>JARFXV010000386.1:290000-890000 GCA_031761425.1 Cosmopolites sordidus
ACCGTAAAACTTTATACTAAGGCATATTTGGTATAATGCATTTGAAATGACCTCTTCTATCACGCCCTCACGGTTTTGCATCGGCCTTCATAACATCCTGTATATAGGACAAAATATCAAAATGAACGGTAAGGTATCTAGAAGAATAAAGCTAGGTCTGATAATTTTTGGTATGACCGGTGTGGAATTAAAAGATGGAAAGCCCAATAAATGGGTAAGATAGCAAATAGAATTATATATGTAGTAGAAGTAGTTACGAGAAAGAAGTGAAGTTGGGTCTATTAGATTATTAAAATGACTAATTCGAGGGTTGGTATTTATGTATCCGGAATTGGCAACAATAGCATTTCTAGACGCAATCTAACATATACGTCGTAAAACTTGACATTGTTTGGCTATATACGTACTCAGAATGTTTTGTCATACGGATGCTATTTGTGTAGTTTAGTAACTTGAAAATTTCATCTGTTAAAAAATAAAATTAGCTCGTGAGTTTTTTGTGCGATGATTTACTACGATTGTCGACATAGATTATCTCAACATTGCATCGTTTAATTCACTTCGATTTTTGGCGAAGAAGCCAACTAAAGAAGAGATCAACTAAAACCACTGTATATCACTGGTTTTCTGAATACAGTCGTGGCCGTCGTTCGCTCACGGGCGAATTTAAAGAAGGTCGTCCAATATCGGCTGTTGTGCCAGAAAACATATTTTATATGAACCTTTAGTAAAATTTAATTATTTAGCATAATAATTCCGCATAATTTGGCAATCGCTTAAAAAAGCTTCGTGTCGATTGGTGCAAAGGAATGCTCAAAAAATACAATCGCGGTGCTTCAAAAGCCGTGCATATTATCTACATAGGTGATCTTGGATCTATGCATTTGAGCCCCAAAGTAAACAGCAGTCAACTCTATGGGTCTTTCAAAATGAGCTAAACCCAACAAAAGTTGTTGACGCAAGAGGCACTTGGCACAAAGCAAATGGTCGCCCGTTTTTTGGGATAAATGGGCATGTAGTTGCAGTGCCACTAGAGAATTGTAGAACGGTCAATCCTGAATGGTACACAACTATTTGTTTGTCAGAAATCTTTAAAGAAATAGCAAAACACAATAGCAAAACGCAGGATCATTCTTCATCATGCTAATGCGAGCTCTCACATTGACCGGCCAAAACATCGAATTGATGGGTCATCCGCCATACAGTCTTGATTTGGCACCTAATGATTTCTTTTTGTTTCTATTCTTGGAGAATAAACTACGTAATCAACGATTTTTGACGTCAGAATCGGAATGGAAAAAGTGCTATAAAAATGGGTTCAAACGTATGCAAAAGTATATCGATTATCGCGGAGAATATTTTAAAAATCAATAAAATCATTTTCAATGATAAATATTTGTTTTATTTATGATTCCGGATATATAAATAGCAACCATCGTGGTAGATAGATTTTAAGAAGTGCCTTAAAATGGAGATCGAGATCCGAAGGAATACATTACCTCTATTGAATCATATAGAGAGTTCTCAGTGAAAACTTACTTGAGTGTAGCCTTACTACACTTACGGTTTCCTCAGTTTCGTTCATACATTATTGTATACCATAAACGTAGACGCTTTCGCTGTGGTCGCTCGAGAACCCGTTAGCCTCAAAAACCAACATCTATCGGAGAATAAAGGGTGAGTTTAGAAGTAGTTGATCATACAGACATGCGAATAATCCAAAATCATGTAAAGCTAAAAGAGAGACGTATGTCCACTAATGGATGAGCTTGAAGGATAAGATGACGAAGAAAAAACAGAAAGTTTTCGTAAAAAAAAAATGATCGACTTCGTAAAAAACTTTATTGAATTTATTTGGACAACTGGTCTAAAGCACAAAAGTGAGTGTCTGGTAAAAACGGGAGCCATTCTTAGAACTGGCATATAACGGAAAAACAAGTGCAAACGTTCGCTAAAGCCCTTTTTATTTATTCCGGCCATATTTCAGGGGATCAAACCAGCAGTATAGCGCACTTTATTAAAACCGCCACTGCCGCATCGCAGGTTTAATAAAAGAACGCGAAACTCGCGGCATTTTTCATTTTGTCCGAGAAGATTATTTTCCATACGCATGGGTGCACGCGAGGCGATATCGTAGCATGCCGCCCCCCCGCTTCCATTCTCTCTTCCTCGGGCCAGCCCTTACGTACGGCGACCGTTTCTTATCTATGCCATTGCCTCAGTTTTGCCAATTTCCAAGAAAACGTTCTGGAAGGACGAATCTTGAATAAACCTAGGATTATTCACGTATCAAACGTATTTCTTATGCAAACTACATTTTTCATTATTTCGATTTTCGAGATATATAAAGAATCAATGATATTTTTTAATACATTTGATAATTTTTAAGATTAAGATTATTAACATGACTTTTAAAATCAGTCTCTGGGTATCTCGAAATTTTGAAATGTGACACGACCTTCATGCCATCAAATGTTTTCTAAAATCGAGTCTCTATGAATATGATGACAGTATCGATTTTTTGAAGAAAGGCAGGAATGAAAAGGCAGGAATCTTGCACAACACCGTACTCCAACTAAAGAATTTGTCAATAAAATTTGAAGGATGTTTCATTCCATTTAGAGTGTTTTTATTATTTGTTTTGTTCTCTTAGTGATCGCTCTTGTCTCTGCGGCATATGTTACTATAGATCTAATTATAGTTCTGTAGACTTGGACTTTGCTCTCTTTCCTCATGTTTGCTCTGGAATATTGTGTGTCAGACATGCTGCTATTGTTCGTACTTTCTGTATTGCTTTCTGTATCGCTGAACACATTGGATCTAAACCAGAGAAGGTCGATAAAATCCTCTCTTAATAACAATAATCGTTCAGAAAATACACGGTATAGTTAATTAATTGTTTCAATTTCTCTGTGTGGTTTATTAAGCGCGGTACTATTGTACATAACATTGCAGTTTTTCGACACTAACCCTTAAAACTAAAGTTCTTTCGACCATAAAATATTTTAAGTAGTAATTGTTTCGGGATTTAATGGTAGTTAAATAATCAACAGAAAAATAATTGAAAATCATAAGACAATTTTGTTTGTTTAATTGAAATGAACAAATTCGTGAAATTTCTTTGAAAGCTAATTTTATTATTGCCCATTTGAACGAACCGTACTTTCTATTTGATATATAAAAATGATTTCTTTATAAAAATCAATCACTCAATGACTATTGAGTTTCTCAAATTTCAAAGGTGAAAAGAAAATACAGCTCTTAAATATGTACTAGAGTTGTTAGGAAAGAGTTTTTTTTCGAGGAAAAAGGAAAAAGCATTTTATTGCAACATATCTTCTAAAAGAATATATTTCCTCCTAATGGTTCGTATTTCAGTGGTGAAAAAAACGGATTTTCTAATTTTATACATGTTATTACGTATCTATTCTGATAAAATATGTGTATTTGGTTTATACAGTAAAAGTTATTCCATTTTCCACCATATTAACATTGACATTGTATTGCTGAAGAAAGACGTTTAATTCTGCAATTGAGAAGCCAGAACAAATGTTAAGCATTTATTACGAATGAAATCAACCAGAACAACTATTTGAATGAATCATATCTAACCAAAAAGAACCAGAAACCAGAACCAGTCCAAGCAAAACGAGTAAAAAATATAATAGTATTGTACGCAAAGTTTTGAAAGATCGTTTTATTACTTCTGTCGTTATAAAAAAAAATTGACGTATTTAATTGATATAAAAAGTATCAACACCAGAACCATGATGTTTACAACAGAATAACATTTACCGTAGAGTAACCAAGAAAGTTCCCTTTTTAAGAAAACAGAATATAAAGCGGCGGTTAAATTAAAAAAAAAAAAAATGCTGTGAAGATTTTCAACGTAACTAGAAAGACATTCTTTTTAGCGATGAAACCAAAATTAGTTTATTTGGTTCTGCTTGCAAATTGTATATGAGAAGACGTATTAAGAATTATATCGAATGCCTTTTAAATGATCGGTAAATTCATTCTAAAAATGAATATTTTTTTAGAAATAACCTAAAAATGAGTATAAATTATATATACAGGGTGTTCTCAAAGTTGAGTCCTTTATTTTAACAGGCTGTGGAAGTCGTAAAAAAGTAATTTTTCTAAAAATCATTTATTTAAAAGTTGCAAAATAAAGAAGTTACAAAATTTGAAAACAGACCTGACTTTTGATACTCTCGACCACTGCGTTATATCGTAGAACTAGCTAAGAGAAGAACCCTCAATTTATTCAAAAATCATTTATATAAAATTTGCAGAATAGCCAAAACAAAAATGTTATAAAAATTGTTTAGCATTGTCACCATTTGTTCGGTTAGTACAAAATCTTGCTCGGCGAACCCATGCATGCCAATAAAATCCCGGTGTCCACGAATAACATCACAAGCGTTTTCGATATGCTGTTGTAGTTCTTCCACACTATTTACTTTTCCATCGTGATAAACTAATTTTTTTCTAATAGCGGCACAGAGAAAAATCACATGGCGTTAAATCCGGGGAGTGTGCGGGCCAAGAAATGGGTCTATTGTGAACTATCCATCTGTTAGAAAATTTATTATTTAAATGTTCGTGAAATTCTCGTCTAAAATGTGACGGAGCTCCATCATGTAGAAACCATATATTCTGTCTAACATTTAAAGGAATATCTTGTAATAATTGTGGTAGATTGTTTTGAAGAAAGTCTAAATAATTTTCACCTGTCGGTCGACCTGGAAGAAAGAAAGGCCCATTAAGCATGCCATTTAGTACACCAGCCTAAACAGTTACTGAAAATTTGTGCCGAAAATGGATTCTTTTCACAGCATGCGGATTTTCTACTGCCCAAACATGATTGTTGTGGAAATTATTTACTCCTTTCCGCGTACAAATGATATGTCCACTAGTTCATTGTTTTCGTAAAGGTGTGACATTTTGATCACAGAAAGTACTCGAAAATTAAACACGTATTATTAAAGAATTATTACCACTAAACAAACTCAAATGAAACATTGGACATCGCACTCAAACGAACATCCCACTCAAAAGAAATATCGTACTAGAATAGAAAAAAATAGTCATATCCAGTATTAGCAGTAAACAAATAGTTTATGTGGTTACAACGCAGTGGTCGAGAATATCAAAAAGTCAGGTCTGTTTTCAAATTTTGTAACTGTTAATAACTTCTTTCTTTAGCAACTTTTATATAAATAATTTTTGTTAAAATAAATGGCTCAACTTTGAGAACATTCTGTATTTAAATAAGGCTTTGCCAACTCTTATTGGCCACCTTACTAATATATCTATATTTTCCATTCCAGGAGAAATCCCATTTTCGTATTTTATTATCGTTGCTTCTCTTCAAACTCTGTAAAATATAAAGATATACGGGCCCCTCAACAACATTGGCCCAGCATACGTACACACAGAAGAAAGCCATCAGCGAAGCCGTCGTCAATTTTCTGAAAGAGGTTGTTTTCCTTCTATTTTCTCCGGGAAAATGCATGTCCCATTTTCCGAAGCGGAGGCGGCAAACTTTTATACTCGGTTAAGCGAAAGAACGATGTTCGCGCCATCTGCATTAATTATTTTTAGGCGAGGTTGTTCGGGCGTTTTGACGCACGAATAGAAAAATGTCATTCAAGCAAACGACTGATTTTTCAGGGTTTCTTTTTCCAAATTGTCACCCATTTCACTTTTGTTCCATTTAAAATCTAATGATTCCAAGGAATGTTTTTCCATGAAGTACTTAAAATGTATTAAAAAGATATTTTTTATTATCTTAAAAATATATTTATTGATTAATATTGAAATCAATTGATAAATTATCGAACTAACTGAATCTACTCAGTGATAAGCAAAAGAAAAGAAGTATGGCTGTAACGAATATGGATTCTAATAAAATTTTCTACCTCTCCAAATTCATCATTATCAAGAAGAGTGGCTAGTCTCCCTATATGAAGCTTAAATAATAATTAGAAGTGCAGATAGACCACTTGTTGATAGAGCAATAAATCTCAAGCAATAATGTCAGACGATTCTTGATGAGGAAAATGTTGGGATAATGCAAGATCGTCAAGTGAACAGTTCATAGTATATCGGCCAACTCAGCTACTACGACGAGAAATTCAGATGTTTAAGAAGGAGATCGTTAATAAACACTTAAGGGTAGGATCAATCATGAACTGTACAGTAAAATGTCCCCTAATAATATGGAAATGTATGTCTTAGATTATATAACCTCCTGTTCATTAAAAGGTTACTATTGAATCCCATTTCAGGTTCCCATTTGAATTTGGGAATACACATGAAATGCATGTAATCGAAAAACTGTTTCTGTTCTGGGTTGGAATTGAATTTGGTTCCCGGTCTGACATATAGATGGCGTCACTTACGAAAAATCCTTACCAGTAGTCGATTGTGCCAACCTTTAAATGTCAAGGGTCAAAATTTCATGATAATCTGTCTACTAGTTGTTGGGCTTTAAGTGTTGTATGTGGATGCTGCTTTTGTTATTTTCAAAATAACGGAAAAATACGAATTTTGTGGGTTAATTAAGCATTTCTCGTTGATGAGAAATACCGTTGAAACAAAACAATGGCTTGATAAACATTACATGGACTCTGCCCCAGGAAAATCAACCATAGTTGATTGGTATACTGAATTAAAATGCAGCCGTATAAGCATCGATGATGCTGAACACTCTGGATGTACAAATGAGGGGATTACAACAGACAACATCAGAAAAATGCACAAAATTATTTCTCAAAACCGTAAAACAAAGCTGCAGGAAACAGCTGATATCATGAAGATATCGAAAGAAAATGTTTACACCATTTTACATGAACTTTTGGGAATGCGTAAATTGCTATCGAAATGAGTACCGCGTTTGCTGACAGTGAACCAAAAACAACAACGTATTGATGATTCTGAGCAAGGTTTGTAGCTGTTTAAGCAAAATAAAAAAAAAAATTCATTTGGTATGTGACAATGGGTGAAACATGGATCTATCACTACACTGCGGTGTCAAATCGGTAGTCAGCTGAGTGGACAACTGCCGGTGAAAGCCGTCCAAAGCGACGAAAAAAACACCATCGGCGGGCAAGTTTATGGTCCCTGTATTTTGCGATATGCATGGGATATTGTTCATCGATTATCTCGAGAAAGGTAAAATTATCAATAGCGAATATTACATAGCGTTATTGGTGCACTTGAAGGACGAGATCGTATAAAGGCTCCAAATGAACAAATAAAGTGCTGTTTCACGAAGACAATGCACCGTGTCACAAATTGTTAGCAAAGATGGCTAAATTGCATGAATTGAACTTCGAATTGCTTTCTCATCTATGTATTGTCCAGATCTGGCCCCCAGGGACTATTTACTGTTCTCAGACCTCAAAAAATTCTCATTGGAAAGAAATTTCTCTCCAATGAAAAGGTAATTGCTAAAACTGAAGGATATTTTGAAGACAAAGAGAAATCGTTCAGTAAAAAAAATGTTTTATTTCTCAGGGGACATAGACTTATGTGCTAGTTGCTTAACTATTTCAGTATGCTAATTAAATTTAGACATTCATCCTGAAGATGCTTACTAATAATTTCAATCATTGCTAAGATTGTGCAGGTTCTATGCACAGTGCTGTGATGTGTGCGACTAACTTTATTTACCCATATATCAAGCGTAAAATTCTAAGTTTACTATTGGGTATTTAAACCTGCAGGAAGTATCGAACTAGAGGTAAATAGTATTGTAAGCTGTTTCCTAAACTAGCCCCGAAACGTATAATATATGTATATACCTGTAACCCTGTCGAAACGTGTTCCTCTTAACATCAGTTTCAGATTTGGCTATAACCAGAATTCACATGAAAATTAACCAGGAAAATATCTTCCACCTACCTTGAGTTACGATGATGATCTCTAAGTATATCTTGTAGATTATCCAGAGCCTCTTCTACGGTACTGAGTACTTTCCATAGACGAGTCCTTTTATACGTCTATTTTACTTTGTTAGCACTTAGGAATTGCTAGCACTTAGGAACTGTGAAGAGCGAACAGTCCATTTATTGTTTGGTAGAAAAAGTTGTACGAACTAGCTCAGTTGCAGATCAATCAGTGGCTGGGCGTTGTCGGACCGCCCGATAATTGGAGAACCAATTGCTGCAGTTAGTCGGAGTGGTAAAGAAAATCCGAATTTACCCATTCCACCACGTTCTCAGGAATGCAGACGACTACGTAGAGAATTTTGCGTCATGATCTTCATGGAAACGCTTATAAAGGTTAATTATCTCAGCATCTAGAGCCCACTGATTATCATCTACGTCGAACATTCGCAAATTGGGCTCTAGAGTACTTGAAAGACAACCCCTACGATGAAGAACAATAATCTTTTCTGATGAACTGCACGTCTGGCTTAATCGACTTATAAACAAAAACTGCAGAATTTGAACCGATGAAAATCCTTAAGTGATTCAGGAATTACTTCTTCATGGTTAGAAAGTCGTGCTCAAGGAATGATAGGACCTTATTTTTTTGAAGACGTTTACTATAAATGGTGAGTGCTATATGAATATGCTAAAAGAATATCTTTGGCCTGAACTGATAAATATGGATATAAACAATGTTTTTTTCTCCGTGACGATGCGACTTGTCACATATTTTGCCAGACAATCGATTTATTGGAAGAAAAGAAAGGACGCGTTATTTCGCCAAATGGTAATATCAACTGACCACCAAGATCATGCAATATCACGTCCGGGGATTATTTTTGTGGCGTTATGTTAGATTTCTGGACTAACTCTTGATCTTTAATGAAACATTCAGGCTACTATTGAAAATATACCACGCGATATGGGTAAAAGAGTAATCTAAGATTTTGTCTGCAGAAAGTATTGGAACAGACGAAGCCGAAGGGGTTATCATTATAGTTATCATTGTTCCGCATTTTAAACTTTTGACACTCTTCTAACAACCATATATAAAATAAAAACATTGATTTTTTGCTTTTCATTTTTATCACGTGCTGAGCAAGACTATATATAATTATTAAGCGGACAAATCTATAACAAATCAAAAAACTCCAAGAAGAGAAATAGATTCAATAGATCCAATAGAAGTGAAAAAAAAGATAATAGATCAATGCATAATGAATATGAATGGACAAAGTTTTAAGACATAAAATTCAATAAGTTCAAATATGTCCACGTGAAATAAGTGAGCCGGCTACAATTGTTACTTATCGATGGACAAGTTGTTCCGTAAGCTAAAATCGCTACGCATTTTGGCATGAATTTATATACTAAGTTAAGATCCACTCCGATTACGATCCACTCCGACAAACAATATCGAAGTTTGTCGGAGTAAATATCGGAAGTAAATATCGAAATTTAGATTTCTTTCGCCCACTTTTCTTCAAAGCACCCTTGTTCGTTAGGAACCACCAGGTTGATTATCATTTAATGTTGCTGAGGAACTGTGAAGAGCGTCAGTGGTATTAGCTACCCATTATACTTATTATTATAATTTACATTGTCATCATTTTAAAATGAGACGAGAGAATTATATGAGATACTTTGAAAATGTGTTAGAAAAACAGTAGTAGTCCTTCTATTTAAAATTTATAAATGCTGATGATTACTATCATAATAATTGGTGTGGGACTAATTATAGTAAGTGCGTGACGATTTTGTGTAGCTTATCTGACCATTTAATAATGAAATACCATAAATAATGTAGCCATACACTAATGTGATTTATGAATAAAGCTAACTTGGATATACATGATTCTGTTAACAAATTATCATAATGAGTAGAATAGATTTGAAACATTAATAACCAATTATATATTTTTGTCGAGTTTCAATTTGATGCAACCCAAAAATTGAATAATAATTCCTAAAAATAAATCTTATTAACAATATGTACAACATTCCATATAGATTAACAAACCAAGCATATTTTGAGGTAGTATATCGTCCACAAGTTCAGCTGATATGATGCCCTGGATTTCTTCCTGATGGGTTATCTTCCTTTCGGTTATATTAATAATTTAAAGATAACTGACCAGTTAAAGGTTCACATTCAAGCTGTCAGTAAAGAGATATCGTTTGAAATATGCAAATATGTAACCTATGAAATGAGTTTAAGTTTGTGTCGCATTCCGGCATGCATATTTATCTTAATTTATGCTCAATATATAATTTCTTTGTTTCGTTATATATTTTATAATTTTTTTATTCATGATAATTCAAATTAAGTAAAATAATAATTAAGTAAGTAATTCGTCAAATAGTTGACAAATTAATAAAGTAAAAGCAAAAAAAAGTTACTTTAATCACGAAACAAGACATTTTATAGTAATTTTCAATTAGTTTGGATCAAAATTATTTTCAATGTGATAAAATGTTTTATTTTTTGAATGACGGTTTGCTACTCTGTAATTTACTGGAAGTATCTGTAATAATCTGTAATTAACTTAGAAGATAAGATAAATCAATATCAGTTGTTTAAATCTTTAGTGCAATGGTACAGGTATGTTGATGTTCATATAATTTGCTTTGAAGGGACTGATAGACAACTATCAATCAATCTTCAATTTATATATATTTTTACATAAGAAAATTAAATTCAAAGTTGAAGAAGAACAAAATAATAATATTAACTTTTTAGATTTAACAATTACTAGAAACTATAATAGCAATAATTTGCAATTTTTAAACCATCTTATACATATTTAGATAATAGTTATTATCAGATAATAGTTAATAGATAATAGTTAATAAAACTAGTAATTTAATATATCGTCCCAATAATTTCAAAAATATTTCCGTCAAAACAATTACATATACGGAAAAATTAACCAAATTAGTTTCTAAAAATTTATCAAAAACAAATAATATACATATTGGTTTTATAACAAATAATAGTTTAGGACGCCTCATTAAAACTAATAAAAGTTAAAGTAAGTAAAGTAAGTAATCTAAAAAAAGTTCCTGTCCAACAGTCTATGTTGGACAAATATGAATGCTTTTTACCACTAGCCTCAATGAATATAAAAAAATCATATTAAGAAAAAAAAATTATTATACCAAAAACTTAATGCTAGAAAATATCATTTTCAACAAAAATTTTAAAATATTCCATAATAAAAATAAATCTAAGAATCTATATCTCTTAGAGACCATAAAAATATTAAAAAAAATTTGTGAATTTTGCTAAACAACCAGGTAATGTTGAATGGTTCACACTAGTAAAATTTATATTGGTCGTCTTTTGTCCATAAACAACAGACTAATTTATATTATAATTTAAATTAAGCCGAAAATTGCCAGGTTTTTGTTTAATATTTCAGGATTATTAGCGGAATAAGAAACGTTACAATTTTTATGATATTCGGTCGATTTTTGCTTATCATTTCCCAAACCAGCATCATGTATACTAAATAATTCATTTACATTTGAGACGATAGCGACGAAACGTCAAATAATGTGAGCTTCGGCAAACAAAGCATTTTCGTATACGTTTACAAAGGAAATTGATATTTTCAGCGTTTCTTTGATGTAGCTAAAGAAAAATCTGGAAAGCTTTGTGAGCACGGAGGCGACTTGGCGTTCCTTTTGTCAAGGTGGAGCAATTTAAAATAATTATTCGGCTTTATGTCCACCTCCTTGTACGATTGTTGATGATGATACATAATAAATTAGATTTTTTTCTGTCTAAAAGGAGTTTCATTTGTTTTTGATTGGAAGGAGTGGAAGGTCGTTGAAAATATTTGAATAAAAACTCACTTCCTCTGTATAGATATTATATTTAATTTTTAATAACATTATTTTTGGACTTATGGAGAGTATTCTGTTGGCAAATTTGTTCGAGTGGTTGTTCTCGAGTCAATTAAAATGATGATATTTTTTTGTTATAAATATTTAAGAAATTGCTATACATATATACAATGTGTCCAGGATAAGGGACTTATCACCCCCTTAAAATTTTTATTTCTGGACCGATTTTCATAAATTTTCTTTGTTGGATAGAACTCGGAAAACTAACAACATGCTGAAAATGAAATGAAAATGAAAACTAATACATGCATACATGCATACATGCATACATGCATACATGCATACATGAATACATGCATACATGCATACATGCATACATGCAAACATGCATACATGCATACATGCATACATGCATACATGCATACATGCATACATGCATACATGCATACATGCATACATGCATACATGCATACATACATGCATACATACATGCATACATACATGCATACATACATGCATACATACATGCATACATACATGCATACATACATGCATACATACATGCATACATACATGCATACATACATGCATACATACATGCATACATACATGCATACATACATGCATACATACATGCATACATACATGCATACATACATGCATATATACATGCATACATACATGCATACATACATGCATACATACATGCATACATACATGCATACATACATGCATACATACATGCATACATACATGCATACATACATGCATACATACATGCATACATACATGCATACATACATGCATACATACATGCATACATACATGCATACATACATGCATACATACATGCATACATACATGCATACATACATGCATACATACATGCATACATACATGCATACATACATGCATACATACATGCATACATACATGCATACATACATGCATACATACATGCATACATACATGCATACATACATGCATACATACATGCATACATACATGCATACATACATGCATACATACATGCATACATACATGCATACATACATGCATACATACATGCATACATACATGCATACCTACATGCATACATACATGCATACATACATGCATACATACATGCATACATACATGCATACATACATGCATGCATACATGCACTGTTGCTCTTTTGAAACAAACCTGTTATCGAGTTATTTTCGTACATTTTCGTAAGAAGTGAAGTCTGGTGAGTAAGCTGCATGCGAAAGTATTTCCCATCTAAACCCTTCAATCGTTTTCTTGGTCAGTTTTGCTGTGTGTAAGAGTGCATTATCATGAAGCAAATCACTTTGTGTTGCATTTTTTGATATTCTGGCCGTTTTTTACGCAAAGCTTGATTCAAGTCGATCATTTATTGTGATAGCGTTCAGTATTAACGGTTTCACCAAGCTAGGTTTCGTCATAATAGATCACAACCTTCTGATTCCACCCACCCCAGAGCATTATCTTTCGTCCATAGCGATTTAGCCTTGCAGTCGATGTCTATGGTTCGCCTGGAGTTACCCATGATCTTTTAACCTTAGGATTCTCAAAACATATCCACTTTCGACAGTCATAATTTGATGGAGAAATGACTTTCTTTTGTACTTGGCGAGCAGCATTTTGCAAGTGGTTTATCGGTTTTCCTGCTGTCATTCATTCAGTTCATGTGGAACCTATTTTTCCATCTTCGGGAATTTTTCCATCTTCGAGAATTTTTCCATGGCTTTCAAACGTATAGAGACGGCTTCTCGTGTCACATTTAATTGATACGCGAGTTGTTGTTGCGTTTGAGCGTCATCCTCATCCAACAATGCTTGCGGTTTGCTGTCTTTAAACTTTTTCGGTGGTCTTCCACGTTCTTCGTTTCTCACGTCAAAATCGCCATACATGCATACATACATACTCATGCATACATACATACTCATGCATACATACTCAAAGCATTGTGATTTACCAAGACCATGCTCACCGTAAGCTTCGACAAGTATTCAATGCAATTCTGCAGCAGTTTTCTTCAAATGGCAACAGAAAATTAGTGCTGTCTACAAATCGTAGTTTGCAGGCACAAAATTCGAATTATTTAACGCACTTATAAACGGCACAAAACTTAACATGTTTAACGCACTTATAAACTATGCTGTTGTATGAAACTTGTATTGTTGTGAGTTAAAAGTCTTTGGAAATAGCGTTAATGACGTGTAATTACATTGACAGCTATGGCCATCTATGGGCAAATTCCGGTTTCATATTTACAGACCTGTTATTTACACATATATATATATAGAGGGTAATTTTTTAATACGTCCGAACTTCCGATAAGGGTTGCTGTCAAATCATCGTGGTAAATGTTATCATGGCACATCAAATTTCTGGCAAATTATCATGGAAGGTTTAACATCAGAGCACCGCTTGCCAATTGTTGAAATTTATTATCAAAATCAGTGTTCTGTGCACCAAGCTTATAGAGTTGTTATGTATCGCCCAACTGAACGATATATTCAAGAGAGAGAAAAATCTAAAAATATTAAAACAAAAACACAAAACAAAAAATTTTGCGCTCCCAAGAAAATATCGCCGCTATCAATTCGATAATAAGGATTATGGTACATAGGGATGATCAATGGTCAATTTGAATGGTATTGACCTGGAGAAGATATGATTCCAACAAGACGGTTCCAAATGTCATACAGCCAACGCAATAATCGATTTATTGAGGAAACAATTCGGTGAGAAAATTATTTCGTGGAACGGATCTGTTAATTGGCCATCAAGGTCATGCGATTTAACGTCTTTAGATTATGTTCTATGGGGTTATGTTAAATTTTTTATGCGTGCCGATAAACCAGCAACTATTGACGCCTTGCCAGCAAACATAAGTTCAAAACTTGGTTGGAAATTTGATTGAGAGAATGTGATTTATCAAAAGTAGCAGCGGCGGATATTTGTCCGAAATTTGAAATCTAATTGGTTGTTGTTTTATTTGAATTTAAAGTTCCGACACTGTCAAAATTACCCTCTATATATATATATATATATATATATATATATATATATATATATATATATATATATATATATAAAACATTTTCACGGATGGTAGATATTGTTTCTAAATCATTCCGGGTGCCGATTTGTGACTCTTCACAGAAAGAACGCATCGACACCCGGAATGATTTCGAAACATATTTTAACATGCCTTGAAATTATTTATTTTATGTGAAATTATTTTAATTATTTTATTTATAACATTTGGCTCGTATCCGTTATTTATCTTGATCTGTTGTCAAAACTTAGTTGGAATTTTGATTGAGAGAATGTAATTTGTCAAAAGTAGCAGCGGCGGATATTTGTCCGAAATTTGAAATCTAAGTGTTTGTTGTTATATTTGAATTTAAAGTCCGGACACAGTCAAAATTACCCTATGTATATATATTTTAACATGCCTTGAACTTATTTATTTTATGTAAAATTGGAGCCACATTAGCTGTGTTGTCTAAGGCGTCAGCCTTACGTTACGGCAATTAATGTGGAGCGGGTTCGAATCCCGTACTAGGCAAAAAAGTTTTTCTAAAATTCTTGTGAATGTTTCAAGGTAAGAGTGTAAAATCTGACAAGGAATTACCACTTAGTCACGCCAGTTCGAGGCCGTTAAGGCCGGATGTCTTCTGAGAGGTTTTCTACGTTGGTCACTCGCCAGTCGGTAGGCTTCTCGAGATACTTTCAATTAAGCAAAAAACCAAGGGTTGATAGCCCGAGGGGGGTGCTGACCGGGGTTTGCGGTAGCTGATGACCGTGGTTCAGAACCCAATTTAAGCTGTAGGTCCAGTCGCTAAATAGCCTTCTCAGTTGCTGATGCGCCTCTTACCACAAAACTTTACTTTACTTTTATGTGAAATTATTTTAATTATTTTATTTATAACATTTGGCTTGTATCCGTTATTTACCTTGATCTGTTTGATGACTTTTAACCCTTTGTTATATTTATCTATTTACATTAATATGTTTAATAATATGTGTATAAATGAATTTAATTCTGCAGTCTTTGGCGAATGAGGATTTGTTATATTTAACTAAATCTATATATGATGATTCATAAAAAATTGCAAATTATTGCTATTATATTTTCTAGTGATTGTTAAATCTAAAAAGTTAATATTATTATTATGTTGTTCTTCAACTCTGAACTTAATGTTTTTATGTAAAGAATATATGTAAATTAAAGATTGACTTAGTTGTATATCAGTACTTTCAAAGCTAATTATATTATCATCAACATACCTCTACCATTGCACTGAAGATTTAAACAACTGATATTGATTTATCTTATCTTCTAAGTTATCCATACAAATTTCAACTAGTAAACGACCCTATAAGGGTTCCTGATTACCAAACCGTCATTCCAAAAATGAAACGTTTTATCAAAATAAAAAATAATTTTGATCTAAACTAATTGAAAATTGCTATAAAATGTCTTGTTTCATAATTAAATTAACTTTATTTTTAAAAAGTAATTCGTGAATTATTTGACAAATTACTTACTTAATTATTACTTTACTTAATCCTTTTTACTTGACGATCCGGAATGCGGCACAAATTTGAACTCATTTGATAGCTTACATATATGTATATTTAAAACGATATCTCTTGACTTGTGAACCTGAACTTGTGAAATGTGAACCTTTAACTGGCCAGTTATCTTTAAATTATTAATATAACCGAAAGTAGGATGACCCAACAGGAAGAAATCATATCAAAAGCCAAGGTCAGGAATTTATGAAATAAAATGTAACGATTGTAATCATAAATTTGGATCTTTATCAACACTATAGCAACAGCGGCTATATTTTTCTCGGGACGCATAGTTTTTGTTTTGTTTTTATTTTAATATCAAGCATTCACATGATGCGTTTTTATACGTAATGAACAGAAACTCTTTAGAGACCCTATTACTGATGGAAAATAGTGAAAATAGTCTATGCTGAAAAAAACCCATGGTATTGCTATAACATTTAGAGTAATCTTTCGGTGACTGCGTACCATGTCATGGATTTATGGTGCTACCGCATCTAGTGTTATGTTGACAACTCTGTTTTTCGATGTCTTAAAATATCTTAATATATCGGTCATCTTAATATGAATTTCTGGTGAAGACACTTTTTCCAAGTAAATTGATCTAAGTAAAACCATTCAAATAAGACCTTTTCACAAAATAAATATGGTTCGCTGTTTGATACGACCCTACATCTCCCCCATTCTGATCTGTCAGAATCACTCAGTGTACGCATTTTTAAAGTTCTCCTTCCGTAAACTCCGTCGATGTATGTGAAGTTATTGTGCTGCTTTTATTTCCCGACGGGTGGTGGAACGCGGAAAGCGACGGGCGGAAGAGGGAGGGTGGAAGGTGGATAGAGACATTTGGCTGTTTTCTTATTCGGCATCGTGGAGTTGAGAAAAATCTATACGTAGATGTAAGAGTTACGGGCGTTGGCTTATTTCGATTCTTTTAAAATGTCTAGGTTTTTTAATTTGGGCAATATATCAAATTTTCTTCGTAAGAGAATATTACTAAATTGAGTATCATTTTATATTTTTGCTTGTCAATAACCTATTTTAAGGACGATTCTTTTATTTTTATATATTTTAGATAATTACAATTGTCAAAACTGTACCATTAAAGTGTGCTATTTAATTTGCAAGTTATTAAATTAAAATTATTTGCAAATATATTCTTGGGATGTAGTAACCGTTTGGTAAGTAAAGTTAATGACGAAGTTTTATAGAGAGTACTATTTGGCTATGATCCAAGGCTAACTTGATTTTTTTAAATGACAACAGTAATTGAATTTGGCATTGTTCAAAAGAGCATTTTTTCTGAATTCAACTAGGTAAATATTGTATGGTTTTTTAAGAATTGATTTTCAAAAATGCCTAAAAGCTGTTTCGGCCTCTTTTGTCAATATCAAATAAAAAAACAATATCAAAATTAGATTTTTTTTATTAAAGAACTATTTACAAAAGGTCTTCAAATTGTTCACCATTAACTTCCTGGCAGTTATGCATACGTCGGATGAAGCCTTGAATTACGTTTTGCCACCAGATAAGAGGTATATTGGCAATTTCTTGTCAAATTCGTAATTTGAGATTTTCGAGATTTTCTGGCCTATTAACGTAATTACCACTCTTTAAATAGCCCCACAAAAAAAATCGGGAGTGCCAAGTCTGGTGACCTTGCCTGCCATTCAATAGCTCATTGTTGACCGATCGACCGATCCATTGACTTGGGAAAGTAGTGTTAAGAAAATTTCTAGTGATAATGCCGTAGTGTGCTGGTGCCCCATCTTGATGCACTGCACTGCTGTAACGATATTTTCTGGGTTTGGTTAATCAAATTTCGAAACAGTCGCAAAAGTTGAGGGATGATATTTTCTTCCAATATATCTAAATCCTTAGCTGCTGTCAAGTTGTCATTAATAAAAAAGGTCCTATAATATTCTGACCACTAAATCCCATCCAAACATTTAACTTTTAAGGATACTGTGAAAGGATCTCCTCCATCGAGTGTGGATTAGTAATCCCAGTATCTACAGTTGTGTCTGTTAACATGGCCATTTAAATAAAATATTGCTTCATCCGTAAAAATAATATTAGATACAAAATTTGAATTGGTATTTATTTTTTCCATCATAACTTCGCAAAACTAAACCCTTAGATCAAAATCATCTTCATTTAAATCTTGTAGTAATTGTATTTTGTAAGGATAAAATTCTTTTTTTATTATTCTTTAGGACTGATCATCTACAGATCTACTAATTGTTACACGGAAACCTTACCATTGTCTATTACATTAATTAAAACATTAAACGAGTTTTTGTCGTTATCTTTTGGTTTTTGTTTTCCTAATGACTTTTAATGCTGCCTGTATAATTGAATATTTTCATCGTTTTTGAAACTGTTGACTTAGTGCTGTTTTTATTTGGATTTGCTTCATTAAATACTCGAGAAACATCAGCGTTTTTTGTCAACCTATCCAATACATATTAATTCCATATAAAAATTGAAAGAAATTTGAAATTTATAAATTATCGTTGATAGTTGTCGAGTGTAATCAAATATTTCATCTGTTATTCATAGTTTCATAGCCTACTAAATGCAAAATATATTTAGCCTAAAACAATCCGAAACATCTTTTAGCCATTTTTTAAGATATATCTTGAAAAAAGAACCAAATAATATTTACATCGTTGAATTAAGAAAAGATGCTCTTAGCAACCATGCCAAATTCAAATACCATTATTATTTAAAAAGATTAAGTTAGCCTTGGATTTCAAATATGCGACATAAAAATATATCTAAAAAGTGGCAAACATTTCCTGATGTTTGTGTACAAAATTTCATTTAGAAAACTCAAATCGTTCTCGAGAGATATTTGACCGTTTCCATATAGCGGCTTCCTATAGCTACAATTACCATAATTTATATATGTATATGACGAGAGGAGCACGTTTTGGCGCTAGATCCATGATAGTGCATCTTACTTTACACAATAACTTCCATTTAATAAATAAAATTTATTCAGATTACACATAGTTGTGGCAGAAACTTAGAGAAATGAGTTAAGCCTTTATGACGGCTGTCAACCCGATGGGAGTATGCCCTCAGCCATGGCTATTAGTTTTGCTCGTCATTGTTGAAAAATTATGGGTTTTATAGTGGCTCAAATAACCCCGTGATTGATTTATTTAAGTAAATTTAAGTAAAAACGATATTTTGATTTATTAGGTAAAAAAATATATAAGAAAAACAAAAGTGGAAAATAATTTTTTATTAAAGAAAAAATACATTATGTAAAAAATGATTATCAATCGTGTCAAATTTAATATTGTAAAACAAATTTAACTTAAAAACAATATCAATTTTTAAAAATGAAATAATCAAAAAGTTAAAATAAACTTATTAATTTAAATATACGCATTTTCCGCTGGGTTGATGTTTTCACGCATTCCTTCACTTTCTTCACAGAATTCTTGGTTTGTATTATTATTAACAATAACTTCTTGATCATACTAAAAATTCTTCACCAAAATATTTTTTTGGAAGGTTTGCCACATCTGCAATCTTCGCTGGAGCTACTGGAACCCCGACTTGTACCTCAGCTGTTCTCAGATTTTTTTTTGGTAACTTTTTGGAAGGCCGCCTATGTTGTTAAGAAAATTCACCTCTCCTTTTACTTCCAGGTACCATATATTTTCATCAATTAAAATCATTTTGCTGAAGAAAATGTGACATGCCACTGTTCAGGAGCATAGCTTTAACGTCCATCACTTTGCTAGCCAATGACATTGGTGTTTCTTTTTTAGAAAATATTTTTAGGTATTTTTCAGGTTCAATGATTGTGTTCTTTCGGATATTCTTTTCTCAATCTTCCAAACACCCGATCAGAAGGCAATAATGAATGCCCAACAATTGGAAAAACAACTTTTACTTGTGTAATTTGACTCGGTGCAACAGTGAGAAGCCAAAAGTCCAACATACTCATAACAACATAATTTTTATTTAAGCCTCCACATCCATCAAAAAAGCATCTTTAGTTTTTTTGATGGATAGGACGAATTTTCGAAAAAGTAATAAGGAAATCATATACAGGGGACTGCTTCATTTGATCTTCTTTTTTGTCGATCTTTAGTTCAATAAGAAATTAATACATTTCCTACATTTTGTGGCATTTTGGAATGATCTACCACTATTGTAAGGTTTTATAAGTACAGCTGCATCCTGTGAAATTTTTTCTTTGTCACAAGTTTTTTTAGAGTTGTTACAATTACGAATTCGCTCCTTGAGTGAATTGCAGGTAGAGCATGCATTCAGCATTCATCAGATTTGGGACTTCCAAAGCCAATGTTAAATTTGGTGCGAAATATGTTTCGAAAAAAATATTTTTTTACTTGAATCTCCCCATCTGCATGATGATTATAAAACATAATCCACATACGGTTTATGTTTAAATCTGATTATAAATAGAGTCGTGCAGAAGATTTTACCCTACAGTATTGAGATTTAAGGCATTTAAAATTTTTAATCAAGGCCATGAGCCGGTCTCTTCTCTGTGTAGAGCAATTTTTTCGGTTTCCTCCTCTATTTTCTACGGGGCTTTTTCCATTTAGTACCTTCCTCAGAATCACTCTTAAAACCCGGCGTTGTGACAGCCGTAGTGTTTTTAAAAAAGTTTCGGCGCAAATACGTTTTTTATAACATTAATTGTCATGAAATATTCAAATGTAAATTGGTTAGACTCCCGATTATTATTTACAGGTCTCAGACGAGGTCTCTTGCGGATAAACTTGTCTTGTTTTAATTTCGTTTCATTGCCATAAAAACGTCGATGAAATAGTTCGATATTTTGAATTTTTAGATCTTTACAGAAGTAGGAATGCCTCATTGTACGGTGGCGGCAATAAACATATCGTTAGGGCTTAAAATAGAGCTAGGGCTGGCATACTTGCAAGGGACAATACAACTTGTTTACTAACAATATTAATTAAAATTTAAATTGAATTCAAATCTTTTTGAGAAATCCTCTCGTTACTTTGTAAGCAATTACTTGTCTGTTCTTTTGAAACGAGTTTTGAACGAAAGTTCGTCCCATTTTAGGAGATAAATTTAAAAATTTATGTGATTTACTAAAAATTAGATTTAACCATATTAAGTGCATATGTAGTAGTATGTATAGTATAGTTCTATTCTGTTCGGTGACCGTTTTCAATCTCCCTGTAGGTAGCTCCATAATCTCTCGATCATAGAAGTTCGGTGGTTTCTGGTTAAAGAACTTATCCAGGCGATTTTTTAAATCTTTCAAGGAAATAAAGTTTTTACCATTTAAGCTACTTTGAAACGATCCAAATAAATAGTAATAGGAAAGTGCAAAGTCGGGAGAGTACGGTGGATTGACAAAAACATCCCAGTCAAGTTGTAAAAATTTGTGTAGACTGGCCAAAAACATGTTTCTGAACAGTATATCTTCGCTAAACTTGAAGAGATTTACCACTAAACAGAAAATCACTTTTTTTAACTACTCGACGCATGTTTCGCTAATCATGTTAGCCTCATCAGGAGATGGTTTAATCTAATTCTAAAACCAAACTATGTTCTACTTATATGAAAATTCTACCTAACAAAGCGTGTAAAAATTATGAACCGTGAAGTTTACTAAACCTTACATTAATAATTAAAAAAGTTGACTGAACGGAATAGGTCCTTTATCTCGGTTCATGATTTTCTTACATTTTTCTATTTGAATACTTTCATATGCATCCAAAGTTCTATTATTATTAACATTTTTAATTAGTCTTAAATTACTAATATCTATACTGTGGTTATGTTCAATTACATCTTGGCCAACACAACATTTTTCATTCTCCCATATCTAATGTGGGCAATATGTTCTTTATATCTTGTCAATATGGATCTTTTTGTTTGCGTAATATACCTTCGATCACAGTCTTGACAACTAATTTCGTAAATCCCTGACTTTTCTTGTTGATCTAATTTATCGTTTGGATTACCCAGAACTTCTCTCAATTTATTATATGGTTTGTACAGAACCTTAATGTCCACCTTTTTCAAAATTTTGTCTAGCTCTCTTGTTAACTAGGTATCAATTAATTTTCTGAACTTATGCTTTCTAATTAATTTATCTACAATGTTCTTATTATAACCATTCACTTCAAATACCTCCCTAATTAATTTTAATTATTTGTTATATTTATCTTTATTTAAAGGAAAATAATTAATCTATTTACGATAAAATTTAGCCATTTTACCAAAAAAACTAGCCATCTTATTTTGGAAGCTATGATTTGAATCGTAGCTATCTACTATCTACTAGCTAATTATATCTAATCTATTTTTATTGTTTCTACTGAATAAAACATCCAAAAATGGTAAACTCTCGTTGTTTTCGAGTTCATGCGTGAATATTATATTTTGGGATTTGCTATTTAAATTCTTAATAAAATCAACTAAGTTTTCATTTTTCGAATTGAAAATGGCAAAAACGTCATCCACATATCTTGACCATACCTTCGGCAAGTAACTGAATTCATCTTTTACCTCGGTTTCAAATTTACTCATGAATAAGTTGGCTAAGAAAGGTGACAGGATTGCCCATTGCCGTTTCTTTTTGTTGTTCGTAAAACCTGTTATTAAGCTGAAAACAATTTTGCTTCATACATAATCTTGTTAAGGAGATGTACTTAGAATCAATCTTGTTGTTAAAACCGTTTAACTGAAGTAACTCCCTCAGGTATTTCAAGGTATGTGGAATCGGGACACTTGGAAATAACGATGAAACGTCTAAGGAAACCAAAACCTCACCTTCCTGTATATGTGTGTTTTTGACTTTTTTATGAATTTGGTTCAGTTTATCACAGAACAGGAAGGTAGTTGGTAGTTCCTTTGTTAACCACATTGCCAAGTTGTATGTTGGAGAATCAATGGCTGATACAATTGGTCTCATTGATTTTCCTGGTTTATGAATTTTTGGTATAGCATACACTCTTGGTACTTTTGGATTAGAAATATTTATTTCGCTTTTTAGAGAAGAAGAAATAAGGTTGTTACAAGATTTCAATGTATCTCTGGCTTTAGTAGTATTTCTATCTTTATTTATTATTTCTATTGTATTTGTGACTTTAGTAGTATATCTAAGTATTTCCTCGAATTAATTGACTGGTTTACAGATAACAGGTCATAATAAAGGTCCTCTTTTAGTCCCACCAAATGCATGATATAACCTTCCTCGGGTGTAAATCAGCTGTTGTTGACAACAGCCTGTTAAAGGGCCTCTGGTAAAAGAGTTATTCACTTACACCGTGATCTCTTTACATCGCTTAACTTTATGGACACAGTCATATTGAATCACCTGTAAACATCTGCTTTAAAAATAGATCGATTTTGTCGTTCGGTTTCGAGTAGAAATTCACTACATCGGTCTTGTTAAGCACTCGAAGTTGTCGTAATCGTCTTGACACTATCGACTAGTTGATTCCAATAAATCTTTGGTCTCTTGAGTTTTTCTCTATCGATTACTTTCAATTTGCGCCAATGTTTCGATGCCATTAGCCTAGGCCGATCACCACAGGATGCAACGATGCCCCACAGGAACGTGGTGCATCGTTGAGATTAAAATTGTTTTCTCGAAACTTTCTGAACCAGTCTTATGGTACAAAGTATATATCTTCTGTTGTCTTTGCAAAGATTTTTTTTCTGCATTTTTTAATTCTTTTTAATTCTTAACATACTTTGAAACTTTTTTACTCGTTAAAATTCTTTTTATCAAACAATATCAAAACTTTATATGTGTGAACTAGAGTATAATTTTGTTTTGCTGTTGAAGTATCATCTAGCACCAAAAACCCGACGAACTTTTGCATCAACCCAATATTTGAAATAAAAATTACGGTATCGCTGTTTGGTGATATATTTGTCTTTTAATCTACTTAATAAAATTAATTTAATAGTCGTAGAATGAGGCGGGAGAGAACTCATTTTTTTAACGATAATGAGACGTTTAACTACTCCAAAGTGCAGGAGGCTTATATTGCATCCTCTTATATTGCTTTGTTTTGCGTCATTAGTGACCCTTCTTTCTCGAGATGTATTTGCTTTTTTTCCTGTCGAGGGAAAATGCTTGGAAGTAATTCAAAGTATTTGTTACATTTTTTACGAAATTCTACAGCGAAAACAACTGAAATAAAACAAATTTGATTCTGAATAAATACTGCCGATGAAAATACATTTTTTATTTTGTTTTTTGGTTAAATAGAAATTTTAAAACGAATATTTATTTGATATAAATATTTAAAATGACTTTTATAATTATATATAACATATTTATAACATAAAAATAATATATTTTATATTTAAAGTATTCATTTGTTTTTTCGATGAGATGCGTAACATTTCCTAAGCTTTCTACTAGTGAATCAGAATGTTTTGAAACTACGTTGATATTATGTTGAAATACAATACATAAGTCCGGTCTCTCCTTGGATAGGCATCAATCCAAAAACTAATCGCAACAAGTGACGTTGCGTCTCAACCTCCAAATCACTGGATTTAAAATGTCTCTCTTCCTGTTCGCCTCCCTGTCTTTTTATTTTGTTGAGCATTCTGAACTTTAATTTTTCAATGTCAATCCTTTAGTATTGTATCTAAGACCTTTAGTATTGTGTCCATCAAAAAATTATTACATATGATTATGCATCTAGTGTTTGCACATTTCTTTTGTAACATATATGCTGGAAGATACTTGTAAATCAATTAAATATACAAACTTATAACTGTCTAAAAAAATTGTATAGATATTATAGAGCGACATCAATAAAGCGGAAAAGAATAAAGAATAATATACATTAATTGATTATGATTAATTAATTACCATGAGAGTGAAATGAATCAAGGAAAAGAAGTAAATGTTGTATGATGAGAAATGTCAAGTGTATGATGAGAAGTATCAAACTATTTGCTTTTTCTTTGTAGTTATGCATTCCATTTCCATATTAATTTTCATCACTTCAAATCATTTTTCTTTCCTTAACTTTCCTAACTTTCCTTAAATATAGCCTTTCCAAACTAATATTTTTTTGACATTCGGGTAATATGTCCCAAACATCTGGTTCAATGAGATTAAATTTTTATAATACTTTTGTATTTATTTTCGTCTCAAACTTTTATCTACTTTTATTTGCCCAAAATTCTTCTCCAACAATTTTTTCTCTCATTTCCAGTTTTCTTTCAATTTGCTTAGACATCCGAACTTCCGATAGGGGTGAGTGAGTTTGCTAACGCCTCACGAACTGTGAGTTTGCGCGACTGTAGTGCAAAAATTATTCATTATAGTCTGGCAAATCATCATGGAATGTTTAATATCCGAGGAAGCTTGGAAATTGTCGTAATTTATTATCAAAATCAGTGTTTTTTCTGCCGAACTTTTAGAGCACTTTGTGAATTTTTTAATCCTCCAACTGAGCGATGTATTCGCTGAATTATCGACAAATTTCTAACGCGTTTCACTCTACTCGATGTTAAAACATAAACAAGACAAATAAACTGTTCATTCTGTTCATTCAAATTTATCTTTTTGTCGCCATTTGAAGGTATTTGGGCTTTGTTATTCGACTTTTAATTCCGAATTTGAATCGTATTGATCTGGAGGTTTCAATAGAATAGCTGCACATATCATACAGCCAATGCAACAATTGATTTATTAGGGGAACAATACGGTGAGAACATTATTTCGCCATCAAGGTCAGGTGATTTAACGATTTTAAATTATTTTCTTTGGGGTTATGTGAAATCTTGGTTCTATGCCGATAAACCAGCAACTATTGATGCACTGAAAGCCAACTTAACTCCGACAATTGCGGACACAAGACCCCAATTGCTTGAAAAAGTGGTCGGAAATTGGATTGACAGAATGCGCTTTGTCAGAAGTAGCCCAGGCGGACATTTGTCCGAAATTGTTATAAAAAATTAATGCCATTCAATGATATTTTACATAAAATAAATAGTTTCGAAACAATTTCGAAGATTTGGTTGCTGTTTTATTTTAATTTTAATTTCGGATGCACTAAAAAAATCACCCTAGATATCTTTTGGTAGCTCTAAATATGCTGTTTGTTTTAATCGCCGTTATTATTTTATTCCCTTCAACGATATTCTCTTTCCCATAACTTTTTTGCCTTCCCTTAACAATGAATCTTTAATAATAATAAATTAAGGTTTAATTTTCCGTATTCATTCCCAGTTTGTTACTTTATTTCTTATAATATATTTCTTATAAATTTTAGGTGTGCGTTTACATATGTATTGTATACTTCTAAAATATTTATTTTTCAGTTTTAGTATTATTAAAATGCTAAAAGCATTTGCATATGGAATAAATAGTCAAAGCGAACTTGAAAGAGACCCAATTTTGGGTTTACGAGAGAGGGGTTTTTAATTTTCAGAAATCACCTCTACTGACAGAAATTAGGTTACTGTATGGTCAAAATCGAAGAAGGTTAGGTACTAGGACTTGAAAGCCTATAACTTATCGTGATCAAGGACTGATTTTCAGGTTAAGGAAACAAAGTTCACTTGTAAGTATCCGCTAATCAGTTTAAGCAACCGATAAGAATAGACGAAAAAGATTACTGTGATATATAGAATGTTTTGAATTTTGCTTAGATGGAAGATGCCAGAAAAAGAGTCAGACAGCAACGTAGAGACGGACGTTAAGTTTGATGTTTTGTAACATGTACATCTAACAGTAGGTATTATGGGATAGGGTGTTGTTGCTTATAGAAATGTCACATTTATACTTTATTAGAGAGAATATGATAGCGCAACTTTATCATGAGTGGTAAATAATGGTGTCATATGTTTTCCCATATCTTAACCAGATTGTTATGGAAATTTACCTCCAGGTGCACCATATGCTCAGAGTTTCTATGAATGCTTTGCAATTCTAGAATATCTGTGCCTTAAATCCTCTATGGTACCTGAATTAATTGGGCTAATTCATAAGTCTTTTTTAAAGATTAAATAGTCAATTTTATGCGGATGGGGTCAAGTGGGGACCAGTGCAACACCTGTGCCCCGTGTAACATTAAGAATATCTCTGTCTCTTTTTAATTTGTCTATGGCGTCTCTTTACGTGTTTTGACAATCTCATGCGCCGCCATCTTAAACCACTGTGGATGAACGTCATATTGTTAGGTGAACGGAATTATGTTCAAAATTATGCTTTTTGTTAACAAAATGTTAAGAATTTGGCTAGTGAAGTTTTGTTTTTGTTTGAAAATCAATAGTTTCTGGTGAGTAATTATATTTTTCATTTAATCTTCAATTAGTTGGTGTTTAAAAAGTCCACAAAGTTTATCAATATTTCTAGGTATATAAAGGTAAAGAGATATTTGTTTTGTACAGTAGAACTTGGGGCATAGTGTGTAGCATGTTATAAAGTGCCCTCTGAAATATTTTTTTTTCTTCTAGATGTTTACATCGAAAATGGTTCGGAATCGGAGTAGAAAGACATAAATTGGTCTGCATGATGTAAATGATATGAAAGAAGTAATAGAGTTGACAGAAAAAGGCGTACCTTTGAGAAAAGCAGCCGAGAGAAAGAACCTGAATTATGGTACTTTACATCGCTATGTATAGAAAAAAAAAGACTCGTTCATACGAGGAAGCTGCAAATTACGCGGTTAACAAAGTAATTTCAAGTGCTCAAGAAGCAGCACTAAAAGAATATGTAATAACATGCTCAAAAATGTGTTACGGTTTTGATACCATTGAAATTAGAAAACTAGCGTAAGAAATGGCTAAAAACCGCAAGCTAAAGATGCCAGAAACTTGGGAAGAAAGAAAAATTGCAGGAAAAGGTTGATTGCGTGTCTTTCGAAAAAGAAACCCTGATTTAACTTTGCGAAAACCAGAAGCCTGCAGCCTTTCAAGAGCTACGTCATTCAACCGGTACAATGTCAGGATGTTTTATAACAATTTAAAAGAGGTATTGAGAGGTTTTCAAGTTTTGGCGATGATATTAGACTATTCTATTTTGATGAGACCGGTACGACCACGGTACAAAAGCCAAAAAAGCGAATTGGCAGCAAAAGGATCAAAACAACTTAATAAAGTCACAAGTGGTGAATGAGGTATCCTTGCAATAACATTGTGTGCAGTCTCTGCTACAGGTAATGCTCTATCGCCTCCGATGGTGTTTCCAAGGAAAAGTTTCAAATTATACATCTTGAGGAGCACCAACCGGCACATAACACATAGCATTTATCGCAACTGACTTGGTGGATGACCTCTCAGTTGTTCCCTGAGGTTTTGAAGCATTTTATAAAGTTGACTGGAAGCTCAGAAGATAATCCATCGCTTTTTATACTAGATAACCACTACAGCCACTTGGCTCGGCAGGCTTTGAACATAGTTAAACAGAACAGTATGACTCTGCTTACCATTTCGCCACATTCCAACGATCACATTCTAAATTACAGCCGCTTGATGTGTTGGTTTTTGGGCTTTTACATATTTAATAGAACGCCGCAATAGATTCATGGCTTTTGCGTCATCCGGGGATGCCGTTGACAATATGTAATGTTGCAGAACTAGTGGGTCAAGCGTTCGAAATATATAAGTCAGGTTTTATGAAAACATATATATTTTCTTTCAACAAAGACTATTTTGATGATGATTGTATGCCAAGCGAGGTCACAAGCCGTTTTAAAGAATCTGAAGCAGAATGAACAGGCATTAAACCAGTCTACAGCTCCTGAAGATTCAAACCAGTCTATGGTACCTGAGCTCCTACGTCGTCGCTGCAACAAGTTTCTGTAGAAGCACAGGTGCTTAGCGATCAGCTGAAACAAACGATTTAAGCTTGAGAAAAAGTGATCCTGAACCTATGAACAACATTTTAGTGAACTCAATTGAATGAAGAGACTATCCAAAGGCTGGTCCCAGACTTTCTAAAAAAGGAAGAAAAAGCGAAAAAAAGTTGTATCCCCACGGATAGATGCACCAATTAAACTGGAATTTGAAGCACCATCTAAGAAAAGAGATGACAAAAATGTAAGAAGAAAACCTCAAAGCCCAAAAATATAAAAATGAAGAAGGAATCACAGAAAGTCGAAAAGATTAGCAGGTTTTTAAGATACAGATGATACCAAAGTATCAATTTTATCTATCCGTTTAGACACAATGAAAATCATTGTATATTTACTGAGATGTCTAAAAAAAAATGCTTTCAGGAAATCAAGTAAAACATTATATTGGAAAATTATTGACAGAAAATGAGGAAGATGAATATGGCATCAACTATCTACGCAAAACTAGTAAAGTTGATAATGTCTTTTATTTTCCTTTAAAATTGGATCTTGCTACTGTCGTATTGGATGATATTGAACTTCTAGTGCCGTTGCATAAAATGGAAAATAAAGACAAAACGACAGGTTGATTGCTACTCATTCCCAGAAAATTTATTGAGGAGATTTAATCTAAGTGAGAACGAAGTAAGAAGTATTTTTTTAATTTATTTGGTTATGATTCCCAAAAAATGTCTGGGAGGCATTATTGAGGTTAAAGGATTTTTATTTTTCATATTTTATTTCGTTTAATGTTAAGTTTAGTTCACTGTTACATCGTGTCCCATCTTGTTAAACTGTACACCCCTATGACTGTTAAACTGTACCCCACTCTAAGGGTACACTATAACAAAATTGTTATCTCAGAAAACTGCCAAATTAAATAGTTTTATTTAACTTAATTAATAGTATAATTTTAATACATTTTAAAGTCTAATATGAAGGTTAAAGACTGCTGATTATTAGTCAATAATCAGAGAAACATCCAATAAATGGTCTTTTTCTAAAAATAAAAATTACTTTTTTGTTAAATTGTAGCCCAACTGACCCTACTCGGTCACACTAACATACAGGAAAATAAGTTAGTGGACCCAGTGATAAGCTAGCCCGTCGATCCCTGGCTCGATTGAAGGTCTGCGAGAGTACTTAGAAGGACACTTATGAGAAAATGGGCGTATATGAGCACTGAAGAAGTTTGGTCCAATTTTTCCTTTTATCTTTTTTGCAACCTGCATGGGATGTTCCAGATCACTCTCTCTCTCTTAGAAAATAAAAAAAATGTGAAGAAAAATTGTGCAAGATTTAAACTAGTTAAAAGCGTAATAAAAATGGTGGCTATAAGAAACTATGTTTAGACCTCTGAAGCACATTAAGAGTCATCGGCCAATAAGGTAGAATTTGATATGTTTAAGAGATAACACCCCCTTTGTTTTTCTTATCTTCCAAAGTGTGTGAAACAATGGTGTGAAGAAGTGGTGTGAGCAATGGGGTCAGTGGTTATGTAGCGAAAACACCAAAGGGGGAAATATAAAGGTTTTAAAGTGACTATAGTCTCGGAAATGTTTGTTCATCTACCTGAATTGTAACAGGATTCTTTTAGCAAATAATCCCGAATGGTTGGTGGGATTAGTTTAGATTTAAGCCTCAACATGAAGATGGTGTTACTCGTAAAAATATTCATATTCGTATAAATGCGCATGCGTTGAAAGATCAAAATTGAAAATTTCAGCCATATTAGAAAAATCGAATATCGAACCGTCTTTAAATCCTTGCATTTGAAAGGTAATATACCTACGCAAACTAAAGCCGAGATGGATGTTATTTACGAGGACTCTGCACCATCATTTGCTACCGTGATATTTTGGACAACCGAATTTCAACGTGGTCGTAGCAGTTTGGTTGACGATGAACATTCGGGATGGTCAAAAATTACAACCATTACCAATAACATTGAACAAGTTTATTAAATAGAGTTAGACGTCCGTCGAATTAAGGCTAGAGAGATAGCAGAGTATGTTGGCATGTTGAAAGAACGTATTTGTAATATATCAACTAAAAATTTGGACATGAAAAAGCTAACCGTGCGTCGAGTCCAGTGATTGCTCACTCAGGACCAAAAACGCATTGGAATGAACATTTACGAAGCCCTATAGAAGCAATTTAAACAAAATAAGTCGGAGTTTTGGCGTCGATTAATAACTGTAGATGAAACTTGGATACACCACTATTTTTCTGAAACCAACCAACTGTTTTTTGGGATAGTCATGGATTTGTGTTAATCGGCTATATTGAAAAGAAAAAATCAATAATAGGAGCATACTACGCATCATTACTTGACAAGCTAAAGTCAGAAATTGCGGAAAAACGGCCGCATTTGAAAAAAAGAAAGTTTTGTTCCACCAACACAACGCACCATCTCATACTTAATGGCCGCCATAATAAAAAATCACGAATTGGCATTCGAATTGATTGACCATGCACCATATCCACCATATCTGGTCCCCAGTGACTTTTTCTTCTTTCCTAGGCCCAAAGTTTCGTTCGGAGGACAGACATTTTTATCGAATGATGAGGCTATCACATTCATAAACGACTATTTTGCAGAACTAGATATTAACTACTACGAGGGTTGCTATTTATATATTCGGAATTGACAACAATGGCGTTGGTAGGTGTCATCTGACATATACATCGTAAAGCTTGGCTGTATCCGTACTCAAAACATTTTGTCGTACGGACGCTATTTGTGTTGTTACTGACTTGAACATTTCATCTCAGTTAAAAAATCGAATTAACTTCTGAGTATTTTAGTGCGATATTTTACTATGACTTTCAACGTACGTTATCTCAATAACTGTGCATCGATTAACTCACTTCGACTTTTGGCGATGCTTTATATCACTGGCTTAGTGAATTCAATCTTAACCGTCGTTCGCTCATGTACGAATTTAAAGAAGGTCGTCAAAAATCGGTTGTTGTGCCAGAAAACATCGACACTGTAGCCGAATTGATAAAGCAAGATCGTTCATGTGATATGCCGTGATATTGAGGCATCCTTCGGCATCAGTATGACAAGCATACACAAGATTTTACATGAACATTTAGTGATGAAAAAGATTTGTGCGCGTTGGATTACGCATAATTTGAAAATCGCTCAAAAAAAGGCTCGTGTCAATTGACGCAAAAAAATACTCAAAAAATACAATCGTGATGCGCCAAAAGCCTTGTATAACATCTGCACAGATGACGAATCTGCGATCTATGCGTATGAGCTTGAAAGTAAACAACAGTCGACTGAATGGGTCTTTCAAAATGAGCCAAATCCAAGAAAAGTAATTCGCGCAAGAAGTCATTCGAAGCAAACGGTCGCCTGTTTTTTTTTTGGATCAATGGGCAAGTGACTACAGTGTTACAATGGAATCGTAGAGCGGTATTTTAAATGGTACACAACTATTTGTTTGCCAGAAGTCTTTGAAGAAATAAGAAAAAACAACCAGCGCCGCAGGATCATTCTTCACCATGACAACGCGAGCTCTCATACATAGGCCCGAATAACTCAATATTTGACCTATCAAAAACATGGAATTGATGAGTCATCCGCCGTACAGTTCTGATTTGGCATCCAATGATTTCTTTTTGTCCCCATCCGTGAAAAATATGCTACGTTGTTAACGATTTTCGACGCTAGAACAAGCGGGTGAAGATGGGTGAAAAGGGCTATGAAAATCAGTTCAAACGTATGCAAAAGTATATCGATCATTGCGTAGAATATTTTGAAAAACAATAAAACCATTTTCAATGATAAATATTTGTATTTATTTATTATTCCGGATACATAAATACCAACCCTCGTCTTTGGACGGATTAAAGAGATGGAAGCATATAAAGACAGAAATATACAGTAACTGAATCTTTGAATATAAAACTACTGGAAAAAGAATATGATTCTCTAAGTGGGACCGGAATGGTAGCTGCGTATGGCCGACTACTGTTTCCGGTTTGGCAGTGGCGTAGGGCAGTATGAATAAAAACAAGAAACTGATTAAAGTTATAAAATTAAAAGAATTAAAAAAATATATTTTTTCAAAGAGTAAAGTGTCTTTTATGTGGTCAATATGACAAAAAGTTATTAATAAATTGGAATCTTTCCATCTTCCAATCTTCCAATCTTTTCCAATTTCCAAAAATTGGTTAGTTAACCGAGTTGATGTTCATATTTAAATTAGGTATATATATATATATATATATATATATATATATATATATATATATATATATATATATATATATATATATATATATATATATATATATATATATATATATATATATATATATATATATATATATATATATATATATATATATATATTAGATATAAACTCGAGTATAAACTCATTTTTCATGCTATGAAATATTTAATTCGAAGATATTTACCACTAAACACAAAATCACTTTTTGAAATTTCTTCTTCTAAACCAAACCATATTAGATTTAGATTAGATTAAATCATCTCCTGATGATGCTAATATGGTTAGCGAAACTTGCGTAGAGAAGTTTCAGAAAGTGATTTGATGTTTAGTGGTAAATCTCTTCGAGTTTAGTGCTTCACACCAAAAGGTAGGTCCTAATAGAAGAATTAAGCTATGAAAGATGTTTATCAAAATGATAAAATAAAAGAATTACATATTTTAAACAGTCAACTTCAATTGTTGGAACAGCATTTGGTAGTAGTCTCACCTTTACCTTAGATGTTCGATCAAAACAATCCTCAGCAAAATGATGGGAACATAAAAACCTACTGTGGTTTGGAATAATGTCTGGCTTTTTAATAAAATAAATCCACTTTGTTCTTCTATTTAGATCTTTGGAAAATCTTGAAAAAAGATAAACTGGTTTAATAACATGAAATCCAACAATAATTTCTGAAAAAAGAGGATTATAAAAAATGTAACACTCTGTATTATTAGTTATATTTTATAGGTGCTTTATATTAGTAAAGTAACATGCTTTACGTGTATCAAACGAAACTTAAAAAATTATCTGAATGTTAAAGGCCCAGTATCTCAGAAATCTAAACATTTTAGAACATACGTCAAAAAATTAAGTTCTAAAAAAGATAATCACTATCTTGACTAACATTATAATTATATTATGTTACCTAAATCAATTTGACTACGCCTATGCATACCAGGCGATATGTTGGCTTCATAACCTTAAAATTTTATTCAAACAAAATACGTTTTTATTTATAAATAATTGACAAATTTACAATGAAAAACCTTTACCTATGTAATGTTACTCCTGAATTTTGATTTTTTCGTGACAAGGAACAAACACAAGACGCACAACTAACTATATTTTGTGTGTTTACTTTACTTTCGATATTATTGCTTTTATTATTGAGATAATATGAAAAATGAATCAATCAAGATATTACTTATAGCCTAAAATATAGTGCCATATGGTACTCACTAGCTAATAAATTGGAATACTGTCTGTTAAAAAGTATTATTATGCTTCATATGAAGAATAATATTTTTAGTATTCAAAATATTATTACGTGTCGAAGGTATGACTAATATTACTATGGAACATGCATATTAAATCATTAGCCACTGTTTTATTAGATTTGTTTTCTGGGTGTTTTATTTCCCATAACATTTGGCATTTCCTCCACTGATAGAACGTAATAAGAAATGTTCAACCCTGAAATTTCTTCCATATATAGTAATTACCGCAAAAACACTTCAACTGCAATTTATACTTCATTAGGATCTTTAAAAAAATAAACGAACGTATTATATTACATGTAAGTTGCAGTATTCCTGCTTCCGCATTATATTCATCTTTTAATCTATTTCATAAAATAAACTTAATAGTCGTCGAATGAGGCGGTAGTGAGTTAAGGTCATTCTTTAACGATAATGAGACGTTTAACTATCCCAAAGTGCAAAAAAGCTTAACATCCGCTTCCTTTTATATTGACTTATTTTTGCGTCATTAGTGAATATTCTTTCTGGAGGTGTAAATACCCGAACCGAGATTCGAATTCGCATGTTTCTATCGCCAGGTGAACGACTAATCCATCTGACTAAGTACAGCTAGAAGGATGGTAAATTTTATGCTGTCTTGGCTTAAAATGTACCTATTAACACATTTTAAAAAAAATCTTGTTATTTATAATATATAGTATTTTATGCAATGGTAATTAATTAATACCGAGCCGGTATATAAACAAGAATATTTATTGATATACATATAAAATAAAGATTTTTGAAACCCACGTTTATTTGTAGTCAATCAATATTCAATGCTAACCCATCAATATGGACGTTGAATTTTGTATTGTGTTTTTTTGTATTTTCATCAATCTGCAATATCCATTATCCACCGTTACGTAATATATTACAAAATTCTATCTCGCATTGGCGATGACATGAGCCTTGAGCTTGGGAAAAGAAGAAGACAAATTGATTCTGGGCGGAAAGAAAGCCACATCCATCATGTTCGGCCACAATACGATCGATAGCTTTTTAATGTCTGTGTTTTGGTAGAGCTGACAATATGATATTTCAGCTTCGACGTAATTTTAATATCATGGCTCTTGGCACGAATCTTTTTTAGTTGGATTTTCTAAATGGCGGTAGATGTCAAGATTGTTATTATTGAGTTGTTTTTATGAAATACGAAAGTTTACGAATTATTATTAATAAAAGGATTCATATAGATATTCAAACATCGCATACTTTACATCATCAGAAAAATATTTTTCTCGTAAATGTTTCTTCAGCTTAGGGAATAAGAAAATCGTTGGAGGCCAAATCTGGAGAGCAAGTCTGGTGATCTGAGGTGCTACTTTCTTCAAACAAAACGTCTCAATTTAATTTTTCAAACATTTCCTCTTTTATTCTGTCACAAACTTCCATTATGTAATCAATTAAAAGAAGCACATTGGATCCTCTAAAAGTGTTATGATGTTTTGTTATTGAAAAAATCAGCAACAGTTTATATACAGATCATAATTACTTATATTGCTATTCAATTCTTTATATTTTTGGCTCATGTTATGATATACATTTGTCTCCTAAACAGCCACATGTCTGTATTAGTCAATTCTTGCAAAGAATAAACAACCAATATGCAAAGTAGTTAACTAAGAACATATTAGCTACCAAGAACATTGTAGCTTTTTCTGAACTAATTGCACGTTAATAATGACAACTATACATCGATAATATAATGACAAGTATACAATAATAATATAATGACAACAATAATGATACATGTCTATTATACTAGGTCTGTAAATATGAAACCGGAATTTGCCCATAGATGGCACCATTGGTGCCATTTCCTTGTTGACATCTGACAGAAGTGAGTTGAAGATTTTCAACTCACAACAATACAAGTTTCATAGAACAGCATAATTTGCAATAACGTTGAACCTTGTGTCGAATTTTGTGCCTAGAAACTATGATATGCGGACAGCATTGATTTTCTGTTACCATTTGAAGAAAACTGCTACAGAGTAGCATCTATTCCTTGTCGAAGCTTACGGTGAGTATGCTCACAGGACAGTGCTTTAAGTGTGTGACGCCAGTGAGTGAGTGCGTTGAGTAACTCTAGACGAACCATCGACATCGACTGCAAGGCCCAATCGCTATGGACGGAAGACAATGCTCTGTGTGTATTTGTATCAGAAGGGTGTGATCTATTATGAGCTGCTAAAACCTGGCGAAACTGTTAATACTAAACATTACCGACAACAAATGATCAATTTGACTCAAGCTTTGCATGAAAAACAGCCAGAATATTAAAAAAAGCAACACAAATTGGTTTTGCTGCATGATAATGCATAATCACGTACAGCAAAACTGATCAAGGAAACGATTGAGGCTTTTAGTTGGACAATACTTTTGCATGAGGCTTACTCACCAGGCTTCGATTCGTTCGATTACTAATTATTTGCATCGATGGGACACGCACTTGCCGAGCAGCGCTTCACTTCTTACGAAAATGTACGAAAATGGCTCATGACTAGTTTGCCTCAAAAGAGCAACAGTTTTTTTTGGCATGGCATCCACAAATTATCAGAGAGGTGGGAAAAATGTTTAGGTAGCGATGGATAATACTTCAAATAAAATATTTCTTATCATTTTCATACACAAAACGTGTATTTTCTATACAAAAATTGCGGTTTCATATTTACATACCTGGTAATGAAGTCCTATGCTGATGGTCTTTCAACAAGGATTTTTAAAAACTTTAGGTTTAAACAAAATATATGTTATAATTTTGTTGATTTTATTATAAAATTTCTAATTATTGATTGATTTGTCCGTTACTTTGTGATAGTTCATTTTTTAAAAAGAAATAAAACAATTTTTTACTTTGTTATCTATCACTTTTATTTTTATATACAATTTGTGTGACTATAGTTTCGTAAAATGACTTACAACTAAAAGTGTTAAAGTTGTGTTTGAAAATGTAAAGTGGTTTTACGAAACTATAGTCACGCAAATTTTGTTTATAAATAAAAGTGATAGATAACACAGTAAAAAATTGTTTTATTCCTTTTTTTATAAAATTTCTATTTTACAATGGTTAAAACTCCATTGAAAAATATTTAAAAAAATCATTGCCAGTTTATTTAAACCATTAGGAAGATATGTGCTACTAATTTTAAAATTATAATTATTTGCTTTGCGAAATTCTTATTTATTTTTAAAATATATGTAGTGTATACATATAAATATATGTATTATACTATTATATGTATTATACTATATATAAATATAGTATTTAGTGTTACATAAAAATTCATACAAAGTTGAAAAATATTTTATGTAAGAGTAATTTAATACAAAATGTTTTGCTCAAATTGGGACTTCGGTATTATAACTCATTGATAAAAGTATGTGCATATAATCTCTAGATGAAGGTAATTTGAATAACATGAATTCTGGTTATTGATTAATAACATGTGAGTCCTAGATGTACTGTTCTACACTAAACGCTAATTGTTTATTGTCAAATAAGTTAGTAGAAGTTTAAAAAACATTATTAGCTTTTATATGATGGCGGAGTAATATGTTAAGTAAGACGTCTGGTTTTAAATCCCCTTATATCCATTTTTTATAGTTTTGAAATAACATCCAAAAACTGTGTTGTAATGATTTTGATGTTTTTTTTTAAATTTAATTAAAACTAAATTGTTTATTACTATACGGACCATAAAATCAATATTTGGATTAAAAATTGGGGTTAATGTTTGAAACCAAACAAAATAAATTTAACGTGATTTGAAGATGAATGTAGCAGAAGTGAATCAAATGTCATTAAACAAAGAAAGAAAACTATTCAAAAGGTTTTTTTCTTAGAAATGGCACATAAAAATATCTTAAACTCTCAAATCAAGTATATTTTCGATTTGTTTGCAAAAATATTGATCTTCGTTTTCGCGGGTTTCTTCGGAATCACTGTGAATATTATTATCCTGAAATATTTCCAACACATGTTTATAATATTCCAGACTTCCCAGTTTTTTCCAATTCCTTTCCTTAGTGCTTGCATAGGTTGTTTACGTTCCTCATCTTCAAAGTGCTTGCTTTATAGGTTGTTTATGCTCCTGATCTTCAGATTTTTCGGTTTCACTTCGGTAGGAATTTCTTTTGGCTGGATATCGAAAGCAGTCTGGTTTTTCTTAAAGACTCCTTTTGAACACCGCTGTGTCTGAACGGTAAGATAACTCACCTCGAATGGTGATGGCGTTATTGTTGCCGCGTCGTATAATGAACCTTTTGGTATAATGGTTGAATTTCAAATGCCATTGTGAAACTGGCTTAAGGATTTGTTGACCAGCACCTTTCTAGTCACTCTCGGGGACATCTTTGCCAGGTTTTAAAATCATACCACGTTCTTCATGTTTTCTGACGTTACAATTTCTTCTTTTTTTTCATCTCTTTTTCAATTGTGGCAACTACTTCATCATATTGTTTTAATACCACTGGTTTAACTACTTCCATTTCAAGTACATAGGCAATAAAATAGTCTTTTTATGTTGGCCGCAACCGCACTATATCTACTCCCTCTAACTTGCTGTTATTTAATATGAGTATGTTTTTCATATTAAATAACAGCAATATTCATAGCATCATTGGTACTATTTGCATGGGATTTCATTGGTACTATTTGCATGTTCATCTTTCGTCCATATAAACGTTTTAACTTATTCTTTTGAGAGGGGAGCATGTGGGTGCCCCATCACAGTAGTAAAGCTGTAAATATATAGTTGGCTGTTGTAACAGGTGCTTTGATTGGGTATCTTGGGTAATCCAAATTTTTCTGACAATCAAAATACATTATCAGTAGGCCGTCCCCTTTCTCTTCTAGTTTTTGCGAAACTGCTTTAGCTCTAAGCTTATGTACGTGGTGTGGCTATTAAATAATGAGACTGACGCTGCTATGAAGAAGTACTTATGCGCCAAATGCCAGCGACCAACAGCTGTTTAGCGTAAAGCCTTCTCTTTCGAATGCAGTACCTCATGCTTCTGTAAACAAATTCATATAACCGTAGCAATCGTTCGCATTAGAGTTGTTTTTTGTTTCGCCAGAAAAATGTTAGCAGCAACAGTAGAGCAACGTATTTTTGTGAAATTTCACTTGAAACTTGGAAGAACCGCTACTGAAACTTATAATTGATTGAAAAAAGTGTATGACAATGAATGTTTATCGCGTACACGTGGTTTTTAGGGTTTAAGCGTTTTCAAGATAGCCGAGAGGACGTTGAAGATGATTCACTCCCGGGCCGCACTTCCGGGTCAACAATGGATAATAATGTCGAAAAAAATCGGTTATCTGGTTCGATCTAACATCTCAGAACACAAACTAAAACTGGAGTGAGACAAGGGGTTGAACTCTCGCCACTCTTATTTAACTGAAATCCTTAAAGAAAGAGCAGCAAAGGTGGAACTCCAAATTTTCTTTGAAAAAACACAATACATGATCTGCAACAGACTAAGAACACCATTTCTAAAAACAAAATATGGTAACATCAGACGAGTAATATTTGGATTTCTTTCACCCAAATATTTGGGTGAAATAATCATGGAAAACGGGTTAGAAAAAGCGGCCGATAATGGTAGATGTCAAAAAGTGGAAACTACATTGAGACTTACACAAACTACAACAAAAATGCATATTGAAAATGCACAAACAGATATTACAACACGGTTATTAAGCCAAAATGTCTATATGGCTCATTTCTTATTAGTAGAACATTTCTTAGTTTTCTCGAAGTCGGTATGTTGTGCTATATATTTATTTGGGACCTAAGATTTGTGTTATCATTTTTCTTTCTTTCTTTTCAATCTCCTCGATGTCTTTCTTTCTATTCGAAATGAATGAGTTTTTCCCTTAAACCCAAATTTATTTATGGAGAATAAAATACACAATATTATACATCGCGGTAGGGTTTTGATGACAAGAACCCTTCGGAACCGTCGGGAGGATTTGTCCGGGGTTGGTGAATCTGGAGCGAGTGGCGGTTCCCAACTATATGGCACCACAAGAGTGGCAATGAAAGAGGCACTCGGACAACAATTAGATCATCTAAGTCTAGCAACACCAAAGACTTTACTACAAAATCAACAGAGAGCGGAAATTAATAATGGAGTAGAAGATCAAAATACCCCGGTACTTGCTGGCTCGCCCCTAATAAGGAGGGCTGTCACTAGGACCGAACGCACTCCACGTATCAGATGGACACGGGAAATGAATATTGATGTAATGTAACGTAAACCAGTGTGGAGATAAACCGCTACCTGGTTGGAGGCATGCACTCCACCAAGAATATAAAAAGAGGTACCCTGAAACTCAGCTGTCGGAGCAAAACTTAGCCGACCGTAAAAATGTAATTCTAAGGAAAAACTATCTAACCGAATCGGAATTAATGAACATCAAGAGAGAAATCGGTAATGAACTACATCAAAACATTACATATCAACAACATCAAGAAGATGCTATGGACGTTCTTAACTCGAATACAGAGGAGCAACAAGTAGAACAAACTCGAAATGTATCACCAGACGCCTCATCGTCTGAAAATGAAGAATCAATCTCGCAACGTAACTTTTCTAACATACGAGAGAGGTTTTACAGCAATTTGGCCAGTTTTGCTGGCTCAAACTCATTAAATAGACCAAAAATTCCTGTACTGCGTAATATTGCAAAATCACGTATTAATCTAATGCAGACTAATAGAGTTTTGGAATCACATCTATCTGGGATGATAAATCTAAGGGATATATATCTTGCATTATATTGTGCAGCAGTGACTGCCATCGAAATTTTATGTCAAAAGACTTACATCCATAATGCGGCTGGCCATAGTATCTTTCTGGTAATCAGTCAAATAAAGTAGCGAGAAAAGCAAAAATAATTGCTTATAAATCTGGCATTGACTTCGATGATTCAAACCTGACAGAAAAATTGTTGGATCTAAAAGATCGGTTTAGGCAAAAAGCTAAATCGAAAGGAGCCAGGCTAGCAAGATATAATGAACTAGAAAAGCGAAAACATCAAAATTCAGTATTTGCAAACAGCCAAAAGAAATTTTATAGACAACTCGAAGCAGAAGGTAACAGCAAGTCAGAACTTAAGAATATCGATGTGTCTTCCTTTGCGGAATATTGGAGATCGGCTTGGAAAAAATCAGACGGCTACGAAAAATTGGCTCCTTGGGTTAAAACCATTCAAGAACAGACAAATGCTCTCCCAGATATGGAGTCTAACGATTTCACAGAGATTGACATTTGCACTGCTGTCAGGAAGACTCACAACTGGAAGGCGCCTGGACCAGATGGATTGCATAACTTCTGGATTAAAAGCTTTACAGCCGCCTATCCCGTACTTGCAAATGCATTTAAAGATGTATTAATAAATCCAGACACTTTCCCCGACTTCCTAATGGAGGGCAATACATACCTACTGTTCAAAAAAGGGGACGTTAAGCAACCCAATAACTACAGACCAATCACATGTCTGTCAGTGTTATATTAACTGTTGACAGCCCTACTCAATGAAAAAATCTACCAACATTTTTAAAGAAGAACAGAAATGATGTATAAGAGCAGGTATGGGCTGCAAGGAACAATTGACGATCGATGCTGTAGTTCTTTAGCAAGCGCGAAAAAGAAAACGCAACTTAAATATCTGCTATATAGACTACAATAAAGCATTCGATAGTGTCCCTCACGATTGGCTGGTTGAGGTTCTGAATTTCTATAAAATTAGCCCCCAGATTATTAATTCTTTAAAGTGCCTGATGGGGAAGTGGAAAACGAATCTTTTTGTCGGCCAACAATGCATTGCTGCTACAAATATCGAGAAGGGAATTTTTCAGGGAGATTCACTTTCGCCAATTTGGTTCTGTCTAGCATTGAACCCTTTGTCCACACTACTTAACAACAGCAATATTGGATATAAACTTAACATGAGGAATCCAAGAAAGCTCTCTCATCTACTATATATGGATGACCTTAAGTTATATGGAGAAACTAGAGAAAAATTAAACTCATTGGTAAAAACGGTTGAAACATTCAGTAAGGATATCAGAATGTCATTCGGACTGGACAAATGTCCTACCATTAGTATACAGAAGGGAAAGGTTCAGAGTCAACATTCAACACTTTGTAACATACAACAACTAGCACCAGAAGAATCCTACAAATATTTAGGAATGCCCCAAAAGCATAAACTTGATCATAACCAGTTAAAGAAGGACTTTTCCACTCTATATCAAAAGAGACTTACAAAACTTTTAAACACCAAACTGAACAGTGGAAACCTCATTAGAGCGATCAACGGTTGGGCAGTGCCAACTCTGACATATTCTTTTGGCATTGTTAAATGGTCAGAAACTGTCCTTGATGAACTTGATAGGTTAACACGCCGAACATTAACAAAGTTCCGATGCCTGCATCCAAACTCATCTACGAAAAGAGTATACATCCCTAGAAAGTTGGGGGGTAGAGGCCTTGTAAACGGAAAAAATCTCTGTCGCAATCAAGAAAATAGAATGAGAAAACACTTCATTGATTCAAACAGTACGTTAATGAAATTGGTTGCAAATGAGGACCGGGGTTTCACCCCACTGAACCTAAATAAACAAAATCGTATTGATAGCAGAACAACACTCACGGATTGCGTTCAAGAATGGAAAGGACAAACATTGCACGGAAGGTTTCCTAAGTCACTCGAAGATGACACCATTGACGAACAATTGTCTCTGAAGTGGCTGACCGATGGACTCTTGTACCCAGAAACAGAAGGTTTCGCGATATCTATTCAAGATAGGGTAACAAGAACAAAAAACTATGAAAAGCACATACTGCATTTGGACGTAGTCGATAAGTGCAGGAAATGCGGAACTTTGGGGGAAACAATTGAGCACCTTATTGGCGGTTTCCCGGCCCTTGCTCCTAATACTTATTTAGGACGGCATAATCAGCTGGCAAAAATTATACATCAACAAATTGCAAAAAATACTCGCTATTAGAAAGCGCACCTCCTCCATATAAGTACTCGCCTTCTCCTGTACTTGAATCATCCGATACTATTCTTTACTGGGACAGACCAATCACTACTGATCGAACGGTTGATTATAACAGGCCGGATATTGTTCTAATCAACAAAAAGGACAAGAGGGCTTTTATAATTGACATCGCAGTGCCGCTATCTCACAACATTAGAAAAACTGAGATAGAAAAATCCACAAAGTATGAAAATCTGGCATACTACTTGAAGAACCAGTGGAAACTGAGTAAGGTAGAGGTAGAGCACCCTTCGTTATATCCGCCGAAGGCTTGATAAGTAAGAGATTTTCAAAAAACCTCGAGAGCCTCGGTATCTCGAGATCGATTGCCATAGTGGGACAGCGTGCCGTGTCTTGCAGACGTGTCACATTGTCGTAAAGTATTATGTTAGGGTAAGAGGAGCTGAATTGCTTTTTATCTTGGCATTGGAATATCGGCCAGCATGAGCTGAGATTCTACACTAAGGATGAGCAGAATAATAATAATTCCTGATTCCTTCAACCTTCCTGATTTCGAGATTGTTTTCTTGCTAAACTGGAAATCAGTTCTTTTATCTTCAAAGTAGACATTTCATCTATTTTTCACAAAATATTTAGGCAAAAATCAATAATATTGACAGTGTAATTCCATTTTGAAGAATAAATTTGCAATTTGCAGCGCCTAATACATAAATTTGCATTAGGCGCTGTTTGCAACGCATTAGAAGTGTATTTAGTGGGATTTCATACTCAGGCGAGTTTTTCTATAGTATTTGATATATAATTAGGGCGCCTTTGGACACAACTATTGAAGAGATTGATGGAAAACAGGTTTTTCTGCCAAATAGCGTATATAATCCATTTTAGCCCAAAAATCGATATAGGGGTTTTGAAACAAACCGGACAACTTAAGTATTAAAATCTTAATAAGTGATGAAATTCACTTTGACAAGGATCGTTTTGTTATTAAACAGATTACTTACATTTTAATCAATTAAATTTTCATTATATCTACTTTATCTCCCTCTAATTACTCTTTGGGATATGATTTGCCATTGACTAGTTAGCATTATTACTAGCCTTGTTAGAAAGAATTAAGCTCAAATAGATTTACCACAAAACGCTTTTCAGTCAGAATTTGAATAATTTTCTAATTATGTTAACATGACGCGAAATACACGTCGAAAAGTTAAGTAAAGTGATTTGGTCTTTGTGGTAAATTTGTTAATATAAGAATTAGTGTTTCTGTTAATCAATTGATTGACTTACAAATTGAATAACAAACTATGACCACCTTCGTCATTGCTCGAGATTTAGTGGAAATTTTGGACATTCATCCATTCCTAGTAGGCTATCTTAATGTATGAATTTTAAAGGTAATAACTTGAAACATGTGATACAATTCTGAAAAATATTACCAAAAGAAGTCACATTTGTATGGCAGCCAGTGGTATGTTATATATCAGATAAGATTTATTTCGTTCGATAAAGCACACATATCAAAATCATTGTATTTTTGCATTATACAAACATTTTAAATTCAAATCGATCTTACTTACTTCTCCTACCTTGTAGATAAAAGTTAAAACAATCAAATTCTTCTTAATTGTTGTATTGTGTTTGGTTCTACTTGATGAAAATTATCAAATCATCAAATTGTCATCAGAAATATTTAATGAAAGACATTTTGTCAAACTTATTGTTGTAGTTTGCAGCTTCGACAGAAATGACAAATTGGTTATTTACTTATTGCCTTCCTGTAGATACATGTGGTTTTGTCTGACGATACATGTATGTCTGTCTGACGAAGTTACAGTACGTGCCAAACATTAATTTAAAGAAGGCATTTTGACAAAAACTCTTTTAAACATTCTTAATTTAGTATCCTACGTTACGTTTATCTCCTTAAAACATAATAGGTAATTCTCATCATCATCGTGCAAAGAAACTAAATTTGGAATTTTTGTACCTATTATTATAGTCAGTTTATTTAAAGTTTAATTTTACGCAATGCCATATGTTGTGTTATTATTCACTAGCGTCAAAAATAAACAGAAATAGTGGCTGATACAAAACCCTTTGACACCTACCGTATTGTTTTTTTTTTATTATAAGCCAGGTGCTCTCGCCTGTACCAATAGGAATTTGTGACATTGTAATACAAAACGTTTACGTAGGTGAAACAGAGAATACGTACACCTGTTTGGTGTAAAATTTTATTAACGCGTTAGAGCTTATAGTTAAGACGGTGTACTTGCATCTGCTAGAGTCATAACTTCCCATTTGGCTATTGTTATAGGTTTTTAACCTTAATACACAACTTGAGTAGTATTTTGTACAGGCATATACGTATAAATATAATGTCTTTGTATTTAACAATCCATTGAGATATGTGTAAATAGTTACAAAAATATGTGTCAATTTTCATTATTATAAGAAGCCTAAAAAATATTGTGCTGGTAATTAATGGGAGTAGTGTAAATAGGACCACCAAAAAACCATGTAATAGTACGTACTCCTAATTACTCCACCACATTTAGATTTTTTCCTAATATTTGATACATTTTAATCTTTACTACAGTGGCGGCTCCTGGATTTTTAAATTGGGAGGGCTTCGTAAATAGCGCTCTTGAAGCATTATTTTTCCTTCACCTTCGTCCTTTTTACTTTTCGTGTGAACTGAAACCGTATGACGCAGGTGAACCAGCAAAACATTAACATTTTGTATTGTTACTACTTACAAGGACATTGGAGGATGGATCATTGCTTGTTGCGCAGATAAAGGAATGAATAAGTAGGTACTTACCGTTTCCCAAGGAGTAAACCATTCAAAACGAAACAATTGTAAATCCCAAATCAAAACAAGTATTCACGAAGCGAACGAAATACGCGACGCGATACATATCAAACGCTTCGTACCCCTCAAATCAGCGTTTAAAACTAATTACCGATACGCTCGTTCAGATGGAATCTACGTCCAAATCGTTTTTTCTAGAAAGCAGTTAAACCCCCGAATTCTGGCGACCAACAAAATATGTAACGCCAACGACGAGATAAGATGACGTGGCGTACGGTCGCTGGAGGTGAACGTCAGACCAACGATGTAAAAATTATGGCGAGAGGATGGAATTTATATCCGCATTATTTGGTGTGATGGGTCGCCAGACGTTCTTCTACATTTGGAGATTTTAATTTTTAATATTGTCTTAAAATGAGTTAAGGGAAAGAAACTGAACGGAAATAAAATATGTTGTTTTGCTCTGAAAAATTGTTTACGGTGATAAATGCTGGAGGGGCGGCGCACCAACGCCCTTCCTTACGAGCCCCTACTGCTTTACTACCTTTACTACTATCATTAGTAGGTAACATCTTCAGAACGTTTGGGAATGTGATTTCAACATACTGGATTATTTATGAATATATTTTTTCAGTTTTCTTTAGTTTTCGCATCATGTTTACTCATAACTCATTCGTAGTTTTTTATGGAATATCATGACTGGTGATATAATTTATAAGCTATTGTAGATATTAAAGTTTCCAAACCATTTAGAGCAGAATTTCAGTTTATTTCGTTAATGTAACCAACGCTTCTCCATATAATTTAAAAAAAAAATGTCCCTTATCACAAGAGTAAAAAACCTAACGATTCTCGAGAAAAAGATTTGCAAAATTATTAAATCACCAATCGAATAGCTATAATAAGAATCAACATTTTAAACAAACATCCTAAAAAACAAATTTGGTAAATATTAATTATAATATAAAAACTCATTTGGCAAATATGATTATTATTTTGTGAATAATTTACAAATAAACTAATGAACGTTGTTAACACAGTTTGTGCAGTTTAGCATTTAAGTTCGATTTATAACCAAAAATATATTCTGTATGCGAATATCAGGATATGCTTGAGGCTGGGCGTATTTACGGGCAACACTACCTTTAAAGTTGCCACCAGTTGGACAAATATTTGTCCAAGTTTCTCAAAGACTTTTGGATACGGGCAGTATGGTTCCAATGTGGCTTGCAGCGAGAAATCGGTCCTAAAATCGAATTACAAATTTTATATCTTGTTGAAGAGGATTTTAGCATAAGTACACGAAGTATTACGCGATAAGTTGGAGTTTCCCATTGGATTGTAACAGCACTCTTATCCAAGGATTTTTTACACAGGCAATAATATTGTAAATTATTGAGCAAAGCTAATGGAATACACATTTTTTGTTCAATTTTTTATGAACCGACGAAGTTTCTTTTACAAGGAATAGGACGGTGGACTTTTGGAAGAGTTAATTTAATAATGTCTTTCTTAAGGTTGCGTGAATCGCTCAAAATGTATTATATTGTTTAAAATTAGTGCTACCAATTTCAACTTTGACATTAAAAAACAATAATTTGTAAGTTTTCCTTTTTGTTTTATAACAAAATAAACCAAATTTATATGGAAACCTAAAGAATAAATTACTCTAAAATATTGTGTTTTATTTTAAATATCTTAATATGTCATCGTAACAAAAAGTGCATTCCGATAGATCTAAATAAACAAGACCATGAGACAGTTTGATCCAAATAAACACGATGTTGCTATTTTTAAGAAAATGAAATATATACTTTTTCATACACCCTGTATATTGATTATTTTTTTCAAGTAATATTAACAACTCTTATATCAGTGTATCATAAAAACAGTCGGAAGGTCTTGATGCTTTTGTTGCAGCTACAAGTAGGAGTGTGTCGAAAATGAATGTTTAATAAATATTTCCTTGCACTATATCTTCCAACGCACTACAATGCATGTCACTTAGAATGTTGCTGACCAACAATTGAATGGGACCTGAAATTGAACATTATTTGATTTGCAGATAAGTTTAAATCTTGTTTAGGTAGACATGATGGAAGCAGAAATATCAGACGTTTTCCGAGTGAAACACGAAATTTAACTTTCATTTTAGAATGATGGCATATATTTATCACTTCCGAAATGATGGTATAAAGCGTTATATACTGCCAAAGCACATCTACCAATTATCAGAGGAAGCTTAATGCAGCCTATTATGTAATTGAAATATCACAGGCTCGCCTTACAATGTATCTGAAAGTTTGTTCAAATCTCATCTTTAAGAAATACAACACCAGACCGCATACAGCTTGTCAAATTGTCCAGTTTTGAGAAGTCCGGCGATATCCCCAGATTTACGGCAATGGGATGTCATTGGTCGCACTCTTGGACGCTGCTCCGGCCTTTAGCAACTTTGACCACATAATTTAAATATATGTACAACACTCCAGCCATACTTTGCTGCAAGAAGGTGTATATCATTTAATTCATTCCATATCTCGTAGAGTTACTAAATGTTTTGGTAGCTCTGATAGGTCTGATGAATAATACTTTTAATATCAAATGTGGAAGTGGAATTCCTTGATATTTTTATCATTAGATAATATCTGTATGGTGTAAACAAAAATTACAAAATTCAATAAAATATATTTTTTGCAGTGTTCTCTAATATACATTGTAAATCCACTTTAATAATGATAAAAATAAAGCTGAGTATATTAAGGACTATAAGTAAATATGGTTCAAACAGATACGCTAATTTTTATAAAGCTGTACAGTAATTGCATCGGTCAATTGTATCAATCAAATAGGAATTCGCTTGTTAAACTAAAACATAAATCAACACGACTACTACAATGCTGTTTCTACAATGCAATAAAGAAATCAAAAAATAAGAAAGATAAAATGGGTAGTCATTGGTCTTAGAGAGGTTAGAAGGAGAGGAGAAGATCAATTTGCTCTTCATTCTGGGAAACTTCACAAAAGCAAACCTGATAGCGGAGTGGGTTTCATCGTTCACAAGAGGCACTTTGGAAATATAAAAGCAATATAGATCATCAGTCCAAGAATCATCTACTTAATATTTAAACTAAACACAAGATACAGTTTAAAAATTATCTAGACTTACGCCCCAACATCAGAGTCCGACGAAGAGTATGTGGCGGCCTTCTACGACGATCTTGATACAGCTTTGTAACAGAGCCCAGAGACACTCTTATGATGGGCGATTTTAATGTAAAGATCGGGAAGAAGTAATATAACTCGGCGGTTGTTATAGTTATGGGGGAGAACTGAGAGAGGTGGTAGATTGTTGAACTATCTATGAATTTGATTTATGATTACAAATATAAAAAAAAAGTTCTTGACGTCTCGGTACCTAATATATTTTCAACTGACAGCGATCACCGAATGATGAGAGCTAAGCTAGCCCTAAACATAAAGGTAGAAAGAACAAAACTAATTGCCGAACCCAAGTGTAGAAAGTAGGCATGATCTGAGAACGTAAAGTTTTACCAAAATTAAATAGAAGAGAACTTGGAAGGAAAAGACATATGGAGAATGTTCATGTACACATGGACACATGGAATGCATCTATAACAAATATTATCAAAGAGGCTGAAAAATCTCCAGCAAGAAAAAGAAAGACGATAAGCCAAAATACCAAAGAGCTTATGAAGGAGAGAAACGATTTAAAGAAGAAATATGGAATAAACGATCTTCGACTACGACAGTTAAATAAAGAAATTTCGAAAGCTGTGAGAAAGAATATAAGCAAATTTAGAAGCAACTCTGAGAACGTAAATCATATCATAGAGAAGAATAAGAGCCTAAAAGTTTTCAGACGAAAACTTTCTCAAGCCAAGAAAATTTATTTAAAAAATTTATTTATATATTTGTATTTGTAAATTTATATATTTGTAAACTGGTAGTCAAATAGGTCAATGACAAAACTAACAGAGAGTATATTCTAAAGAGGTAGAAATGTTTTATGCCGAGCTATATAAAAGATAAACAGAAGAAACCTTAGATAACCAAATTTCCAGTTTTAAATCAAGGATAAGAGGGCATCCCAGAAGGGCATTCCACTGGGTGAGGTAAAACGAGGATGCTCTGTCTGAGATGAAGAACATCAAATCTCCCATAGATGATGGAACTTTTATGAATTGAGCTTTTATGAATGTTTTTCAAAAGAAACAACACCATCCCAGTTGAACAATCCAGTGATAATATTACTACATAAGAGGGGAGGCATAACGAATATCGAAAACTACAGACCCCTTAGTCTGGTATCACACATATATAAGTTATACAATACACTACACTACAATAGGCTAGACTCATAACAGCCGCGAGAACAAGCTGGATTCAGGACAGACTACGGCACTAATGACCACCTCCAAGTACTGAAAAGCCTCACAGAGAAATCGATGGAGTATAATAAACCTCTAGTGTTTATCTTTACAGGTTAAGAGAAAGCATTCGACACAGTGGACTAGTACACGATGTTAACAGCTCTATCAGATTGCAGAATTAACTACTGCTACATTGCACTCATCAAATAGATTGATGAAAATGTCACTATAAATGTCCGACTCTAACACAGACAAATTTGCTTTAGAAAGACCTATACGCCAAGGCGATTTCACACGATGGGACGGCTTAGGAGTGAATATAAATGGTGAAAATCTGAACCCCGAGATTCACCGACCACCTAGTCTTAATAGCCAGCCATCTGGATGATGCTATTGTGATATTTAAAGATCTCAAAGAAGTTTTCAAGAAAGTGGGACACAAAATCAACTTCACAAAAATCCAAGTTATGTCAAACCTTGTACTTGGCATGGGCGTCTACATCGATAACATCAGAGTAAAGGAAACTACATCTTTTAGTATTATCAGATACAATCAGACTCGTGAAATCTCCAGAAGAATCGGACTTGTCTGGGCTGCTTTCGGAAATCTGAGATACATTTCAACAACTTGCAAGCGTTGCTCTGATGTTAAACGTTCCATGATGATTTGCCAGACAGTATATATGCCATGATGATTTGACAGCGACCCCTATTGGAAGTTCAGATACCCTAAAAAATCGGCGGTTATTTTTTGACGTTAAGTATTTTTTTTTCAAACTACACCAAAATTACAGACAAATGATATAAGCATATAACCTTATAAGTTCGCTAACCTTACGCGTTATTTTAAAAAAAGTACAATTAATATAGAAACTGTCGAACATAAATAAAAAAAGGTGTTACTTTAAAAGTTGATTTTAAATGACGATTCTCCAAGGAATAATACTGTACGAGTACGTTATTCAAAGTTGTATGCATAAAAATTCGACGGGGGAAGAAAAAATATTTACGTTTAACATTCAGAAGGAATAGGTGCAAACTAAATATTGCCAAGAGGGGTGGCTTCGAATATCGTTTAATATGCATAATAAGGTCGAGAACGGGCACTTTTTTATGCATATTTCAAACAGTAAAGTGAGCAAAGTATGTGTGGGAAAGGCAGCTTGAAGGTTTAATAAGATGGTTTTTATGCAAAGAGTGGCACAGGTAGGTGTATCTCGTCTAAATTGAATATCTTGTATAGGATTTTAATATCAGCTATCTATCGGAAATTGGGGATTGGTAAATTGATTTTGTAATCCGTTGAAATTTCGAAATATTAATATTTTCCCAAGAATTGTGTTTTAAAAAAGGTTCATTTTTGTTATAAAAACCATTCGAAACCGTTAAAAATATAAAGATTGTTTTATATATTAATTTATATTGTTTTTATAATCTATTTGCGTATATATTAAAAAAAATAGATAATTGAGACCGTGTAATATTTTAGTTTCTTTTTAAATAATTCTTTTTTAAATCCGATTGCGTTTTACCGTTGAGTGTCCGGAGGTTTTTTTTTAGATTTTTGCCTATTTTCTTTTAGCACCCATCCAAAATTCGACCACGATCGGCGTCTCTTAAACTGTAGTTATTTATAAGTTGCAGCTCGACGCGATATGGCTAGGCCCGACCATTATTAGTTATATTTTGTATATAATGTCTTCATCGGTAAAAAATTGAAATCACAGCAGCAATAAATATTTACAGAAAGTGGAATAAGTGGAAGTTGAATAAATTAAATATAACCGATATGTAACTGCGGCAGCCGATATGTGATGGAAATTCGTTTTAAATAAAGGAACTGAGACTTATGTCTACATTTCTACTATATTAAAAAGTTGTAGTTTTGTATTAGTGTCGCACAATGTCGAAATAATTAAATACACAAGTGGATGAATGTGCTAGGTAACATTTATAGTTCTTTTGTAGCCAGTTTTTACTTGGCACCATTAAATCACCGAGATTTGTACCAATAGTACTAATTTAACAATGCAAAAAGGGAGTATGTTGAATTATTTCTCAATAAAACAATGGAAAAAGTGATATGGCCACATTACACATTCATCCACAATAAATATAAGTTACATACCGGTTGGTGTTTTAATTTAACCAATTTATTCTATTATATTGTGAATATTTATGAAAGTTACAACTTAGAATATGAGGTCTGAGAGAAACTAGTGTTAAAGTTAGTGATAGAAGAAACAAACGAATATTTATAATCGAAGGAACAATATGGAATAAATTTATGAAGAAATTGGAATTAAAAGAAAACAAAAAATCTTTGGCCCCGAGGAAACAATTTTCAATACGATCCAAATACGTGGAAAAAACACAAGGCGGCATTAGATAGAGCACGCGGGGAGGAATATGTATGTTACAAAAATACGCTTGTTTTAAAAAAAGAATCCAAAAAAGGCGTTCTGTGTATGGAAAATTGTAGGCTTTCATGTAGCGTTCGCTTCCAAAAGAAAAAAGTGTACCAAATAATTGTCTTACCTACTTGTGATGTAGGTAAGACAAACCTTCACTTTTGCCAATTTTGTTTTACAATTTTGGGATACATATTGATGCAAAAACGCAGAAAAAAGCCTCTTTTTGTACCTGGATTGAAGATATGGCAAACAGAGAAAGTGTGGAAATATGTAGTTCTCTACTAAGATATATTAAAGTAGACGAAAGTACAGTCGGAAAGGACCACTTGATCATCTGGTCGGACTCATGTGCTGGTCAAAATAAGAATTTCCACATGGTTTGCCTGTACCAATATTTTATCTTGAAGGGATATTTTCGTTGTATTGATCACAAATTTCCAGAAGTTGTCCACACCTACCTGGATTCCAATATAGATTTTGGGAGAACAGAAAAGGTAGTGCGAAAACACGACACTGTACTTATGCCAGATAAGTACTGAGGAATAACTTCAAAGGCTAGCCGAAAAAATCAGGTCATTGATATGGCTCACCATCTTAGAAAGATCAGTGATATACCACAGAAACTTCGCCCGATTAACAGGAAAAAGGATGAACTTAATGAACCAGTGAAATTTAGGGATGGTATAAAATGGATAAGAGTCGAAGAGTATGGTTCTTACTTACATAAATAATCATGAGGAAACAGTTCCATTTAGAAAGGTTCATATCCTTCAAAATAAAAATAGAACATCAGCACCTGGCAATATTGAAATTGAAAGAGTTCGTATGAAATATGGGACTATCTCTGACGAAAAAAAAAATCTCTAGAAATTACTGAATTTTGTAAGACAAGAATATTGGTATTTCTATCACTCTCTCTTAATAACACTCTTCTCTTAATAGTTTTTCTAGGATTCGTTTTGCTAAGGATTTTCCTTTTTTATTATTGTTACCTTTATTCTCTTTTAAACTTATATTCCTTTCCTGTTCTTCTAACTCTGCCTTTAAGGGAGTGGCAGTCAATTTTCGTGAGTGTTGTTTCTTGAAACGTCTTTTAATTTTCTGAACTTTTTGAGACACTGGACTTAAATTTTGCAAAATACTACGTGAAGAACTAGTAATAGCTTCATTCGTAACATGTGTGGTAGTAAATGGTGCGGTTGCTTTGTCATTATTCATTGAAGTTTCATTTCTAGATGTTAAGTCTTAAATAATAGGAACTGATATAAAGCCATCGTTACCGAATAAGTTGGGATTTATGGGATAAATGCCCGTTACTTCCAATCCTTTTTGTCCATCGATGTCCTTATGTCCATCGAAACTAATCTCAAATATGCTTTATTGAAAATTGAAGCCAAAACATCATGAGTGATTTTTTTATGCGGATGGTTTTTCAGATATAAATCACACTCTCTGTGATAAGCTGCCTTCAGTGGACCATAAAAAGTCACGTTTATTGGCTGCATCCTATGGGAAATATGCGGAGGTAATGATAGCATGTGAAACCCATTTAGGGCGCAATATTGTTAAGCTTTCAGTAACAAGTGGCTGGCATGATTGCCAAGAATTAGGAGACTGGGGTTTTGAGTAGTTGCATTAATATGTTTGACAAAATGACGAAGTCATTTTTCAAAAAGATCTTCGTCAATCCCTCCTGATTTTGGTCATTCATATTTAGCTCTAATGGACCCTCCAATTTTAAGACTAGACTTTATTTTTTGGCGTGAATATATAAACATAGGTGGAAAATGAACAGCCTGATACATTCTTGCCCATACGTAATTTACAATGAAACTCTTCGTCTCATTCTTTTGTTTTTATTACCAAAGCGCATAGCTTGTATGAACCTGCCTAAGCCCGCTCGGAACAAATGATCAGTTGCGCATGGGTGGGCGGGAGGTGCACGGGTGGATCATTTTACAAGTGCGTGCAAGTGGCACAGGCTCAAACTGGCAAAAGTAATATAAGAATAAAGGATACACAAGTCTTGTGACCTATTATTTTTTCTTTGAAACAAAATAAAAATATATAGATCACAGCGACGGCAGCTGTTCGCCGGGAGCACCGGGAAGAAGGTCCAGGGCAGAATGAAGCCACGACAAAAGTTGAGCGCCACCCGGTTACTTCATATATCGGAAAAGACCCTGGAACCCTGGAAAAGAACCTTAAATAAAACGGTATATATATATATATATATATATATATATATATATATATATATATATATATATATATATATATATATATATATATATACATATATATATATATATATATATATATATATATATATATATATATATATATATATATATATATATATATATATATATATATATATATTACAAAAGCACACTCAAAAAAGAACGACACAAAGCACACAAAAAAGGGAACAACTAAAACTATCAAACAAAAGACATGGGAAGGTTTAGGGAAGGTGGTTCTCCAACCTTACCGTGAAAGAAATAAAAAATCAAATACACAGCTCTGAATTACACCAGCTGGTCTCTATGTCCCTATACTTACAAATTAGAGATTATTTCCTCTATTCTGACAATAGTAAAAAGATAAATATATAACGCTAGGGTAACCAAGAATGGTCAGACGGCAAATAGATACAAAATATAAGGTGATAACGTGACCATTATCAGTATAAGAAATTATGGTAAAAATGTATTTGTGAAAAATAAATGGTAACTGCAATCCTTAACGGTACATGAAAATATAATAAAAAAAGTGTTTATATGGCCTTATTTAGTGATGTTATCAATCCTTGCCTATCCGGTACTTGGTGTCCAAAAACACTGAGTACGACTGCGGGCAGTCCGGTATCCCTATGCGGGGGTCCCGAAATAATCTCGATCTGATCAACCGATTACTGTGCCATGTGGCCCCAAAAAGGTGTAAGGTTTCCACGATGGTCGGGCTCTGTAATAGGTGGTCGTTCAATGGCCGGGTGTCTGTTGATCGGATTCTCTGCTGCCGGGTCGTAAAACCCTCTCGGTCGGAAGGGTAAGGCGCGAAAACGTCCGCTCACTTGGAGATTTGGAGTTAGACTGTCTTGCCTTGTCCAAACGATACCGGAGCTCTTTCAGTTAAGAAATTGTTCGAAATAAACCTACTAGTGGTGATCAACAATTTACGAATGCTACCAGTAGCGATCAAGAATTTGTGAACGCTACAGTCTTGTAGTTCGGTATTTACGGTTGTGTGCGGTATTTCGGTATAAGTGTAACGGCCCATTCATAAATATATCCGTCATGGACGATTCATCATATAATTCAAATACAAATAAATGATTCGTTTTTTTCACGATTTGTAAGTAAGCTTGTGAACACACTTGTAGAAGTTTATCACTATACTGAAACAAGGACGAATCGTCGTCGTGTTAACCGAATGATGTATAACTTTGATAAAAGACAAATTAACATATTGTAGTTAGAGGGTAGCAACATTTTTTACTTAACTTTTTGGCAATTTAGTGGGTCACCACACTCTAAAGGTTGAGAAACGATGGCTTAGAGTGTGTGAATGAATATTGTAAGAATTATGTAACATTCATTGTATTGACATAACTAATTGTACTGGTTCAACTGGCTTATAAAATAAAAAAAAAACCTTTCTAAAACTTTAAAAATTTAAATTGACAACTTATAATTAAAATAATTAAATTTAACCAAATCTTAATTAAAACTTTAAAATTAAGACTTAAAATTAGACCACTTCTGAACTGAAAACTAAACAGTTTGTTATGTACCGCCTATTGCATACTGCAACCGTGAATACTGAAGTAGTAAATAGTAGGTTATAGAAGTACGACTAGGATAGAAAGAATCTAACTAAAATTGGTTTAGGATGCTTTACTTCAGAAATTGCAATGTGTTGGTTCTTGCTTATATTGAAAGAGTTCATAGCGAAATATAAAAAAACAACTGAATCATTTTAGAAAAACCAGACATCCTTATAAAGGATATTTTTTTAACAAGGGATTTTTTTATGGTAAAACTTGTACTTGACAGCTGTATTTTTCTTATATTTGAGAAATTTAATATCCATAATTTCAAAAATGCTATGAATACGGAATAGCGTGTATAGTGGATTCAACTTTACTATAAAGAAAATCTTACTTTTAGTGAGAGGGCTATTTCTTTTAAACGGTTACGTCAAGTTTCCATGATGTAGAATGAAGAAGAACATGAGATGATGAAGAGAATATGAAAAAGTCATGGTTCGGAGGAGAAATTGGTTCATGTATTTTTCAAGATGAGGTTTACATGGTTACCATTACACGACTAGAATTACACGGCTAACTTTACATGGCTACCATTACATGACTCCCATTACACGGCTACCATTACACGGTAATCATTATACGGTTACCATTACACAGCGACCGTTCCATGTCTACTATTACATGGCTATGATTACATGTTTACATAGCTGCCATTAAAGGATTTCAATAAGAACTAACAATTATTATCTTTTAGTATTGTTGTAGAATGGGAAAGAGTGGCATGAAAAAATAACTCATGACTACACCTACAGAAAAATATGAATAATTCAAAAAAAATAGCAATATATGGTCAACAGAATAAGCTAGTGATAATAGACAAGGCTATGAATATAAGACTGAATGGTAAATAATAATTGAGTCGTAAGGAAGAAGACTTGTTAATTTTAAGGGGAAATAAAGTTAAATGAAGGTAATTTGATCAATGGTGTGAAGGCTAGTTAGTTTTTTAAGGAATCTGCTTTGTTAATGATCCTAATATGAAGACAATTTTACCACTAACAAGAATACGAGATGTAATATTAATAAACTATAATGTAGTTATATTTATTTTTGGTTTTTTGATGAACAAAATATTAATTAGTCTTCGCATTTTTCTTTTCTAAGTATTCAAATGCATGTTATGTATACTATGATAATATTAAATATTAAATTATAAATCTCATTGACATTGATAATGTCATCAACTCATAAGAAAATTAAACAAAAAAAGTATTAATATAAATGAGTTGTTTCCTGATTATCAGCAAACACACCCTACCAGTAATTAAATACTTCTGTTTCTTCATTGTTTGCCACACCATTAATTTATACAGCTTGTTGTAAAGCTACTAATTGAATAAAATACTAAGGAGCAGTTTATGAAACATTTAAATTAACATATCACAATATAATTCGGTTTTATATTACCGATATAGCCAGTCGCAAGTTCCATTTTATATAAGGCAACTCCGTTAAATATTATATATAATTTATATGGAAAGCAATCAATTCTTCTATCGGAACCTTCAGAGTGAAACACTAAATCTGAAGAGATTTACCACTAAACACCAAGATAACTTTTTTAATTCTTCACAACGCGCGTTTTGCTAACCATGTTAGCATCATCAGGAGACGATTTAATCTAATTCTAAAACTAAACTATATTCATTCTATTAATATTATAACCGTGCCTAATGAAGCGTGCAAAAACATAAAGTGTTATTAACTAAGCGTTACATTATTAATTAAAAGTTGACTGAATGGAATAGGTTCTTTATACTGGTTTATTTTATACTAGTTCTTTTTTTTTGCTATACTTTATACTAGTTCTTTTACATTCTTCTATTTGGATGCTTTTATGCGTATCCAAAGCCCTATTGTTATCTACACTTTTAACAAGTTGATTAATAATATATAAAGGGTATTCCATTAAGAGGTTTCGAATGTTGGTAACGAATAAAAGAAACGTTTCATAACATACCTGAAAGTTATTTATGGCAGTGTGAAGCTGGATAGTGTACAATTATACGTGGAATACAATGTCTGTCAAATGACTGCCACGACTTCTCTGGCAGCTCACAATTCTTTTGTTGAAATTCTCGATTACTGCTGAACACATTTGCGGAGTTATGTCACGAATTATTCGCCTAATTTCTTCTTTCAACTATTGAACGGTTTGCAGATTATTTTCGTAAGCTTTGCTCTTCACATAGCCCCACAAAAAATAGTCTAGCGGCGTAAAGTCGCATGACCTTGGTGGCCAATTTACGTCCCCATTCCGGGAGATCAGCCTCCCTCCAAACTGTGTACGCAATAAAGTCAATGTTTCACGTGCTGTATGACATGTCGCACCATCTTGTTGGAACCACATATTCTCTAAATCTATGTCCATTATTTGATCCCATAAAAAACATCAATCATCGTTCGGTATCATTCTCCATTTATTGTAACAGCTCGTTCATCTTCATCTACATCTTAAAAAATACGGTCCAATGATACCCTCAGCCCAAAAACCGCACCAAACTGTGACACGTTGAGCATGCATCGGGATTTCGTGGATTTCTCTAGGATTTTCATTGCCCCAGATGCGACAATTTTGTTTATTCAAAATTCAAATTCATATATATATATATATATATATATATATATATATATATATATATATATATATATATATATATATATATATATATATTATTATTCACGTAGGGGCCCTGGTGGACCACGCGAAGTACAGTTAGAGGCGTTTGTTGTTGAAAGGTTGTTATCCTTCCTTTGCGCCCATACTGATTTCATTCTTTCGCTATGAGCTTGTTGTTCCAGTCTTCCTAGATATTTCTGTCTGGCCAACCTCCCAAACGTCTGAAACAGCCTCTATCCGGAATTTCACTTTGTTTAATATTTGATGATCTTAGGTCCTCTTTAATTGCAACAATTCATTTAATTATTTCTACTTTAGCTCTACTCCTATTTTCATTAAATTGGACTATCTTGCCCACTTGTCTAGTTAGCCCACTCGGATTCATCCGTTTTATGTGTCCGTAAAACTTACGTCTTCTTTTTCTCATATCGCTATGTATATCTGTGTATTGGTTGTTTTCTCGAAGTCGGTATGTTATGCTATTTATTTGTTTGGGGCCTAAGATTTTTCTTATGATTTTATGATAAAAAAATGAGCGTTTCTGCGTCAAAATGAGCGTTTCTGCACCATATAGACATTCTGGCTTAATAACTGTGTTGTAATGTCTCAGTTTTGTGTTTTTAGATATTGATTTTTTGGTTTAAATATTTTGTGTACGTCTCAATGCAGTTTCCATTTTTTGACATCTACCCTTATTTGCCGCTTTTTCCAACACATGTATTGTGTCTTTTCAAAGGAAATTTTGAATTCTACCTTTTCTGCTGTTTCTTTTAGGATTTCAATCATTTTTTGTGCCGTTAATATATCTTGAGTTAAAATTGCTAGATCATCAGCAAACGCCAGACAATCAATTTTGATGTTAATTCTTCCCAGTTTAATGGGCTGGTCAATATTTAGGGCCGCCTATTTTTTAAGCTACTCTTGTATTACTTTTTCTAGAACCCCCTTCTTCACCTCCTTCTTCATCCCCTTGTCTCACTCCAGTTTTAATTTCAAAGGGCTCTGCGATGTCACCGATGAATTTAACTTTTGACCTTGTGTTACTTAGTGTTGCTTTAATAATTGCCAGCGTTTTCAGATCTTGTCCTTGTTTTTTCAAGATTTGGATTAAAAATTCGCGGTTAGTAGAATCACATGCTTTTTTGAAATCCACAAATATACAGACGAGATTTTTATTGCAGAGTTTTTGATGTCTTAGGATTAACTTTAGATTCAGGATCTGTTCAGGGCAGGATCTATCCGGTCGAAAACCTGTTCAGTATTCACCAATTTTAGGCTCTAACTGTCCCTGTGCTCTGTCTAGTAGACATTGAGATAGAATCTTGTAACAAATTGGGAGAATAGATATCCCTCTATAGTTGTTTGCATCCGTTCTATCTCCTTTCTTATGTAGTGGATGGATTAGAGCATCTTTCCAATCCTCCGGAATCTTCTTGTACCTGGTACTTGATTGTATCTGGACCAACGGATTTCAAAAATTCAGCAGTGATTCCATCTTCACCAGAAGCTTTGTTATTTTTAAGTCGCTTGAGTTGCCTAATTATTTCATCTTCATTCGGTGGTAATGAATCTGGGTTTGTTTGTTTTGGGTTTAGTGTTGGTAATCTGTTTAAGGGCTCCGGACAGTTTAGTAGTTGTTCAAAATATTTCGCAAGTTCTTTGCAATTGTCTTGGTTATTTAGAGCTAATTATCCGTTCTCCTTTTGGAAGCAAAGACTTTGGGGTAGCCTGTTAATTTAGTTTTAAATGTTTTGTAAAAATTTCGGGTGTTATTTTTTGGAAATCTTTTTCTATTTCATTAAGTTGATTGTTTTCATATTTTCTTTTAGTTTATCTAATTAGCTTCGATGTTTCTTTTCTTACTACCAAGAAGTTGTTATAGTTTCTTGCTGTTTTTTGACTGTTTCACTCTGTGAATGCTTTACTTCGGTTTAATACTGCTTGCTCGCAAACTTCATCCTACCACGGATGTTTTCTACGTTTTTGTAAAGGGACCAACTTTAAGGCTGTATTAATAATTTTTTGTTTCAATTCTTGCCAGTTCTGTGCTGGTTGTTTATCAAGCTCTTCTATTAGGGTAGGTTTTATTTTAAGTAAAGTTTGATTCTGGTCAAGTAGTGGTCCGTGTCTATGTTAGCTCCTTTCTTGACTTGAACATTTAAAATATTTTTATAATTGGGGTACGAATTGGCAACATGGTCAATTTGAAATTTAACCATGTACGTGTTTGGGTACCTCCAGGTCTTTTGTTTTGTTATTCTCTTCTTAAAATGAGTTGACATTATTTTTATCAATCAATCAATCTTCTGCCATTATGGTTAGCCCATTTATGAGAGGGAAAACCGCCGACTGTTTTTCTGTACTTTTTTCTTTCTCTAGTTGGGCGTTGAAATCATCCAATAGAATTTTTACATGGTTTGGTTTTTTAGAGGGAATTTTAGAAATAGTCTTCTCCAGAATTTCCCAAGACTTATTTACTTAGATTTATTCTCTTCGTTAACTGGGAGGTGTGAATTGATTAATGTATAGTTTTTATTAGTACACTTGAGGCATAGTGTCATAAGTCGATTATTTACTGGTTGGACATTAGTTATAGAACCTAGAATGGTTTTTGAGTTAGCGAAAGTAACACCAAGATGTGGTAATTTTTTGAGTATTCTTTTGTTTACTTTTAAAAAGTTTGTAGTCGCCGAAGTTCAAGGTGTTATCATCTGTCAACCTGGTTTCTTGCAGAGTTAATATTTGGATCTTTTGCTGATTCAATGTTCGCCCCAATTTGTGTAGTTTTCCTGGGCGAAGTTGATATTTACCGTTCCAAAGAAAGTTTTTGTTTTCGGCTTCAGACGTTGGCCAGAGGTCTCCAACTCCCTCTGATAGATTTTGAGTTTACGCCCGGACACGCCAGAATCCGAAAGTCCGGTTGTACTAGCAAAACTTTTTTCAAAATCTTGTCTACATATCATGTTGATTAGGAATCAAACTGTATTTTTATGAGTTTATTTTTGTTCTGTTCCTTCTACCATTCCTCTACCATTAAATTTAAACAAGCTATCTTGTTATGAAAGCTATGATTCGAATCATTTGGAATGTATATCGAAGTGGTGGTGTTTTTGCTAAAAATATTATAATCTAACCTATTTTTATTGTCTGTATAGAAGACAAGGAAAATCATGAACAGTAAGATCGACTGAAACCATCCAACGTGTATGGGAAATTCCAGGAACATCAACCCAGCGACGCTCTCCACAACTGGATATAAAACAATGGTTCATATAATTTTTTTGAAACAAGATCGTAAATGGAACATCCTAATAAATGCGATACCTACTTTTTCGCCACCCTGTATATTGCAAAAAGGAAAATGTATATGTGAAATTTCATATAAATTAGAGCACTCCCTGCAGCATCAATTTTAGAAATTTGAGGATACATTTTTGTTTTTAATTACGACCAACCTTCAAGATATTTTGATTTTTGACTTTATTTTGACTCTTGACCGACAACAAAGCGTTTATTTTTTGCACCCGTACTTTGGAACTACAGTAAAAGAGAAAGTCCACACTAATAATCCGATAAGACAACATTTAATATCCAAGTAGCCATAGCCGAAATAGAATCGCAACATGATGACAGAAAATGTGTGGACTAGTGGAAAAACAGTTTGAAAAAGAGATATGATATGTAAGACTAGCCTTGATATAATGAAGATGCATATCTATTATGCATATTCTGTTTTTAACATACTTTAATTCATTTTCTTTTTATTTTTAAAATAAATCCTGTAACTCTTGTTAAAACAGCCATTATAATTAACAATTTTGTGTATATAATTCGTATGCACTTAATCTATATTATTTTTAGAGCGCCTTTGAAGAAAACAAGGATTTACAGAGGAGCACAACCACTACATGATTTATTTTTAGTTAGAGATTAGTTTAGATATATCTTACTATACTGAGCGAAGGGGCAATCATTTGATGTTTTTACCAAGACTACAAGATGTATTTCAACAAAGAGTTAGGTGATTTTTAAGGAAAGAGTAGTTTGATTGACAAACGTGTGAACTTCAGTAAGCAAATGAGAATGATTCATTGTAACAAATTTCCCACAAGCCTTGCTATTTTATACAATCATATCCTCATATCATTTTCTTTTAAAATATGCTCTTTAACGATCGGTCATTGAGTCGCTGAAATTAAAAAAAGGGTATTGAATTATGTGGAATTTTTTTTTTAATAATATATATATATATATATATATATATATATATATATATATATATTTCGACAGTTACACTGTCCTTTCCTGGAGCCTTGTCGTTTTTACATCGATTCTATAGTATTTGTTACTTCCTCCACTATGATATCTGGCATTAGTTTTTCCGTGGGTATTGTTGTCTTTGATTGGTTCTGATCTTCATATAACTGGGAATAAAATTTTCTGAAAACCTCTAACATTTGCGTACGCGTCCTGCACACTGTGCTATCCTCACGCCTTAAGGCATATATTTGCGTTCTGTTGTTTCTCAGCTTCTGTTTAATCTTGTTAACTCCTCTGTTTTCTTCCAGGGTTTTTTGCACTAGCTGCATGTTGAATCAGCTCTCTGATACGTTTTCTTATAGTTTTGCCGAGCTCAGTGTACACGATCCTGCCAAAAGGACTACCTGCATTTCTCATTGCCCGCCGTTTCTTTATTAAATCAATGGTCTCACTGGAGATTTTTGTCTGTTTGAGACATTTTTAATATATATTCCAGATAAAAATACTCTTTACAGTGATCTCGGAAATCATAAGAGATACGGAGATGATTAAATTAGAAAAAAGTTGCACCTCGCTAAAGTCTGCAACATCACGTTTTCAAATTTTAAAAATTCCGAAAATTTCCGAAGGTATGTGAAAAAAAACGAATTTTTGGTATTTGGATTTTATTCGTTTCTGATTCTAGAGAAGAGATATGTCGAAATAAATTTGACATTTTTATGGCCACTTTTTCTCCTCTTATAAGGTGGTGTAATTAGATTTTTGATCCGTCGTTTCGGCTTTCCTCGACCATCACCAATTTTGTTTTTTTAAATAGTCGAAACATTTTATTTTATGTTTAGTAAATTCTACTTTTTATACTGAATCTAACGACATGGCACACTTAATATTTATTTCACGTTTCAAGAAACTGCTCATCAATGTAAATAAGCCTATTTAAAAAATATATTCTTATTATTTATTTAAAATCTTGTTAGTTTTCAAAACATTGTCTTTACTTTATATTATTGACAGTAGTATTAAATTTATTACAGAAATAGAAACTAACAACAAAATTTTATGAATGTATGAACAATTCTGAAATCAGAGAAAGTTCTCTAAAAAATTCAACAAGTAATAGTTAATTTTATTTAATACAAAAATTTATTTTTGTAATTCAAAATTCTTTTTTATTTTCAAATATTCCACCCTTATTCTCCAAACATAAATAAGATCGGTAAACAATTTTTTCCATAACATTGTTTAACATTTCTGGAGTTATTTCTCTTATTGCAGCTCGAACCTCAGCTTTCAGCTCATCATTACTTTTAAAAGTCTTCCAGTAAATTTCATCATTAAAGAATCTCGAAAAAAAAAGTCCATCGGGGTAAGGTCTGGGGATTAAGGAGGCTACTCTATAGGACCATGAGAAGGAATTAAAATATTTTGAAAGCGATCTCTCAAATAGTCCATACTATTTTTGAAATTATGAGGAGGAGCACCATCTTGTTGAAACCACATATTATTGTCCACATAAGATTGTCTAGAATAACTTCGATATCGTTTCTTAAAAAACGTAAGTATCTTTCAGAATTTAGTGTTCCGTCATAAATTACGGATCCAATAACTCGGGTTCCCAAAATATCGCACCACATGTTACATCCAAAACGGTGTTGATGTCTCGGTGCTCGAACACAATTTTCATTTTGTGTTGACCAATTATGACGATTTTTTCTGTTGTAGATGCCATTGTTACAAAAATAAGTTTCGTCCATCCAAAGAACATTATTAGGAAAATGACGATTTTCCTGGCATTGCATAGTAAACCATTCGCAAAAAGGTCGTTCTGCACTTGTAGTCGCCAGGAAGCAAAGTATGATAGATTCGGAATCGGAATCGGAATTTTTAAGGACGGTATCGTTCTTGACGAAGTATTCTTTGTGCTACTGATTTAGGAACAGCATGTTCCTTTTCAATATTACGAAATCCTACACCCATCATCTTCTCCTGCAGCGAGCAAAATGGTTAGTATCTGTTCAGGATGAATTTTTTTGCGATGTAGCACTGGTTTGGTAAAAAGCATGTTCCCTCAAATTTGTAAATAATTTTTGAAAAATTGATCGATTGCGTTGATGCCGTTCGGAATATTTTTGAAAATATTGCATAATTCTTATGACTCCCGATGTAACAGCAAATCATATCAAATTTTTCTTCGTTAGAATAATGTTCCATTATTGTAAGTATAATAAATAACAAATTTAAAAATGACAGACTCTCAAATGTCAAATATTACATCTAAACAAATTATTGAAAGAATTGTAAACTAATGCAAATGTCATTCCTTAGTCGGAAATTATTATTATTATTATTGTCATCCCTTAGTTAGAAACGTGTAATGAATGAAACTAGAATTTACTAAACATAAAATAACACTTTTCGACAGTTAAAAAAAAAGTTGATGACTGTCAAGAAAACCCAAAACGTCGGATCAAAAATCTAATTACACCACCTAGTAGAGGAAAAAGTGACCATTTTTTAATTCAATTTTGCCTTTTACATCAAAAAGTCTAGCCCTTCTACGTCTATCATGACAGCCTAAGCAGAATCTAGACTCTCCACTAGAGTAAATAGAGTCCCATTCTAGGTCAATTTTAGTTCTAGCTCGGTACGTTCTAAGCGATACGATAAAATCACACAAGTGGTGGGCTACAAGAGGATGTAGTATTTTCATGTAGATTTTTATACTCATGCATAACTCTCATCTTAAAACTATTTTATCCATGTGGCCATAATGACAAAGGAGATTGTGTCCAATGGTCTCGCTATTTTACGAAAACTTAAACAAGCATCAGCCATATTAATTCAAATTCGTCCATTTTCAAAGTCAGATAATAGTCTCTTAGCATTTTATTAGAATTTTTAATAGAACCAGCATTGCTTAGAATACTGATCAGGACCGCGATCGACATCGCTTAACTTTAGTTATCGAGAACTGATATTCGTCGCGATGTGGCTCGCCCTTGGATTACTGGATAGCTTAGCAGCGTACGAAAAATATATAATGATAAAAACTAATGTTTTAAACTGTTTAGTTTGAATTATATTGAAATAAATTCCTTATCACTGGAATATGTAATTTTAGATTAAATGGTTGCAATACCAAATATTTCTTTCAGCGAGTGATTAGTGCACCTTCCGCAAATTCCGCAAAGTACTATAAATATGGGGAACCGCCCGGACCATCACTGGATTATATCATTCGAGTGGGACAACGGCGTTACGCTACTGATTGATAATCAAGACGTATTCGCCACTATTCTTGGTTGATTATAATGACGAAGACTTAGAAGAATTCCCGATTTTGTTTTAAAATATTTATATTTTTGCAGCAGTTATTTATTTATAAAGTATAACATACTGTTCATTGTAAAATATATAGTTTTTAAAATCAAACTTTTCTCCAATCGCATACAGAAACATAAATATAAACAAACAAAATTGCATTAATTAATTGTGTTCAAAATAGAATGAGTATATTTTAATTTTGATATAAATACATATTTGAAGAATTATAGGATATTGCACTTCTTTTTTCCACTGTATATATAAAGAACTGGCTACGTCAGTGATCGAAAATTGACTTAATTTTATTTTAAGCCGTGCACTTTTTTTTAGTTGTCTTAGCTACATCTCTTTCTCTATATTACTTTTTTTTTAATAGTGTCGATAATACATTATGTTTCACTAATATTTTTCCTCTAAATTCTGTTAAATTCTTTATTTTCTGCAATTTTATATATTTTGTTCACTTCAAGTTATAGTAATCAATATACTTTAATACTAGAATAATTATAGCTACTATTTTTTGCATATTCATGATTACTCATCTTGGATACCCTAGTCATAAAACTCGCTATTATTTTTAAAATCAGCCACATATTCTAACATATCCGTTAACAAACACGGTTTCATTTCGAGTATTGAAAATAATCAGAATAACTAAAATATTGATAATTATAATCAGGAAACATAAAACTTTGTACTCTCTATTTTATAAATTTGTTACGTTATTGATTGAAAAATGAACATATTTTTTATGAATTAAAAAAAAAAGATAAAGTAAATTAGTTGCACACCCTGCTGGTAGCTAAATACTTGTTTATTCGCAGTTCATCACACCATAAATATACAACTAAATGCAAAACTGTTCATTGAATAAAACACTAATGACCATTTTACTATACACTTAAATCAACATATCATTGACACTAATTGGAAAATTTTAATCAATTCCTTATAATAGATATACCCGGTCACAATTTCGATTTCCTTCGGAGCGTAAACAGCAATTGCTATTGATATTGAATTTCCTATATTTATTGATGGATGAAGCACAATTTATTTTGTTGTATGCTTCAAAGTGATGCTGCTTTATATTAAAAAAAATGAAGATATACTGAATGAAAATACGCACAAATTTAGATTTTCAATGCGGTAAGGAGAAAAATATCTTAATATTTGAAAAATTATAATGTTCATTATATAAGAGAAATCTGTTCATATTACACGAGATACCGATTAATCTTTACAATTAGGATTCTGGAAAATCCTTTTATTAATTATACATACTACATTATAAAGGGTGTTAAGGAAAGTACTTTCGTAAATTTAATAGACGATCCTTCACATCATTTTAAAGAAAAAAAAATTAAAGAACAGGAGTCTAAAACTAAGGGTTCTAAAGAAAAAACTTTTAAACCGAACCAGTAACCGAAAATATATGATAAGAATCAACATTTTAAGCAAACATGCGAAAAGCACATTATGTAACAAATCAATTACACATAAGAATTTAACATGCCCTACATCAGCCGTGAAGGATTACGACAAAAATTATTTCAATGTTTCAGTGAGCGCATTCAAGTTCGATTTATAACCAAGAATATATTCTGTACGCGAATATCACGATATGCTCCTTATTTCCACCGTACCCTTCAAAATTCCCTCCAAAGGAGCTAAACGTATATGTGGTCAACGATACCCCAAAACAGCGCTTGTTCCAGCTTGGCAAATATTTGTCCAAGTCTCTTAAAAACTTTTGGATACGGGTAGTGTCGGTCCAAAAGTTCAAGCTTATGGGAGGCAGCCAGAAATCGGTCTAAAAGTCAAAGAACAAATTTTACACCTTGTTGAAGGGGATTCTACTAGAAGTACTTGAAGTAGATTGTACATAGAACATGTACAAATAGTATGTGTATTATATATATTAGTATGTATATATATATATATATATATATATATATATATATATATATATATATATATATATATATAACACACACACATATATATATATATATATATATATATATATATATATATATATATATATATATATATATATATATATATATGTATACATTATATAATATGAGTATTTATACATTTATCATGTACAAAGAGTACAAGTTCTGTTACCCACTGATTTTTACACAGGCATTGGCGAAAATCAAACAAATCGAATTTTTTATTCAATATTTTATCAACCCACGAAGCTTCTTTCACGAGGAATGGAAAATGTCTACCATTTTGAACAATTAATCATGTATTTTTTAATGTAACATGAATCGTTTAAAAAGTGTTATAACGTGAAAAATTAATACCAGTTATTTCAACTTTGACATTAAACGACAATAATGTTTAGGTTTACCTTTTTTTGTAACAAAACAAACCAAATTTATTGGGAAACGTATGAAGTATAGAACTATAAAAATATTATATTTTATTTCCAAATAATACCTTAAGAGGACAATGCAACAAAAACTGAGTTCCGATAGATTGAAATAAACAGGATGAAAACAGACGTTAAAAAAATTTGAACTGTTTTTATACCTGGTTTCTGCGGAAATGGTTTAATTTTAGATACATGTTTTAAGGACATTTTTTGTTCAAAAACTGTAAAGAATCGTCGGTTAACTTTACGAAAGTACCTTCCTTTACGCGCTGTATGTACATATATAATCAGTCCTTTTCTAACTCACGATGTCGAGGTGTCGTGACAGAATTACTTCCACCATCGTTGATCAGTAACGAAACTCGCAACCTGATTTCATTCTGTTTTCTTCCTCAATAAGGTTGTCGCTACTTCATAATTCCAAGTTTTTTCAGGTCTGCTTCTTTTTCTTTATTTATGGTTTTTCATCTTAAAATATATAAATTTAACTTTTCTGTTTTCATTCCTTTTCTCCTAATGAGTTTCGACTTTCAACGAACTATCTGCCTTTATTTATAGTCTTGGTCTGCAGCATTACAATTTTATAATCTCATTGACTTAGGTTTCTATTATTTTTAGTATTATATTTTCTACAAACTTACTGCTTATGAATGTTTTCCAGAACTTCTTTACTTCTTTTAATATCTGTCATAACATGCTCATTCCACCAACTATACACTTTTTTGTCCCCTGCGTTGTCTTATCACATATCTTTTCCACTATATTACATTTTTTTAATATTATTTATTATTCACTAAGTTTCACTATGTTTCAATATGTTTCATTAATATTTTTACACTCAATTGAAGATAAATTCTTTCATTGCCATTATTTATATTTTGTTAATTTCAGGTTATAGTAATTTACACACTTAAGTTCTGGGGTAATTATAACTACTATTTTCTGATGTTACAGGGATCGCATATTTATGATTACTCATCTTGGATACCCTAGGAAGTGGTCACTCCAAATCCTTTGCATACTTTTAAATCATGCAGTTCTTTGTATCAAAATGAGGTCAATAATAGATTTTTTATTTCGGCTCTCCTTAATTCCGGTAAATTTATAAATTTTGCTATCTTTAAAATGAGTATTGCTCACCGCTTATACAGAATTCTATTACTTGTTTTCTCTATATGGCCCCACGCATTTTTCAACTTTTCTATTCAGATCTCTCATTATTTAATTATCAACCATGGCCCCTTCTTACAATGTTTTCCAAAAGTTAAATCTTTTAATGTTTAGTCTATTTTTCTCATTGTCGGAAGCCTCATATGCCACGGTTATTGTTAGCATTGCCTAATCTTTCTTTTGTAAACCAAGTCATGGCTTCAATCCGTTGGTTTGATAATTTTTTCATTCTTGCTGACGTTTTACCAAAATATCATTTGGCATTTTTAAGTCTTTGCTCTCTTGGTATACAGCTTCGAATTGATGCTGAGTTGTCCACTAAAATAGCAAAGACTTAAAAATACCAATTGAAATTTTAGCGAAACATGAAAACCTGCCTGTTAATACGAGGGTTGCTATTTATGTATCCGGAATAATAAATAAAAACAAATATTTATTATTGAAAATGGTTTTATTATTTTTCAAAATACTCTCCGCGATGATCGATACACTTTTGCATACGTTTGATCCAATTTTCATAGCACTTTTTCCATTCCGATTGAGCTATCTCCAAAACATGCACCAGTCGACTGCTGTTTACTTTCAGGCTCAACGCATGTAGTAGATGTTATACATGGTAGATGTTATACCCTATATAGATGTTATACATGGCTTTTGACGCACCACGATTGGATTTTTTGCAACAATTGAGACGAGCTTCATCTTTTGCCCTTGTGCTCAACGCGCACACATCTTTTTCACGGCTAAATGTTCGTGAAAAATTTTGTGTATACTTGTCATATTAATGCTGCGGCCATACTACAGCATGCGGAGATGTCTCAACCTCACGGCATGTCACTTGACGATCTTGCTTTATTAGTTCGCAGACAGTATCGATATTTCCGGCACAACAACCGATTTTGGACGACCTTCTTGAATTGACGCCCGCGACTGAATTCACTAAACCAGTGACAAAAGTAGTTTTAGTTGGTGCTTCATCGGCAAAAGTCGAAGTGAGTTCATCGATGCTCTGTTGCTAAGATAATTCACGTCGAAAATCGTAGTAAATCATTGCACGAAAATTCTCAATTTTCAAGTCACTAAACAATAAAAATAGCGTCCATATGACAAAACGTTCATAGTACGTGTACAGTCATCAACGTAAAAATTTACGATATATATGTCAGATGGCGCCTAGCAACAACATTGTTGTCAATTCCGGATATATAAATAGCAACTCCTGTATAGAGTTTACTCTCAAACCTAAATAAAACGGTATAACAGATAGTGACATTAATAATTCCAATTTGATAAAAAATATATTAACCATATTAATCAAAATATTATTAAATATACTGAGTAAACATCAACAATTTCCATTTTTTATTTCACGGATTGGTTACGCCATTGGATGTTTGAAAAATCATAATATTTTTGTTACAGCTAAAATATACAAATATTAAAGTTAATTAGATCTTGATCTTGTTCATTACCAGCAAACACACCCTTCTAGTAACCAATACTTCTTTTTATTCGCAGTTTACCATACCATAAATAAATAAGTAAATGCAAAGCTGCTTATTGAATAAAACACAAACGACCAGTTTACGAAACATTTAAACCAACATATCATTGACACTAATCGGAAAATATTAATCGGTTACTTATAACTGATATCGCCGATCGCAAATAAACGTAGCGTAAGTGGAAACTAGCGTAGATATTGAATTTCCATTATTTATTAAGGAAGGAAATGTAACTTTTTGCTATATGGTTTAATAGTGAGTATAGGGTGTAAGGAAAAGTACAGTTGAAAATGACGATTCCTTACAATTTTTTGAATAAAAAGTTTTCTTGTATGTTTGCATGTATTCAAAATGTTCAAATAATATCAATTTCAGCGGAAAACCAGTCAGAAGATTCTTTTTAATTTTCTAAGCAATGGCAAAGTCGTGTTTATTTCGATAAATCCATCTCATCCTCTTATTTATTTCGATCTATCGAAATTTTGTTTTTGACCTCCTAAACATAGCATTGACCTCCTAAACTGTTAATTGAAAATAAAATGTAATATTTTTAATAGTCATTTATTCCATACTTTTCAACATAAATTTGGTTTGTTTTGTTACAAAAGAAAGTCAAATTTACACATTATTCTCATTTAATGTCAAAGTTGAAATTACTAGTACTAATTTTTCATTTTTTTTAACAACAATTCACGTAACATTAAAAAAACAGTAATTTAATAAAACAAGTAATCGTTTTATTAAATTAACTGTTCAAAATGTTGCATCGTTAAAAGAAGCATCGCCTGTTGATAAAACTGTGAACAAGACATTTGAATTCCTTTGGTTTTGGCTAGTAAATCATTCACAATATTTTTTTCTTATTCCTTCCGTGGGTAAGAATGCTTGTTGGGGAGATCGGGTATAAAAGTAACACTTTGTATTTTTACTTTGATTTCTCGCTATTAATTATAGCTAGAAATCAAAGTAAAAGTTTTCTATAAAATGAAATTAGCCTTATGGAACTTTCGTCGATACTCTACAAATGTACTCTACAATTTTATTTAATATATCTTTGTTTCTAATATTTACAAAACTACAAAAAAATATCGATCGTTACTTTCGTATCCAGGGTCAGGACAAAAGTAACAAGGTACGGGTCCAAAGTAACACTGTTAAGGTCTAGCGGAATATTATGTATAGAATGAAAAAAAGACACAAGATTAAATTAAATTTTTTATTAAACCAATAAAGGAACAAAGAACAATGAAACATGAAATATTATTTCTCATAAATAACAAAAAAATATAATAACTCCTTATATGAAATAATTGTTTAATTAAAATAATGAGAATAACTTTAGTAATGTTATTAATGTTTCTGTTCCGACTTGAAATTCTGTCAGACATAGCATAAATCATCTTTGGTGCACGCAGCATGAGACCATTTTTTACAATTAACACATTGCATCAACTTCTCGTTTGGTAAGCTATTGTTGTATAATTCTATACAAACGAGGCAAAAGCAATCTTCTTCATCAGAACTACTGCTGTTTGTTGTTGACTAGTTCTCCTATCCTTTGCTTCTAGGAGGGTTGCTCGCTTTCTTTTCCTTGCTATTTCCTTTTATAGATGGTGATTTTCTCTTGCCTTTTCATGTATCAGTTGGCATATTGGTTCCTTAGCTTTGTTTCTTTGGTTATATTCTTCTTCAATAGTATTTTTTCGGGAGTGTCTGTAAGTATCGCAGTTTTAGGTTTTTTACTGCCTTTTTTTACTTCGGATCTTTAACTAGCTCGCGGTAGAAGTCTTTTATCTTGGGGTGAAAAAAGAATTTATTGGGTAAAAGTTGCATGTAACCCACTATGATGGATCAGAAATAGCAGTGTTTAAAAGCTGATTAACATAATCGATTTGTATGTATGAAACAGCCCGGAGAGTTGGTGTTTTGGGATTATTAGATCTTGATCGAATGATTATTAAGTTTGTTACTCGGTCCTGATTCTAAAAGATCATTCGCTTTTATCATGCGATCAACTTCGAAGTCTGATGCTCGTATTTCGTTATTATTTTGCAAGGGACTATCCGTTACAGAAGGTGCGAAGTCAACCGCGGTAAAGATATTCCTATTAAGTGGACTTATATTAGTGCATGTGAAACCAGCAATAGAACTTCTATTGGTGACGGCAAGACAAAATGCTTCTCTAATAATCACACGAATGTAATGTATAGTCTTTGTTTGACCGGGATAATTTCGCATCCAATTATCTGTGGCAGAATTTATCTTTTCTTGAATGGTTCAAAAGCCGCTCTATCCAGGGGTTGAAGTGTGTGTGTGCAGTGGGGAGGAAATGACAGCAACAGGATTCCATTTCCCTTGCAAAAATCAAGGGAATGTAATATATGATTATATGATATGTATACGATGTATTCCATGATACATGTGATATATGATTGTCGAGCAATAGCAGGCATTTTTTATCAATAGTGGGCTTGGCTTGGTTTTTGAAGTGTTCCAAAAACAGTAAAAACTCTACTTCTTGCATCCAGCCGCTAGCATTTCCAGCACTAGAAGACCCAATAGGACCTTCACGCATCATATGGTCTTGATATTGCTTCAACGGAAATACGAAAAATTGAGGTATGATCCGCAGAGGTTATCGGACCCACCTGCTTGGATTAAGCTCGACGTGTGAGTTAAACCCGTTGCCTGTGGGCTTCTCAGAGATATGATAATGTGTCGTTTTAAAAATTCATTTAACCATTCCTTTCCCGCCATTTGAGTTTTATTCCACTTCTCTGGGAATTTCTTTTCATATTTAACCTCTAGTTCTTATGTCAATTTTTGCGCATCAATCGAAGTCAATCCGAAATAAACATTGGACAATTCTGCTGAGCGTTTGTTATATTCGACGGTTACTTTTGTACCCGATCTCCCCTGCCCTTTGTACATGATAAAGGTAGAGTAATTGCTGTTTTCATGCACTATGTACAATCCAATGGGGAACTCCAATTTGTTACGCAACACTTCCTCGAACACTGTTCTCTTAACACTGTTCGAATCCTTTTTAACAAAATGTAAAATTTATTCTTTAACTTCAGGACGGATTTCTCCTTGCCGCCAACATTCTTGAAATTTTGGAATCACCAAAAGTCTTTAAGAAACTTGAACAAAGGTTTGCTGAGCTAGAAGCGGCCTTTCACGATATCGCTGCCCGTAAATACACCTAGATCCTTTAGAATTTTGAAGAGGTCCCTGTAAATTAGAAGGATACGCTGATATGCGCGAACAAAATATATTTTTGGTTATAAATCGAACTTAAATGTACGCTCTGAAACACTGAAAAAAATTTTGCCGCAACTTTTGCAATACTAATCTTTGTCGTGGCGATATTGTGACGTTGTCACATCTTTCAAGTCTGATGAAAGGCATGATTCTTAATTAAAAAAAAATGTTTTAACAATATTCTTTAGTTTATTTGTTAAATAATAACCAATTAATATTCGCCAAATATGCTTTTCACATATTTATTTAAAATGCAAATCCTTATCATAGCTTTTCGGTTGGTGGTTTAATAACTAGAACCATTAGGTTTTTAATCTTTGTAGCAAGGAACTTTTTTTCTCTAAAATGATGTGAAGTATCGTTGGTTAAATTTTACGAAAGCACTTTTTTGTACACCATGTATATTGCTTTATATTAAGACAAAATATAATATAAATATATTAATATTCAGTGTTATATCCACAATAGTTAATAGATTTAAGGAGACAATAATACGAGGTTGTAATAAAAGTATTTGCGTTTTAAAGGTGTTTTTTCACCTACTGTTTAAAAAATGTATACCGGAACGTTATTCCTCGAAATATAGGCCATTGTTTTCCATGACCTAAACCCGCTTTTGAGGCAGTAACCCTATTGTTCTTCAGTACCACGATGATTGATTCCTTGGAAGCGAAAAACTCGATGCAGCTAGTTTTTACCTATTCTTAAGTCCTGATTTATTTTCCTCGCAATAGTGAGCCAGGGACCCAAACAAGTGGTAATCCGACCGAGTCAGGTCGTGGTTTTTGACGTAGTTTGATGTAAAGTGTGTGATTTTGTGTTGTCTTGCTGCAGGAGGACTTTTTAATGGTTGACAAAAGCTAGGTAGTTTTTGGCCAGAACAGCGTGTACTCTCTCAAGTTGAGCTAAGTATAGTGCTAAATTTATCACTCTACCATCATGAACCAGCTCGAACTGAAGTGTTGCTTCAAAATTTCACCAAACATCTAGTACGACCTTTTTGATAAATCTCTTTCGCCTTGGCACCGGAAGAGTTAATTGACCGGGTATAACCTACTGCTCTACATTATTAGCATTGTTGAAATAAACCCATTTTTATGGCTGGTAACAATCCGTTTAATGAATCAAAGATAAGTAGTTTTTGGAAGTTTTACACACCTTAAGTCGACGCGTGGCTTGCTGCTTCGACAGTTGATGTGGGATGTCTTTACATTTTTTTGGTAGAATTCAAATGTCTCGCAAATACCGGCTAATGCTAGAGCCGCATACTAGTATTTCCCCCGAAAGTTTCCGAGCGGTTGTTCTAGAATCTACAACAGCAGCTGCTCTTAAAGTGTCGTCATCAAGAGACAATAGACGATCTGAGCTTCTTCTGTATTCAAAATTCATGTCTTCTTCCCAAAATATATTGAATCAGAATTAAAAGGTGCGGATTGATAGGCCACTTTTTCTCGCTACTTCGCAAATCTCGCGAGCTTTATATATATAAAGCCTTCATTGAATCACATTAACGTCTAGGAAAAAAGAAATAAACATTCAAATACACTTGACATGGAATTTTTTAGAGACGATTTCTGACGCCATGACCCACGCCAATGACCCAACCATATCAGCTGCGCTTAGATATAGTGTTTTAAGACTATTATTATACTTTGTGTACTTAAATATAAGTTTTATTCTCTTAATGTAGCATTAATTAACTTTCAGGTAATCAGCAACAAATGTTTGTAAGTATTAGCATGATACATTGGTCAATATGGATCAGATGCATAAATGTTTAAATAAAAAAACGATTATGTCGGTCACAAAAATAAATTGAGGAATAAAAAACCATGTAGATTCTAATATTATTAACTAAATCCATAAAACGCAATACTTTCCGTCTTATATTTAACGAATTCGTTACGCCAATGGACGCAAAATGATCACACTTTCATGACAATTGAAAAAAGGTAAATATTAAAGTAGCGTGGTTATTTCCTCATTATCGGCAAACACACCCTTTAAGTAATTAAATACTTGCGTTTATCCGCGGTTCACTACACCATAAATAAACAAGTAAATGTACAACTACTCATTGGATAAAACACTAACGACCACTTTACAAAATATTTAAATCAGCATATCATTGACACTAATCGGAAAATATTAATCGGTTCCTTATAACTGATATTGCCGGTTGCAATTTCAATTTTCTACGAGGCGTAACTTGTAACTGTGACATGTTAAAATTTTCGATCTTTTATTGATGTGTAATATGTAACCTGTTCTTCCTATAAAGCTTTAAAAACAATTTTTCAGCTTAATATAGAAATAAATCAAAATGTAGATATGTGGAAATTTGCACATACTACTATGATCAAACATGTAACAGAAACATTAGTTTTTTTTTAATTGGTTTGACTGCCCTTGACAGATATTTCATATCATTTTGCTTAAGTTAGAAATTATTCTATCTTTTGTAAAAGTTGTCGAGGGCGATTTTTTAAAATTGATAAATTTATCCGGCAAATAATTTGTATTCAAGTTAGTCTATAAAACGAAGTTTCTTGTACTGATGCAATAAACATGTTAAGAAAGTTTTACTACGATGCTATATAAAAAAGCGATGCTATATATAAAATGCTATATAAAAATAAAATAGCTATATCAAAAAGAGATGTAATTATCACTAGTGATACAAGCACTTTTGTGATGATAGAAAAACAGTTGAAAATGAACCTCATTCAGAAAGACATTCCATATCAACTAATTCAGAAAACGTTACTAAAATATAAACGATCTAAAATAAAAACGATCTAATACTAAGTCCCGATTAAGTATTAGAAACATTATAGATATTCTTGGAATATCATTTAGACCAATTCATTTAATATTGAAGAAAAATTTAAACATGTCTTGTGTACATTCTCGTCCATCATGTTAACCGTTTACCTCGATTATAGTGGTGTTGTCTATAAAGATTTTTTCTAACTGGTCAAGCAGTTAATAAGGAATATTATCTAAGTATTGCGTCATTCGTGTGGGTCTGTTCAAAGAAAACCAGAACCAGAATTGCGGCTAAACAATTAGTGGTTTTTGCATTACGATAGCGCACCAGTGCACACCACAATAATAATATAACCGACACAGGTCGACATGATTTTTGAAACATTGATGAGAATGCTCTTTTTGCGTTTCATTTAGGTAGTTATGAAAACACCTTTTTACAGAAATCACCTAGCACGTCATATTTTCAAGTACCTGCTTCTCCTTTATATCATGGAGTCATTAAAATTATTTGTACCTAACTTTGGACTGGACAATGTAGGAACTACTGGTATCTATTACGCCTTTAATCAGGATCTGATCCACAACTTTCTGAAAACATCAGTGGTGACCCAACATTTTTAACATCTACCAGTAAACATCACTTAATAACTCTAATAAGAATAAATTATATGATTTGGTACGTGATCTGGAATTGTCAAAACAAGTTACCAGACTTTCACAGTGGAACCTGTTAGATAAAACTGCAAGTTCTTCACTTTACCGACCATCGAATGTAACATTTTCATGTTTTTATAAAATTGAAGGATCTCTATGTGTCTACTGTAATATTGATGGTTTAATGAATGAGTTTAATATTAGAACGTACTGGAACCTTACGAGTGGCGTATTTTCACAGATTCGTTGAAATATAACCTAAAAGTAGTATTGCTTCATAATGGAGACAAAACCCTATCTATTTATTTAGCCCATTCAACGACATTGAAAGAAACCTATGACATATGAACTTAACAACCATACTAAATCACGTTAAATATGAACAGTATCAGTGGGATATTTGTGGAGATTTAAAAGTGATAGGTATATTGCTAAGAATTCAAGGGTGTTTTACAGAGTATTGCTGTTTTTTATGTCTGTAGGGCAGTATGGCAATAAAGAAGAACCTTACAGTAAGGAAGAATGGCCTCATAGAATTTGGTACATACATCTGATACACAACATAAAATTTGCCCCCTTTAATAAACAAAAAAACACCCTTTCAAAAATGCTTCTTCCGCATTTCCATATTACTCTTGGACTAATGAAAAACTTGTCAAGAACAAATAAGTTTTTTTTTTTGGGTTATTCACCACGATCTAACTGATAAATATAAAAAAAATATCAAAATTATCTATTCTTATGTTAATAAAAACATATATTACATAAAGTTCTTATGTAATCTTTACATAAGAACAGATATTTTTAATATTTATTTGAGTTTTAGATTGTGGCAAAAAAACACAAAAAAATAAAAAAATATATGAACATGCCATAATCATTCAGACATAACAAATAAGTTAATGGTTTCAAGTGTCTAAAAGAAATATTTCCTCAATTAAGTGATGTAAAATTAAAAGAAGGCATATTTATTGGACCTCAAATATGGAGGCTTCTAGGTGATTTCAATTTTCAAGAAAAATTAAATAAATAGGAATTGACAATTTGGAAGTGTTTTGTAAGTATAGTGAAAGGATTTCTGGGCAACAAGAAACATGAAACACTAGGTTGTCGCATGTTCTTAAATATGCACTTTTTACATTCCCATTTATATTATTTTCCGGAAAATATAGGTGCAGTAAGCGACGAATAAGGAGAGAGGCTTCACAAGGACATTAGGACATTGGAAGTAATATGCCAGGAATGCTGGAATCCATGTCGGGCGACTGCTGCTGGTTTTTTAAAAAAGATGATGCTACAGAACACAAGAGGAAAAAGTGAAAGTTTTTGTCGCTGTATGACATCTCATGTAATATAGTTTTATTCACATAATTATCAGTAATGTCACACGTTTAACATGTTTATATTAAATAAATATTAGATTGTAAAAATATGTCTCTTTTTTTCACCGACTAAAAAACAAAACAAACAACAACAAAACTGTACGTGTTACAGTAATTAGGTTACCATTTTCAGATTTAGGACTACAAAATACGTCATATAATCTATGTTACCTCTGTATACTGATTATAATAGTAATTGATGGATAATGAACAATTTAATGTATTCTATTACAAAGTAACTAAAAAATAGAGCAAGATTTTTTCAGTATTGGTCAGTATTTGTATACCAGATATATTTAAACATGCACCAATGATAGATATAAATAAATATATATATATATATATATATATATATATATATATATATATATATATATATATATATATATATATATATATATATATATAAAATTGCTTAACAAACCACACCTTGCCACCACTTCCCATCAAATGATCACGGGATATTTCCCAAAGCACCGAAACGATCACACATGTAGAATTTGCTGCTAAAAACAGTTCTAGCTACCCAAATAATATTTCTATCTTTATATACGGTGTTATATTATTGTACAGTATAGCCACTCAAAAATAAAGCGAGGAGTGAATGCTCCATCGTTGTGTTTAAATGATGACGATCGTGAAATAACCATTATACGACATTATATTTATATATTGCGATATCTAGAAAAAGGTATTTTTGTAAAACATGTGTGCTCTATTAAGGAGTAATAGTGTAAAATATGTGAAATACTAGTTAAGATTTTCCACGTTTTTATTGATCTTATGTTTGTGCTCATCGATTCCCTGCACATTCCCCAACTGATTTTAGCATCAATTTAATTAAATGGTCCTTTTCTCCTTGCGATACAGCATCCCAACCAACCTGTGATTCATATCATAGAATCTCTAAAATCCAAAGTGACCAAACAAATTTTCTAACTTTCTACCTATCATGTATTAAGCATACTCCATGGGAGAAATGTTGGGAGGTCTGGCTAGCAGATTGATATGGTCAAGAAATTCTCATAACATACATTCATTTGATTAGAAGATTAGATTATTTGATCCATTTCCACAAGTAATATTACCGCATTTTATAACAGATGCTGTTTGGTGGATATACTGCTCAAGATCAAACTGAGGTTAATCTATTTTTCAATATCGTTGTCTAATGCTTCTTCGACCATCATGCCCACCTAACCAGACAATTTACATTACTATAATCGTTGCCAGTGCAGCTGTTCAGTGGTCAGCGATATTCCAACAGAAGGCGAATAATTTTGCAGTTATTTTAGTGACTTTCTAGTGAGATAAACCCTTACAAGTGGACATCACTTTTCTTCTATCCACTTATCAGCCAGATACCGATATGTGATATGCCATTCCATTCCACAGCATATAACATTACCAAACTAATAATTGTCTGATCTTTTATCGACAGTTTTAGATGTATTACTAATTCGATTTATGGAAAATTTGTATCCAATTAACATTAATTTGATAAAATGCTTTTAGCAGAGTGACTACATATAAGTTTTAAATATAATTTTTAATACAAATGCTGTTTTAATAAAAACATGTTTTTATACAAAATAATTATCGTTTTTTATGTATTTCTAAGTGTAGTAAGTATCATTAATAATATTATTAATGATATTAAATGAGATTAACATTATTAATGATAATGTATAAGTAATATTCCTCGTTGGTTATTATATGAGAGCTTTATTTTTCAGAAATTATAATTAGGCGCCATCTGAAGATACCCTATTTAACTAAGGGAAATCTTCCGTTTGATAAGGGGACATCATTGATCAGAAGGGTGCGAGAACAAGGATGCTGTTTCGCAATATTTTGGATAGATGGCGGCATCGTATTAATGCGTTTCAATTTTTTGCAATTAATTTATTATTTCTATATATGTATACGTAAAAATATTTACAATATTCAGGTTTTTAAATAACAATTTTTATGGCTAAGAAAATTAATAGCAAACTTTATTTTTACTTCTTTCTATTGTTTTTAAATTAAATTAAAGGAATTGAAAAACACCAATTTTAGACAGCTACGAATATGGAAAACAAAATAAAATAGTTACAGATATAAAATTGTCTGTCAACTCCAATTGTGTAATTTGGAAAAAGACAGTTAACAAGTCATAAATACTTTCGTATCGGCGTTCATTTAAATATTCAGCTTTAACTGTATTGAAAGTTTTGCTAGTATAGATTGGTAGAAATTTATTTATTTCTTTGCTTATATTATAATTATACACGCATGTACTATTAAGGCCATTTAGCGTCTGTTTATTCTTTCCCAGAATTACACAATCTCCTATTAAAGTCAGGGTAGACTTACAAACACTTAAACAACTAATTTTAACACTAACCTCTTTAAAGTTTGGGTAAACTACAAACATCCAGCAACTGCGGTGCCAACACAGTGGTAACAAGCCACCGCTCTACCACGGTTAACGCGGCCTGCAATTGATAGAAATAGATCCTAAGAGATATGTGACGTAACTCAGAAGGTACCATAAATTCTTTGGGGGCTTAGAGACCACACTAGCCAATTGACCAGACATTTTCTATGAATATTAAATAGGACAATTGTGTAGTTCTAGTAAAAAATATTTATGTTGGGCTCTTGCATGAATCATAACGTAACTTTTGGGGCATTGAGATGGACATTGACTTATTGGAATGTCGTTTTATTCAGCCCTTGAGTGTGTAAAATTAGTGAAAAAACTCGTTTTAAAATAATCAACCATATGATAAATCTAAACTCGAAGAGATTTACCACTAAACACCAAATCACTTTTTTTTAAACTTCTCGACACACATTTCGCTAACGATGTTAGCATCATCAGAAGATGATTTAATCTATTAAATATATCATACACACATTCACTCCGAAGGTTCCAATAGAAGAATTGATTATGTGATAAATGTTGCATCACATTCTATGGCATAGAAAAATGCCTGGAAGAAAAGAAAATATGCTCAGCCATTTTTCTGGATGTGGCCTAAGCATTTGATAAAGTATGGCATCAAGGATTAATTATGAAATTAAAAAGATGCTTACCAGTGCAGTATGGTCTGCTTGTTGAATCCCATATAAATTAGCGAACTTTCAGAATTAAACAAGAAAATGAATACTCAGAACTAAAGTCAATAAATAAATAAACAAAGATTAATATCTAAAAATTTCAACTATATTTAAAATTGTATGTATGTGCAGTGCCTTTTTCAAATACAAACTATACTAAACTGACTAACTAAACTTTACAATTTTAAATATAGTGGACATTTTTAGATATTAATCTTTGTTTATTTATTTAAAATTAATTTCCATCAAGTATCGGTTACCTCAGTTTTTCAGATTTTCAATCAATAAATGCTGACGTGCTTCAAGGCAGCGTACTGGGACCTGTGCTTTATCTGTTATATACATGCAACATTTCAGTAACAGTAAATATCAAACTAGCCACATTTGCTAATGATACTGCAGTCTTGGCAGCTGGAAACACCATAGAAGAAACAACTGTCAATCTTTAAGGCTCCATAAATGACGCTGGGACCAGACCATGGCGTATAAAACTAAACGAAAATAAATTTGTTCATATTAATTTTACGAATAGAAAAATAAATTACCCCCTATTGGAATTGAATAATAATACAATTCCATACAAAAAACAGCCAAACACTTGGGTCTTAACTTGGATGCCAAATTAAAATAGAAAGAGCATGTTAAAATGAAAACAGAACAATTAAAACTCAAATATAAAAATATGTATTGGCTATTGCGAAGAAATTCCCAGTTGTCTATCGAAAATTAAGTACTGGTCTTAATTTTCAGCAAGTGCTTAAACCGGTATGGACATACGGCCTTTAGCTATGGGATTGTACCAAATAAAGCAATTGCAATTACCTTCAAATATTCCTGAATCGAGTGCTAAGGAGTATAGTCAATGTTCCTTGATATGTTCGGAATGAAGATCTTCATCGTGAACTACAGGTAAGGACAGCTAAAGAAGAAATTTAAAAAATTGACAGGAGTCATGAGAAGAGGCTCCACAAACACCCAAACGTTGAAGTACTTCAACTCTTAAAAAATCAAGACCCAGTGCGACGGCTCAAAAGAACCAAACCTTTTGAGCATGCGTAAGAGAGTGCAGTGATCAGTGAAAAGCAGAGCACAGTGCTCTGTGTAGCCACGTCAGATAAGTGCGCAAGATATGTCAAAACTGTAGTAATTTAAGTTATATTTAAAATGTTTATTAATCTTAAGACTAGATAAGGTGCATAGTTCATTTTCAAAAAAAAATCTATGGAAAACTCTAAAAATTGCCTTTTATCTCTTCGGGTTTCGGACTCTTTTGCGATTATAGTTGAGTAACAAGAATACACGAGATTCACCCGTTAAATCGATTTTGTGCCATTGTTGATCCACTCTGCACTTAGGTGCAGGCTTAGATGAGTCTTCTTATCTAAGGATACAGCGCCTATTGATGACTGACGGTAATAATCTTCAACGATGGGAAATATGCTTAATACGGCAATAACGGAACTAATGCTATTCTCTGGTCTATCTGGGGCAAAAGAGAAATTACAATCTTAATCTCTATTCTAAAAATGAGCCTCCGATCTTCTCAACAAACAATTCCACATACCTATGATACAACATAATTAAGAAAGATGTCCATCACGGTTATTGTAACATTCTGTAACTCTGCTAGGCATAGATTTAATTTGAAAATCTGTATTGTTATGGCAAGGTATCTCAAGCGCACTATATACATCCTAGTTCGTGGTAATGTTACTATTATACAGTATATCCTGGATTGAAAGCTGAATCTTTTTCTAATTCCATACTAGTCCGATCCATTCAATACTAGCCACATACCACATCTCTGGTTATTTCTCGAACCATCCGAACTTCATATATATATACAAACAAAAGTCTGTGACATCATTGGAAGAATAAAGCAATTGAAATGGAGATGGGCAGGCCATATAGCGAGGCGATGGGACAACAGATGGACCAAAGCAATCCTGGAGTGGATACCGCTTGATAGCAAACGTCCGCGAAGAAGACCGAAATCACGATGGATTGATGACATCGTTAAGTATATTGGACCCGAGAGGCAGAGGAAAGCCCATGACAGTGAAAGTTGGAAGCATGCTGAAGAGACCTTCATCCCGTAGTGAATCGATACAGGCTGATGTTGATGATATATATATATATATATATATATATATATATATATATATATATATATATATATATATATATATATATATATATATATATATATATATATATATATATATATATATATATATATATATATATATATATATATATATATATATATATATATATATATATATATATATATATATATATATATATATATATGTACAAGGTATAAGGGAAATAACTGTCGTAAATTTAATCAACGGTTTTTTACTTTATTTTAAACAAAAAATATTTTTAAAACACCTATCCAAACTGTAACCATTTCCGCGGAAAATATTATTTTGTTTTCTTAACAATTACTAAAGTCACCAATTATGAGGAAAATTCAGTTTTTTGTTTCATTGCTCTTTTAAAAGTACTGTTTGAAAATAAAATATAATACATTTATCATTTATTCCATACGGTTCAGCCGAAATTTTCAGTTTATGCAAGCCTGATACCGTTCTAATCTATTTTCCATAATACGGTGAAAAAGTCATGGCATATTTCTAATCTGGTTGGTCGGAGCAACTCTGTAAATATAGTGATATTCACCTACAGAATTTAATTTTGGTTTTAAATTTAATTTAAATACATACACACTGAAATACTTTTTCTCGCCAACTCCTTTGTTGTGATCATCTCATTTAGTCAAAATGACGTTGCCACTTTCAATTTTGGGCTTATGTATGACTGTCTAAATGTAATGTGTAATGTATTCTTCATTTTTTAAAAATTGTTCAATGTTAACAATGTTCATTATTTGCAGTTTATTCGTTAAATAATCACCAATTATTATTTGCCAAATATGATTTACACGTTTTTGCTTAAAATGATAACTCTTATCATACCTTTTTGATTTGTGATTTAATAATGCAATTTTATTTCGCGGAAACCTTTAGGTTTTTGGCCCTCGTTTTCAGGGGTTTTCAGGGAAATGTTTTTCAACATTTCTTTTTAATGATATATCAAATCCATAGTCATATCCAGATCACGAATTTTTGAGTGGCATAAAAGGTTCAAAGAGGGCCAGAAAAATATTGAAGACGAACAACGTGTTGGATGTCTGATCTCGGCCGGAACCGATGAAAATGTGCGCCAAAGTGCGAGAATTTCGGAACTTTGAGAACCGTCGGTTAAGTATACGTTTGATGGCGCAAGAGTTATGTTGCATAATAGTTATGCACATAAATCAATTGTGTATTCAATTGTAACCGATGATAATGCGATAGGTGTGCGCGAAGTTGGTGTCGAAGGTTTCGTCAGAGGAGCAACAGAAATATCATGTGATGATTTACCGCAAACTTTTGGAACGTTTGAAGACCGATCCAAATATTCTGAACAGTTATAACCAGTGACGAAACGTACATCTTCGAGTACGATCCGAAGACCGCAAGGCAAAGTTCTGAGTGCCACACAAATGCATCTCCTCGACTAAAAAAACCTCGCATGAGCAAGTCAAGAGTGAAATCAATGTGCATTGTCTTCTTTGACGCAAAAAGTGTTTTTGCACAATCAGTACAATATACAATCACACAGTAAACATTACTTATATATATTTTTTGGTAGTATGTCACCGTCATGAAAATCTATTGTCAATGTAAGTATTGTTGACATACACAAAAAAATATATTTACTTTCACTCGTTACTATATATATTACAAAATAATATAATTTATTTTTTAGTTTAGTTTTGAAAACTGGGGAGAGTACCCTCCGAAACGTTAACATTAAAAGTTTGTAAACATTTTTATAACATTTTTATATCTTTAAAATTTTGTTCGTTAGGTAAATTTATTACAAAAAAGAATCACTGAGAAATTTGTCTCCGTTTGGTTTTTTGTTTTTACCCAGTGATTCTTTCTTTACATAAGAACAGGTATTTTTGATATTTTTTGAGTTTTAGATAGTGGCGAAAAACCCAAATAAAGGAAAAAATATATGAACACGCCACAATCATTCAGACATTACCAAGGAAACACTTGCTATTTTGGCGAAAAGTCGTGACCGTTTAAAAAACGAACGGGTCTATACCAGGAATTTAGGAACATTATATACCATCCGTGGAAATTTTCAAGGGAACTTTAACCTGTCTCGATAGGTAATTTCATAGCAATGGATCGTCTTCTTTCAAATTGGGATACTTGTCTGAGATGATGTGGTGTACGAACTTGTGGAATTATAACATTTTTAATTGAATAACAAGAATACAATATCTTAGTAGCATTCAAAAAATAGCTTACCCGATAAAAACAAACCATTTTAGGCTGTTTATTTTAACACATTTGCGTGTGCTTCAGTGACTATTTGAGTTCAAAATAAGCATGAGGGTGACACAAAACCCAAACAAAGTATAAAATGTGCTCGGTACGAGAATCATAGCATTACAAATAAATAAATTCAACAAAATATATGGGACTGATGAGATAATAATAAATTATCAAAATACCAGTGAACTACAAGGTAATAAGTATAATTGACGCCTAATTCGAAGAAAATTGAATATAAAACAAAGCCTAAGATAAGTAATAATTATTAGTCTACACTGTTAACTGATTTGAAACGGGAAAAGAAAAGAACCTATAAAAACTGTTACAATAGAAAACCCAAATTTCACTAACAATCTCCTCCCCTTTGGCCAGCCCCCTATTCAAAATTATCGAGGGGTTAAAATAGAAATCAGTTTTGATGATTTCATTCGTCTACCTGCATGGTTGCAGCAATGATTATGTTAATGAGATTAGTTGGTAGATGATTTAATATACAGTGTATTCCATAAGGTGTGCCATTAATTACTGATATTGCGATATTATTCATTAACTGACTTTCGATTCGCATCTACTATTTATAAATTAATTTAATGACGTTCAAGTGCGATTATTACAAGGTAATTGCTTTCACATGTTTTTTTTTTGATCAGGTGTTGCTCAAGATTGTTTTAATGGTTGTCTTGTGTAAGCAACCATATGATTAGAACATCATTATCAGAAAGACCGTGGAAGGCTTCTTTGTAGAAAAAATGTATATTTCTGGAAGGCACGAATAGTAAAAAAAATACTTTATTTTTTAATGCCATAAAATACACCTATAACAGGACAGAAGAAAATACCCAGTATACATATTTGAATTAAACTGGTATAATATATCCAGATAAAATATTTCTTGGACACAAAAACTGATACACTTTTTTTTGCTTAATTTTTGGGTGTTTATGTGATTTAAATAATAATAATTAATTACCTTTTTCAGTATTTTTGGATATACAGCGGCCTTTGATGGAGATATTCAAGGACTTTGCGAAAGATATATGTTTAATGTCTAATAAAACTTAAAGAAGCTGCAAAGAAAGTAGGCCTAAAAATAAACACAGTTAAATCCAAAATAATTTACTTGAACGTGCAAAGATTCTTAGAAATGAAATTCGAATGAAAAGCATAACATATTATATCAAGCAGGAGCTTCATATACCTGAATAATACTTGTCATTCAAATACCCTAACGCTACAAACAAAAATCAAAATATTTATCTCGATGGTAAAGTCGATCTTGCTCTGTGGTTCAGAATGTTGGACATTGACCAAAGCAATATAAAGATTGCAAGTGTTTATCAACCGGTGCTTGAAAAATATATTACATATTTGGTGATCAAAGAGGATAAGTAATGAAGATTTATGGCAAAGAATGGAATAATTGATTGGCAAGCATATAAGAAGAAGGACATTTAGAGTATTTTACTGATATCCAAAAGGAAAAATGAAATTGGATCGCGCCTCTAGAAAAACATGGACAAGGAAGGTACAACAGGAGGATTATATGTCACTCGCGAAAATCAGATTCCTGGTATGGAATAGACATAATTGGAAATAATCTACCAATCCCCTAGGTGATAAAAAGAAATAATGGGTTTACTGCTACCACTATTATTGCTCTATATTCAGGCAAAGAATTACGTGGACGTAAAAATTGATACAATTTTTGCTTGTTCAACCTTTTGTGTATATCTGTAATTGTAAAATATGTGGTAAGCGCTTATTTTTTCTGTCATGTTTTCTTTTATACATTTGTAGCGGTATTTCGCGTATGGTACTTAGTTAAGCATTATTCTTACGGATGTTCTAAAGGAGCTAAAATACCATGAAAATTATATCTTAATATATTTGAAATGTTTCTTCTAATATCGCAATTTTTAGGTTTCAACTTCTACTCATGATGCAGATGTTTCTTCCTCTCCATTTTTTCATTCCAGGTTATGTTTCTCATTTTAGTTCTGGTTTTGTCATAATATACCTCTTATTCTTGGAATGTCGATACCCAGCTCTCAGGTCATCCTTTCGGTGATCATCTTAACTAGTGTTGTGAACTTTGTCAATGCATTTGTGTGACAATGGGCAATTTTTGCTATTCTGTTGTTTCTGATTCCATTAATATTGCCTACCCATTGTCATCTCCTTTCTCTTGTCCCTCTAACAAGCTTATTATCTTTACATAGTTTCTATGGTCTTATTCTCTATGTTTTATATATTTGTCACTTTATTATCAATGATATGTGATTTTTTCTTTAAATAAAATGTGTTATATTTATATATAAACTGATAACCGATAACAGGTAAATATGTATTATATTTATGTATAAACCAAATTTTAATTACAAAAAAACTTTATGATATAAATATATCATCGCCAAACAATTTCCATTAATGTACTGCCCAATGTAATATTAAATTACTCACGGTATACTATATTTTACAGTATAAAATATAATGTTATTATATTTTGAGGCAATTTTCGCATGCTGCTATGACTGGATTTGAAAGGAACAAACTAATGGTATGACAAAAACATATATGTATATGTACCCAAGGACATGATGAATCACATTTATATTTTTGCGTTATGATATCGACATAAAATTATCCAGCAAATGCGTTATGCTTTTGTTGCAGCTTCATGTAGGTCTGTTTAGAGGATGACTCTTAATAGAGACTTATTTGTTATAAGGATGCATTCTTATTATCCTTATTGGGTGCTTCCTTCTACAACGCACTCCCAGACGTGTAGTTTAGAATTGTGTAGAGATAGAATTAAATGGTAACTGGAATGGAATTCTATTTCCATCAGTGATGAGTTAAGTGCCGTATAAAGAATGGTTTTACTCGAACTTTTCAATTGGTTAAGCGATTTAGCATAATACTTTTTTGTAGCAGAAAATTAGGCGCTTTTAGTATAGTTAATTAATTTTTAATAGCAATTCCTGCAATCCTTGGATTATTGCGTACCTGGGTTGTGCTGCTACTTGCATTGAGTTGCATTTAAAATGAAGACACCCCCATATTTTCGCCATTTGAAGAAATACAGATTTGAATTTTTGTACAGTCCTAGAGACTGATGGGTCACATTTTTTAAGATACTCAACCGAAATCTGAACTTTAATCTCAGCTTACAATGAATTCACAAACAGGGTCAATTCTCGATATTGCGCGTTAGAGACATCGAAAAAGTTATTAAAAAAAGTTGTTCAGAATATTATCTTAACCTCACATACCGAATTTCATGACAACTGTTTTGGTACTCGTTTAAGTTCCGGGATGCTAATTTTATTACAGGCTTGCCTTATTCTGGCACAAAGTTCATCTCGATGTCTGGGCCTTGTTTTATAAACTTTATTTTTTACCTTTCCCAAAAAATAAAATTCGAGAGGTGTAATATCGGGAGACCTCGGAGGCCAGCGCATTGGAAATCTTTGGTTCAACCATTGACGAGCAATCCTTGAATTGTGGATGGATGCACCATCTAGCTACAAATACATATTCTGTCACACATTCAGAGGAAGAGTTTCAATTGCATCCCAAGATTCCCAATCGAAGAAGTTAACTAAACGACCAGCATTCAATGAAAAAAAAAAGAAATAATTATTCGATTTTCTAAAATCCTACACCAGACATTAACTTTCTGGGAATATTGGCCATTACAATGACAATTTATAACCCAGTGAGGATTACCTCTATCCAGTATCTACAGTTTTGAGACAATGCAACCCATTAATGGTGAATGTAGGAATGTAGCCTCTTCACTAAACATAATATACTTCAGGAAATGTATGTCATTTAATAAATTAACTTTGGCTCAATAACAATAGTCTAATCATCACCTTTTTTCAATGTATGTAAGAACTTCGTTTTATAGGCCTTGATTTTGTGACGAACAAAACATCTGATTTTATCCTTCCTAATATTCAGTTGAGACGATAAATCTCGACGGTTCATGCATGGATTTGCTCAATTTACCGCCAATATATCGTAATTCTCAGGATACGGGTGTATTCGATGAGGTTGACCTTTTTGATGGATTTTAATAACACTTCCAGTTTCATCGAAAAGTTCATTTACAGCGGCTGCTTTTTCATGAGTAATGTGAGTGAGAGGGGATGTCTCATGTTAAATTCTGCAGCAACATATTTGCTACTACGAGCAAAATCACCAAACAACGGGATTGTTTCGATTTTTTCTCTTAAAGTTAATGACATTTTAATTCTGTGAATAAATTCTAGAACTTAACGCAATAAACTTAAAGTTATATCTGACTGAGATAGTGTAACTGTTAACAGTATTGTCAGATTATTACTTTCCATGGCTCACTAATTAATCAAATTAAAAAATTAAATTGCAATAATTTTGTGTATAGACCAAAATAAATAAAAAATTAATATTAAGAATGTTATCATGAAATTCAGTATGTGGGGTTAAAATAATACTCTAAATAACTTTTTCTAATAACTTTTTTTGCTTCTCTAACGCGAAGCAAAGTATCGAGAATTGACCCTGTTTGTGAATTCGTAGTAGGCTGATTTTAAAGTTCAGACTTCAGTTGAGTATTTTAAAAAATGTGACCCATCGATCAATATGATTGTGTAAACATTCAGATCTGAATTCCTTCAAATATGATCTGAATACCTTAAATGCGACACACTGTATCTCCAGATCGATGCTTAACTGGACGTTGTAATCAGTTTATCTCTACGAATGTTGGTATAAGACAAGTAAACACATTGTATTGGTTTTTTTCCGTTGATATGTCCATTCTATGTATTTCAAAAGACAGCAAACATTTACATCTGTGATCTACGAGGATTATAGTGATTTATAATTTCATCGGTTTGTTGCACTGTAACTACTATAACTATGCAAGTGATGAATTGATGCATTGATGCAATTGAAGCAATTGATGCATATTTTATAACAAAAAAAAATTAAACTTAAAACCATCGAAACCATTTAACCCTTTCGAACATTCCATTGTTCGAAACAATCTATGGGTAGTTGGTTTTTTTCGATCTGGCGTCGGTATCTTTGTTTGTTTTCAGAAATACGTTTTCATCCATGATACCATCTACTTACTGGAGCTTCTTCATCGGATTCAGAAATGTGCAAATTAGTAGAAATAATGCAGGTCGCATGGTGCAAATTTGATGCTATATGCTGGGTCTGAAATAAATTTGCAATTGCATCACTGAGTTTGTTTGCAATTGCATCACATCAATCATTTGTCTAGCAGTAGATTGTTTGTTGTTGTCCTGTTGTAGCAGAATTGGCGTTCTGCTTATAAAAGCCAAACACGCACGCACGCAAATACCTATGCATGTAAACACCTATGCACGCAAATATACTCACATACACACACAAGCACACACGCGTACCCACGCACGCACACATGCACGCACACACGCAGGCACACGCAAACGCACACGCACGCAGACACGTGCGCACGCACCCACGCACACACGCACACTCGCACCCACGCACGCACCCACGTACGTACCCACGCACGCACCCATCCACGCACGCACACACCCGTACGCACACGCACACACACATGCACATGCCCACACACACGCACAGTGCTGTTGCACCCGTATTATAACAAATTATTATTGCTAATATCTAATACTCGCTTGCTAACGGTGAAAACTGAACAAAAAGCTACTTAAAAGCTTCAAGAAACTCTTTATAAAATTAATACATGGATGAAATATTAGTACATACAGCTTGACGGTAATCAGCTCATGTTAACTATTCAAATAGACATTCAGTCTCAATAATCATATATGAGTAATCCCATATGTAAATACAGCTATGTATCTGGGTATGAGCTAAGCTGAGATGGAAAAAGCAAAAAGGAAATAGTACAACTAAATCTAATACAGAAAAAATGTTCTCGTCAATATGTTTTGTTATCGGGTATCCAATTTTGGAACTGTGTCATTACAAGCAATATTCAAACATATTAACGATTACAGAACAAGGTATTAAGGCAACAAAGACATTGTCAATAACCCTTGGTATGTAAGAAATAATAAATATGGGTGTGAAGAGAATGTGCAGACAATGTGCACAATCACTTTGAAGCACTTCATCGGATTGACTATTGTGGGATAATAACAATAATAAAAATACTTAAACATTTTGAATTAGTGCAGTAGGTGCCAAAAGCAGAGTAATGTGTGAACGTTCGCTTAGTGGGAAATATCTGAAGCATTAGTTGGTAAAGTGCGTAAGTAGGCGAGCTTAACGATTTTTCTTATATTTTTGTGAATTTTACTTTATTTTAAAAATAGTTTATTTTATTTAGTCGATTTGTTGAAATAGAAAATTTACTAAGTATTTGCGTAAAGTTAATTTTATTAATTGGTTTTTCACTAAATACATCGATATAATCAATATTGACAATTAAATCGACTATAAATATTGTGATTAATATATTAACTTGACACGTGTAATTATTCCCATTTAAAAAATCAATTCGTAATTGCAGGTAAAGGTGTAAGTTATACAAACATCTAAATTTATAACGTTGTCGTTTGATTTATTGTTTTAATTATAAAACGCCTTTTTGCTAATTTGTATAATCACGTTTTTGAATATTTAAGTTGAAATAATACGCCGGTGTCCTTCGAGGATACTGTTTCAAAAGGTGTATTTTGTAATCGGAACATTATATTAGCGTTGGAAATATGATCTAATTTGAATACGAGCTCAGCATATAGCATCGGTTAAATGCAAAATTATTGTTACGTAATTTAGGAATGTTTTGAAAATTGGACTTTAATATTCGTTGGTGACAGCAAAAGTTTTCACAAATAATGAGATAAAAACATAAAAAAACGGTGTACAACGTATGTTGCTTTTCAAAATATTGTTTGCATTCAGTTGAAGCAATTTTTTAAATATTTACGCAATTTACAAGAGGCCATCACAAATTAAGAGCAAATTATACATATCAACAAATTTAAACTTTTTTTGAGGGAACATTGATAGGATTGAAAATAGGTGTATATGAAGTATTTGAAGTGGAAAAAAAAGGAGACGACATATTTTTACAATCTAATATTTATTTAATATAAACATGTAACATGTGTTAAATTTATGCAAAGACATTACTAACGATTATGTGAATTAAAAAATGTATATTACATCAGATGTCATACAGCGACAGAAACTTTCACTTTTTTCTCTTGTGTTCTGTACCATCATTTCTTTTTAAAAACCAGCAGTAGTCGCCTAATATAAATGGGTTCCAGCGTCCTTGGTATTTTGCTTTCATCGTCCTGATATCCTGGTGAAACCTCTCTCCTTGTTCGTTGCTTACTGCACCCAAATTTTCGGGAAAAACATCCTAATGGGAGTGTCAAAAATGTATTTTTAAGGATATGCGACACCCTAATATTTTATTAGGTTCCTTTTTATTAATTCATCTATGAGGTTTTTATAGTTTTCATCTTTCTTGTTGCTCAGAAATTCTTTCACCATACTTAAAAAAACACTTCCAAGCTGCCCGTGTACGGTTGCTAGTCCCCCATCGGGCGCCTCCCCAGGTGGCGGATTAGGGAACGCTTCCCTGATAAGGGTGGTACCGGGAAAATGAAATACCTGGGGCGGACCAAAATTAACACAGGGCCTGGAGACATCTCCGGCTTCCCTCAGGGGGCTTGGATAACCCAAACTTCGAGCTCGACAACAGTAACGCTCGACAAGGAGTAATCCTTTTTAAATTCGGAAACCTAAGATGTTAGTGACCGTGTCGATGGGTGAATGACTATACCACAGTTAGTCCCCTCTCTCCTTGGATCGAAACGACCCCGAATTGCGTTTTCTGATAATCAACCAAAAAAAGCATATTCATACGACAGATTTTTTATTATCTCCATTAAAGATTCATCTTTTGAGAAGGTGTCTCCATTTCTTATTCATAAATCATTATTTAACCAATTAGGTGAACTCGAAATGATAAAGAAAATTAAGAACGGATCTCTTCTAATAACTACTAAAAACGAGGATCAATCGAACAAAATATTAAATACCAAAACGATTGGTAATTTTCAAGTCACAGTTGAAGTTCGCCACAGTCTTAACTATCGTCGTGGTGTTATTTCCAATTCTGATCTACTTAACTGCAGTGATGAGGAACCCATTGAAGGTCTACAAGATCAAGGAGTAATTTCAATTAAACGAATAATTTCAAGAAAGAATGGCACTCTGACCCCTACTCCGAGCATTATTCTCACTTTTAAACTCCACACACTCCCCAAGTAGTTAAATTTGGTTACTTGTATCTACTCGTTCGTATATGGACGAACGAGTAGATACAAGTCCCGAGTCCCCTTCGATGCTTCAGATGCCAAAAGTTCGGTCACGTTTCCTTAAATTGCACTTCTGTTCCTATCTGTCCCTCTTGTGGAAAAAACGAACACCCTGAAACAGAACGTTCCCCTTCATCCAACTTGCTCTAACTATAATGCTGATCATTCCCCTCGATTATGGTTCTGTCCCAAATTTTAATTTAAAATCATCGAAAAAGTATCTTATTATGAAGCTCGAGAAAGAGCCACAGAGCCTCCAACATCCTTTGCCAAAGCAGTATCTAATTTGAGGCAAACTGTATCTTGCGGGAGTAAGTGCGATGTTCTTCCTGCCATTCTAACACTTCAAAATTCAGACAAATCATCCAAAGAACCATCTATTTCCAATAGATCATCAGACCCTCCAAAAGTTTTCTCCGTACCTTCCTCCTACCCTCTTTACCTCGTATCCCCTCTTCCTCTAGACATGGATCTAACTCTTCCTTAACTAACATGGAAGAGGATGTGATATTGGATATAGACTGCTCACCTGCGTCTAAAACACAGGTCAAGACGAAGAGATAAGTTCGCTTCAACATACGAATCCCTTTCAGTCAATTCCCTTTTATACAAATTCAATACTATATTATTCCAGTCAATTCCCTTTTATACAAATTCAATACTATATTATTACAATGGAATCTGAATGGTTTTTACAATAAAATTGTTGAGTTGAAGCTTCTTATTAACCAATATAAACCCAAAAGAAGAATTAAGAAAGTAATCTTAATTCGAATAAAAATTCCACTATTAAGGAATACTCATTTATTCGAAAAGATCGCGAGATCGCCCTCAGATCATCAGGAGGCATAGCCGTACTAGTTCACAACTCTATTGATTAGTTATCATTGGACATTAATTCTCACTTGGAAGTCATTGCAGTTACAGTTCAGTTAGAAAGAAGGATTACTTTTTGTAATATTTACCTTTCCTCCTCGACTTCTTTTTCTATTCAAAACCTCAATAACATTCTTTCTCAGCTCGTTTATAATTTGCGGGGATTTCAACTCTCAAAGTATAATGTGGGGTTCAAATTACACTGACAGCAGAGGTTCTATCGTCCAAAACTTTATCCCATCTAACCTCATCTTTCTCTTAAACTCTCTTGTATATACACATATATCTCAAATTTTTTTTCACTTTCTTCCATAGATCTGACTCTGTGCTCGCCAGATCTCTACCCTATCTAACAATGGGATATTTTAGAAGATTCTTACAGCAGCGATCACATTCCTGTCATATTATCTTCAACAAGCTGGCACCAAAGTTTCCTCCCCCGTAAAATTTATAGTATTTTGAAGGCAGACTGGTCCAAATTTCGAGAGTCCTTATTACTTCCTCAGTTTTGCCTGAAGAAGGCGAGAATAACATAAATATATTAATATCATCAATAGATTCAGCTGATGAAAAAAGCATCCCTCACTCAAGTCTTAATTTTTCTAAATCCCCAGTCCCGTGGTGGAATGCCGAGTGCAAATTGTCCATAAGAGATCGTAAAACCACTCTAAACAAATTGAAACATCAGCCTACACTAGACAATTTTATCAATTTTTTTTAGCTTCAAAATTTTCTCTCAGACAGATATTTCAATCTAAGGATAGATCATCATTTATCAGATATTTTCCCTATTATAAACGCAATCCCACAGGGATCAATCCTGAGCCCTACTTTGTTTAACATCTCCTTCACCTATATTGTGAATAACATCACCCTAGTGTGGTTCTAGTATAGTCTAGTATGGTTAATACTAGACTATATGCAGACGACATTCTCGTGTTTTATTCCTCCTTTAGCTCTAGAGTTTGTGAAAGAGTTATACAGACGTGTCTAAACTCTCTAACCAAATGGTCTAACATATCTGGATTATTTTTTTCTTCCATTAAGGCGTCTATAGTTCACTTTTGCAGAAAATGAGCTTGTTCACGTCTGCACTCCATTTCATTATCAAATACTCCTTTTCATACTGTATCCTTACAAAGATTCTTGGGTCTCATTTTCGATAAGAGACTTTCCTGGAAAGATATTATTATATTTTTCACTTAAGGGCCAAATGTTCAAAAGACATGAATATTATAAAAATTTTATTCAATATATCCTATGGTTCTAAATATCGCTGTTTACTAAAAATCTATAAATCAATTATCAGACCTAAAATTGACTATGGCGGTATAGTTTATGCTTTCGCTTAAAATCTATCAAAATATTTTGGAGCAACTTAAATTTTTTTTTGGAGCACTCCAACTTAAATTCTTTAATCATCCTCCATGGCTCTCTAATTCTCCACATTTTGACTTTTCTCTGATGAATTACGATAAATCATACACTTGCAAGATAATTTACGCTACGTACATTATTCATTAATGGAACACCTAAGGTCATGGAAAACTATTTATACAGACGGCTCTAAATCAATGTGGGGTGTGAGTTGCTTCTTTATCCATGATAATTCATCCTTTGGATATAAACTCTCACTATACACCAGTATTTTAGCATCTGAACTAGTGGCCATATATTTCGCCCTCAAATGTATCACCTCTTGCGCCCAATAATCATGGATAATATTTAGCGATTCTCATAATGCTCTTAAGTTGATAGAAGGTCATTATCATCTTACTTCTATTCCAGTTGTAGTTGCTATTCTTGATTTAATTAAAAATATTTTTGTAAGAGGCATTTTTTTGAGATTTGTTTGTTGCCCTAGTCACAAGGGCATTAAGGGGAATGAAGATGCTGTCCTCCTTGCAAAGCGCTTGGTGACCGAAAGCTCTTTCCTTTCAATTACCTATAACCATAACGATCTTAACTCAATAGCAATTACATATTTAAAATACAATTCTCAGAATTATTGGAGCAATCTTAACAGGCCTAATAGACTAAAAGAAATAAAACCGCTGTTTTATGAGCCTCCCCTAGATTCCTTCTCTGATAGAAGTTCCTCTGTAAAGAGGAATAAGCTTAAAATAGGCCACTGTAAATTATCTCATGAATATATACTCAAAAAGATTGATCCTACTAAATGCAATTTTTGTATCACACTTATGACAGTTAAACATCTTATTGCTGAATGTCCCTCCCTATCCCCATAAGACATCGTATTGGCTAAATGACCTAAAAACCTTCAGTCGAAAACACATTCGCTTACTTACAAGAGATTGGATATCTAACAAAAATCTGAATACTCTTTTTTGCATACATTGCCTACAATCTCGATGTTCATGTCTTTCTTTCTGGCTTGACGGAATCTATCTCTGGAATCACATGCTATTCCCGCCTATTGGAGGAATAGTCCCCGTTTGTTATACCAGAATTTTCACCAAACTGCAACTCAATTAGTACATAACATTTGTCAATTTTATTGACACATAACTATATTTAATTTGATCATTTATACTACATTTCATTATTTACAATTATTTGCACAACTAACTTACATAATATTATTCTCCTTCTATTGGTCTTATATCTATCATATCTTTCGTCGCTAAATGGCCTATGTTGCCGACGCGACGTTAATCTAAAATTCTCTCTCTTTCTAACTTCGAAGCTGCTAATTTCTTTTCATTTAATTTTTATTGAAAATGGAAATTACCTAGAAGCTTCCTTATTTGAGGTCCAATTCCACCTTCTTTAAGTGTTGTATCACTTAATTGAAGACATATTTCTTTTAGGTACTTGAAACCATTCCCTTCTTTGCCTATAGCTTTGACAAAGTTTTCTGTTAGTCCAAGCTTAATATGGAGAGGCAGAAGGAACGCATATTTTATGTTTACAGTAACAGGTTCAAAAGAAGTTTCATGAGGCCAATGTTTCTTACTGTAATATTCTTTTGGTGCCCTACTATTCCATAGGCATAAAAAATAGCAATATTTTGTAAAACCCCTTTGAAGTTCTAGCAATATACCTATCACTTTTAAATCCCGGCAAATATCCCATTGATACTGTTCATATTTAAGGTGATTTAATTTGGTTGGTAAGTTGTTATAGATATCTTTCATTGTCACCGAATGGGCTAGGAATAGATGGGACGTGCTCGGCCATTTCTGTGAAAAGCTGTTTTAATAACTACCTAAATGAAACGCAAAAATAGCATTCTCATCAATGTTACAAAAAACCGTGTCGACCAGTATTATTGATGGGAAACAGCCAAATAAAACCATTGTTTTTACTGCCATTTGAGAAGTGTAACAATTAAAGTAAGCTGAACTGTACAAGAAGCCTATTATATGAAGGTAGACTGAAAAGTTTCCAGCCTCAGGATGACGATAACCGTGAACATTTCAGCCATGTTAGATGCTCAGTTGTTCTTTAATAATCATTTGTATCAGTCGGTATTAGTGTTTCTGTAAAGATGGAAAAAATCGAATATCGGGCCGTCGTTAAATTCTTGCATTTGAAAGGCAATAAAGTAACGCAAACTAAATTTACGGGGACTCTGCACCATCATTTGCCGTGGGGCCCTACTAGCCTGGTTGACGATATACATTGGAGATTACCAAAAACTGCAACCACTACCGATAACATTGAAGAAAGCAAATACAACATAAATAATGAATCATAATATTATATTATTTATTTTTATTGTACGTTTATATATGCATAAGCCTACCTGAATGTACAGAAACACTAAAATCGACTGACATAAATAACTTTAAAACAACAAATGAGCATCTACTATGGCTGAAATCTTCAAGGTTATCTTTCAACACATATGCAATTATATTACCAGAATATTATTGACAAATGACGCAATCTTCATGTTGAGGCTGGAAACTTTTCACACTACCTACTATTAGCATCATCTTAGCAATCAGAAAATTATTTATACAATTTTAAAATCTTACAACAGCGCAAATTTCGAAAGTGTAATGTTTTGATGCAGTAATAAAGACCTTTGAGTATAAAACTAACAGGAAGGAGTTCATTGACTTGACATTGAGTTCATGACTCATTGTTTTGGAATTTTGGTAGTTGGTGTCAACAACTTAGTGTGTTTTAGTCAATAATATATGCCGAATAAGTGTACTGGAATACTCTTTTTATGTGTTCTGTGTAAATACATATTAATACGTATTATATTGACAATAAAAGCAATAATATCGGAAGTAAGGTAAACACATAACATATGGTTAGTTGTGCGTCTTGTGGTTGTTTCCTGACACAAAAAAATCTAAATTCAGGAGTAACATTACTTAGGTAAGTGCTTTTAATTGTAAATTTGTCGATTATTTAGAAATAAAAACGAATTTTGTTTCAATGACATTTTAAGGTTATGAAGTAAATATATCGCATGGTATGCATAGGCGTAGTCAAATTGATTTAGGTAAAGTAATATAATTATAATGTTATTTAAGATCGTGATAATTTTTTGTGCTGAACTTAATTTTTAACATATATATATATATATATATATATATATATATATATATATATATATATATATATATATATATATATATATATATATATATATATATATATATATATATATATATATATGAAGCGATGAGCGAATGATATATATATATATATATATATATATATATATATATATATATATATATATATATATATATATAAATATATGTGTAGCTTCCTAAATCTGAAACCCTTCGCTCACGTCGCAGGAAGCGGAACGGTTGAACCCAAACGTTTATTTCGGGAACAGACGGCTAACACGGCTCTGGTAGAAAAAAAAAACCAGGTCGCATCTGCAGTGGTAACTACCGGCAACCAGGTCGACGTCTGTTCACCCAAAGGGTGCGGCCGTATACCACGCTCTAGGAACTAATAATCCCTGGTTCTAAACTCACAGTGGAAACACTGGACCTATAAAAATTTCCACGAAATCAGAATACTGAGATCGCCTATAAAACAGATTGGAGAATTCCAGATAGACCACGTTGCGATCTCATACCCACAACAAAGAGAGATCCAAGATGTCCAAGTCCGCAGGGGCGCAAAGATTGACTCAGACCACTATCTAACACGAATCAAAGTCAAGTTCACAACAAGGAGAATTCATCACAAGAAAGCACATCTACAGAAATTCGATAAAAAAAGATCAAGGAATCCAACATAACAGAGGAATGGGAAAAGCAATAGGCAGACACATGGAAAAAAATTACACGAAAAGCGCAGGAACTGAACCCATTGAAAAAGAACACAAAACACCCAGAATCACTACCACCAACACAGGAAGAAATCCACAGGCACATACGCAAACTAAAGAATAACGGGTCATCCGGTGAAAATGGTATCACCGCGGAACTATTGAAAAACCTCTGACCAAATTCACTGTCGAAACTTACGCAAATTGTCACGAACATTTTGGCAAACAGAAAAATTACCAGATGAATGGAAATGTGCTCTTATCTACCCGCTGCACAAGAAGGGAGACAGAACAGATGTGAACAACTACAGAGACTTCATGCCTCCTGAACAAATATTTAACTTAAAAGCAATACTGAAATACAAAACTATCCGGAACGTCCCAATCATCTGCACGTTCGTGGACTTCAAGAAAGCATACGACTGCATCGATCGAAAATCTCTGTTAAACATCCTAGAAGAACAAGGACTCGACCCCAAAACACTACGATTGATCAAGCAGACACCGACTGACACAACCTCTAAAGTGAAATTTATGGGAGACATTTCCGAACCCTCCCTGATTAAAACTGGAGTACGCCAAGGAGTTCCACATATGTATTTTGTGTCTGTACGTTCTTCTATCATCAATCTCTGTCGGACCCATTTGTGCCTTTCCCAGATCAGCTCTGACTTGTGCGCTCCATGGTACTGTTGACTTGACTCCTTGTATGTACGAAAGAATTCTGTTGGTGAGTCTTGTCGATGGGAGTCTACTAATATGTCCATAGAATTTCAACGTTCTTTTTCTTATGTCCGCCGCTACGTTGGACATTCTCTCTGTGGTCTTTCTAGAATGTAGTCTGTATCCTTTTTCTGTCAATTTTGGGCCGAGAATTTTCCTCATAATTTTGCGTCCTTCTTTTAGTATGAAGTGTAAGTGTCTCGCTGGCGTATAGTAACTCTGGTTTGATTACTGTGTTGGAGTGTCTTATTTTTGCGTGTGTGGATAGCCATTTCTTATTGTAGATATTGTGTGTCTTGCCGTATGCCCTCTTCATCTTCCGTAATCGAGTATTCTGTGCTATCTTCTCTCCTCCTGTGGGTTCGAGGATCTCGCCCAGGTATTTGAAGTGAGTGACCCTATTTATTTTGCCGTATTTAGTGTTCAAATTTTGAATATTTAATTTTGAGTAGAATTCAATTTTTTGAAAGGATATTTGTAGGCCAACTTTCTCTGCACATTCATTGAGGACTTCGATCTGTTTACCCTTTTTTCATTGTCTGGGAGTATGGCTAGATCGTCTGCGAAGGCTAGACATGATATTTCTATGTTGTTTTTGGTTCGTCCGGGTCGTATTGGTTTCCAGTGTCCTTGATTTTGTAGTTCCTTTTCCCATTCCCTTATGACTTTGTCTAGGACCAGGTTGAAGAGGAGTGGGGATAACCCATCTCCTTGGCGTACTCCGGTTTTAATCAGGAAGGGTTCGGAAATTTCTCCCATAAATTTCACTTTAGAGATTGTGTCGGTGAGTGTCTGCTTGATCAATCGTAATGTTTTGGGGTCGAGTCCTTGTTCTTCTAGGATGTTGAATAGGGATTTTCGGTCAATGCAGTCGTATGCTGTCTTGTGGTCAACGAACGTGCAGATGATTGGGATGTTCCTGATAGCTATGTATTTCAGTATTGTGGTGTTTTTCAGTATTGTGGTGGTAGTTTTGTGGTGTATACCCACGGATTTTTCCTGTGAAAATCCTATAAAAGTCTTTCGTGTTATAATTGCCGAAATTCTCCTCTATAGAGTCTAGTTGTTCGTTCATATACTTCCTCTTAGTTTGTCTAATAACTTTGGCGATCTGTTTTTTAATCTCGTTAAAAATCTCCGTGGCTTTCTGGCGATTTTTTACTATTGTACTCCTGAAATGCTCGTTTGCGTCGAGGCAATACACTTTCGCATTCGGAGTCCCACCACGGGTGTTTTGTGTTCTTTTTCAATGGGATCAGTTCCTGTGCTTTTTGTGTAATTTTTTTGTGGAATTTTTCTCATGTATCTGCCTATTCCTTTTCCCATTCCTCTATTATGTTGGATTCCTTGATCCTTTTCGTGTCGAATTTCTGTAGGTGTGCCTTCTGCGGATGAATTTTCCTCGGGGTGAATTTTACTTTGATTCGTGTTAGGTAGTGGTCTGAGTCGATGTTTGCGCCCCTGCGAAGTTGAACATCATGGATCTCTCTTTGTTATGGGTATGAGATCGCAGCGTGGTCTATCTGGAATTCACCAATCTGTTGTATAGGCGATCTCCATGTCTTCTGTTCTCGTGGAGATTTTCTGAGGGATATTGACATGATCTTCAGGTTATTCTTTTGGCATAGTTCGATGAGTCTTATGCCGTTCTTGTTGACGAATTTGTGACCGGGGAATTTGCCTACGGTTTTCTGATGGATTTTTTCCCTATCGATTTGTGCGTTAAAGTCGCCCAGTAAAATTTGGATGTCATCCTTTGGGACCTTTGCCATTATCTTTTCTAGTGTTCCCCAGAATTTCTCTCTAGACTAGTGGGGTCTTTCTTATTGTTCCCGTTTGTGGGGGCATGTACCTTGAGCATGGTGTATTTTTTATTGGCGCACTGTATGCGCATTGTCATCAGTCTATTGTTTATAGGGGTAATTTCCTTAACAGAGTTTACTATCCCTTTCTGTACCACAAAGGCCATGCCCAGAAGCGGAGCACCCCTGGCGACTCGTTTGTCTATCCTGCTTTTGAATATGCGATAGTTCCCGTAGTCTACCATGTCCTCATCTGTGATGCGTGTTTCTTGTAGGGCAAGCACAAGTATCTTTTGTCTGTTAAGTTCTGAGGTTAGGGTGTGAAGTTTTCCTGGTTTGATTAGCGTGTTGATATTGAATGTGCCAATGTATGTAGGAGTTTTATGGGGAAATTTGCCGGAAAGCTCCGACTTTTTTTTAAATCGTGAAAGTCCAGGTTCCCCAGAATCCGAGCACCCGGTTGCTGTCTGTCGACGGGTGGATTGGTTACCACTTGGGGTATTATTGTTATTACTTGCACGAGTTATGATTGTTTATAAGCTTATGGAGTTGGAGCTTTAGGAAGCTATATATATATATATATATATATATATATATATATATATATATATATATATATATATATATATATATATACCTAATTTAAATATGAACATTAACTCGGTGCGTGCACGATGCAACTGATTATCTAACTAATTTTCGAAAATGATATGATTATATAACTTTAATTTAATGATAATTTTTTGTCGTATTGGCCGCATAAAAGATACTTTACTCTTTGAAAAAATATACTGTTTTACTTAATTTAAATGTTTACATTTTTCTGCTGTATCTGGTAAGTCTTCATTAATTTAATACAGTAACGATAATTATATAATAATTTATTGTTTTAAACAACTGTGAATTTTTATCAGGCTATTGTTTTTTTTATTCTACCCTACGCCACTGCCAAACCGGAAACTGTAGACCGCCATATGCAGCTACCATTCCGCTCCCACTTATGGAATCATATGCTCCTTTCTGTAGTTTTATATTCAAAGATAAAGATTCATTAATTTTGAGCAAAAATTAATATAAAATTGAATTTACATATACATACATTAAAACGAGCAGATTTACTACTAAACACCAAATCGCTTTATTTAACTTTTTGACGCGCTTTTGGCTGACCATGTTAGCATCATCAAGAAATAATTCAATCCAATTCTCAAACTATGTTCTATTTATTAAATTGTGCCGTACATAATGAAGAGTATAAAAATGATGAACCGTGAAGTTACAAACCGTTACATTAATAATTCAATTACTCGCCAGTAGGTAGGCTTCCTGATAGACTTATGGGTAAGCACATAACCAAGGGTTAATAGCCTGAGGGGGGTGCTGGCCTGGGTTGTCGGTGGCTGATGACCATGGTTCGAAACCCACGTTAAGCTGTAGGTCCAGTTGCTAAATAACCTTGTAGTTGCTGATGCGTCTCTAACCATAAATCCTTTCCTTTAATAATTCAAAAAGTTGAGTGAAAAGAATAGGTTCTTTATCTCGGTCTATAGTTTTCTTTCATTTTGCTTTTGTATGTATTCAAAGTTCTACTATTATTTTCACTTTTAATAAGTTTTAAGTTACTAATATTTATAAGAGGTATACAACTTTGCTCCCGCCGTTTTTTTAAATTCAAGGCTTTATTGTAACCACTGTATTGTAGGCTACTAATTTCTCCCATCTTTCAGGCAGCATTAGAATTTCGCGTTGAAAAAACTGGTCATCTTTTGAAGCGATTTACGAATCGATCCAATTTTTAACTTCTTCATAAGACCGGAAGTGCTGATCAGTCAGGCCGTGTGCCATGAATCGAAACAAGTGATAGTCAGAGAGAGCAACGTCTGGAGAATACGCGGATGAGGTAGGACTTCCCATTTCAACATTTCCAAGTGTGTTTTGACCACTTTTGTAACATGGGGCCGAGCATTGTCATGCTGTAAAATCATTTTTTTGTGTCTTTTGCGGTATTGCGGCCGTTTGCCTTTCAATGCTCGGCTCAAATGCATTAATTGTTTTCGATAACGATCCCCTGTGATTGTTTCAGATGGTTTTAATAGCTCATAATACTCTACACCGATCTGGTCCCACCAAATACAGAATAAGACTTTGGAGCCGTGAATATTCGGTTTGGTGGCCACGATTCTCGGTGTGGAAACGTGGCCGGTATATTCCCATGATGTTCAACGCTTGGGGTTAACGTAATAAACCCATTTTTCCTCCCCAGTCACAATGCTATGCAGAAATTCCTTTCGTTGTTGCCTTTCAAGCAATTGTTCACAAGCAAACAAACGGCGTTCAACATATCTCGGTTTCAAATCGTATGGCACTGAATAGCCTTGCTTCTGGGTCATTTCCAGGTCTTTGAAGCGTGTTGAAATAGCTTGTTGAGTCATCACAGTCTTGATAACTAATTTCGTAAATTCCGGATTTTACATTTTGGTCTACTTTATCCTTTGTATTACTTCGGACTTCTCCTGACTTTTATCTCGGATTTTTCATGTTGGTCTATTTTATCCTTTAGATTACCCCGTACTTTTCATGATTTATTATATGGTTTGTAGATCAGCTCAATATCCACTTTTTTGAAAATCTTGTCTAACTCTCATATTTCTTGGGCTTGAAACAGTATTACCATGAATTTGTTTTTGTTCTATTACTTTTGAAAAGTCAAAGATTCTTTCAATAATTTTCTAAGCTTATGTTTCCTAATTAATCTATCTAGAGAGTTCTTATTATAACCATTCACTTTGGCACTATCCCCTAATCAATTTTAATTCTTTGTTATAATTGTCTGGTTAAAAAGAAAATTAATTAAGATATCTACCATAAAGTTACCATACCACAACCATCTTGTTATGGAAACCTTTATTTGACTCGTTAGGAATATATCTCGAAGTGGTGGCGATTTTCCCAAATATATCAAATTTTAACCTATTTGTATTATTGTTATCCACTAAACCATCTAAAAATGGCAATATACCATTGTTGTCAATTTCATAAGTAAATTTTACGATTTATAATTTGCCATTTAAGTTCTTAACAAATTCTTTTAAATTTTCATATCTGTCACATCCTCCAAAATTTTCCTGCATTGTGAATTTTTGGTAAAGTACATAATCTTGGCACTTTTGGATTTGAAATATTTTTTTTGTGCTAAGACCCCTTACTCCTGGCTATGCTATGGTATATACTATAGTAAATGTACAAATGGCAAGAAGATAGTTACAGTAAATTTATTCTGAAGTAAAAACTTCATAGCCTGCCAATTTTACATTTTCCTTCCAATGTTTGATTTAAAATCACTAATGTATTTTTTCGCCTCTTTGCCTTGTGTTAATAATAATAGGGCTTTGGATGCATATGAAAACATTCAAATAGAAAAATGTAAGAAAATCATGAACTGAGATAAAGGGCCTATCCCGTTCAGTCAACTTTTTCAATTATTAATGTAAGGCTTAGTAAACTTCACGGTTCAAGATATTTACACGCCTTGTTAGGTAGGGTTTTTCATATAAATAGTACATAGTTTAGTTTTAGAATTAGATTAAATCATCTCCTGATGATGCTAACATGGTTAGCGAAACGTGCGTCGGGCGGTTCAAAAAAAGTGATTTGGTGTTTAGTGGTAAATCTCTTCAAGTTTAGTGTTTCACACCAAAGGTGCCAATAGAAAAATTGATGCTTAAACTTGTTCTATCAAGTGACATCAACCACCACACCCTGTATATTACACACTATTGATCGTATCCTGTATCATGTTATATAGAACCTAGTAGGATACTAATATTAATCCACCAAAAATCATCAATATAGAATAAACATGTAGTATCTATAACACTTATATTTTTATTTAATTTTATTGTAAATAATTTCAATTTTTTTTCTGGAATCTTTACTAATTTTAAGATTTATCGATTCCTTATCCTATCTTCTTCAATCATTTTTTCATTCATTCATTTTTTTTTTGGATTGACGCCCAAAGTATACTGTCACTTTTTATGTCATTATGAATGAGTGGATATTAACGGTTAAAAATCAAATACTTCATTCAACGATGTATCCAAGTTAACTAAAGATACCCGTTAATGTAGTGATTCTCAAAGAACATTCGAAGGCTTAGAATTCAGTAGAGTGATAAACTAAGTGATGAATAATTCAGTAAATGTATGTTGGGAAAGAAGAGATAATGTTGCTAAAGTAAGAAGCTAATTATTGGCTATGGCAAATATGCTTTTTCGCTTTTAAAGTAAAAAATCCAACATTTTAAAATACGAATAGAGAATTAACATTTATTACAATAAGTATAAATTCTTTTCTAGGCCAAATTTAGTCTTAAAAGCTCATTTAGTGTTATATAACGTTCTGCAATTCAATTGGAAGTTATATGAAAAAAATTATATGTTAGAGCTGCTACAAAATAATAATATTTATAAAAGTGATCTTCTTGCATCATTATCATACCTGTTTCTGTTGATCTCAACCAATTCAGAAATATCGATATAAATTGGCAATTATGTTCTACATACATTTTATTACAGTTCAGTCAAGTTTTATAGACCCCAATTCCCTGTAACAATATTATTTTTAATGTTTATTTTCGAAAGTAACGGATCTAATAGTTCTTTATATACGTAAATTATTTCAATCAGAATTAAAGTATATTTGTTTTTTCAGTTGAAATATGTGTCAACAATAATTACTATCTAAGAAACAGTACATCATTAAGGCGCTCCATTATAATATTTTAAGAAGTTTTAATGGTACGTTATAGGGTAATATATTATTGGAGAGAGGGTTCTTGTGCTATATATATTTATATATATATATATATATATATATATATATATATATATATATATATATATATATATATATATATATATATATATATATATATCAGAAAGTAAAAGGGTAAACATTTGTTAACAGTAATTAGTATTGAATAATGACATTTGGAAATGGGACAAAGATATGAAACAGTTTGGTAAAAAAAAACTGGTACTGAATGTGAAAAAACTGGGCAAATGTAGGAAAACTAGGAATAGAATGATGTTGACGAAGCTGAATGTGAGAAGCACGGAATATTCGAATATACTTAAAGATTAGTCAATCAGATAAGAAAATTCAAAATGGATAAATTTACATAAACTTTGTAGTTCGGCGCTGTACTCATAAAAGGACATAGAATAATTATAAGTATCGTTAATGTTCATGCTTGTTCACCAGAAAAAGAACAAGGAAAATTGTTGAAAATTATTTTATTAGTATAAAAATGCATGCAAACGGGGTATAAAATAGACAGGCACACAAAAGTAACGTAAAAGTTTTAGAAGTTTCAGAAAGGTTGGGTGATATTTTTTAGATAATACTTCATTCAAGAGAGTATATAATGTTAGATAGAAAAAAGATGAAAAATAGTAAATGAACAGATTTTATGATATTGACCTGCAAAAAACAAAACCGGGTACGAGGAAGAAATTTGTAAAGGAATTGATCAATAAAAATTTACAATACAAATAAAAGAATTAAGGGAAGAATTAACAAAATCAATAGTAAGAAAGTCAAATAATTCATTACCTATAAAAACAAATACCTAGGAGTCATTCCTTGAAGAATGTGTGGCGTTTAGAATTATAAGAAATTAAGAGAAATGAAAAGCTTTGCAAGAAGATAAAACATAACAGAAACAAATAATAAGAAATTGATGAAAAACAAGTATATTAAAGGAGACAATGTTCTTCTGGAAGAAAACGAAAAGCTTTATAACCAGTGGCGGTTGGTTCATAAGGGCACGTGGCACGTGGGCACTACCTAGAAAATTTAAAAATGAAATGAAAATGTGATGTCTGACCAGGTACACTCGTATTTTTACATAGCAAAGTGTGTATATTATATTAAGAAATGCAAAATTTTTGGTTGCGACGCATTTCTCTATCCCCAATCAAAAATTTGGTTATACGTGCCCCACCTGTTTTTTTCCCCCGCGCACCGCCGCTGTAATTATAACAGATCTAATATGTAAAGATTATTATAACTAGGTGTAATCTTATCAAGGTGGAAGAAGCAAAATTGTCTATTTAGATTGAGGTAAAAGTGGTAAAAAAATAAGAATATATATATATATATATATATATATATATATATATATATATATATATATATATATATATATATATATATATATATATATATATATATATATATATATATATATATATATTGCGTTCTTTTGTTTCTCAGCTTCTATTTAGCCTTCTTAATTCCTTTGTTTTCTTTCAGGGTTTTTTTGCACTAGCTGCACGTTGAATCGGCGCGTGTCCTCTCTGATACGTTTTTTTATAGTTTTGCAGAGCTCAGTGTACTCGACCCTGCTAAAAGGACTACCTGCATTTCTCATTGCCCGCCGTTTCTTCAATAAGTCTCACTGGAGATTTTTATCTGTTTGAGACATTTTTCTTCTGGTGCTATTGAAGTAGCCGTTTGAAGCACATTGTTGGCTAATCGCTTCCTCTCTCCAGCAGTTTCGCAGAATCCACTTTACCCTTTTTTGATGTTTCCACTCTATCGCGTTCTCTTCGACAGTTAATCTTAACTTTTGCTCGTACCATCCGGTGGTCACTTCCAGCATTAAAATTGTTAAGGACAGTACAATTAGTAAATATTGTTTTATCGTTGGTCATAATGTAGTCAATTTCACTTGTGAGCCCAGATGGACTTTTCCAAGTCCATTTTCTGTTGATATTTTTCTTATAGAACGAATTCGTAATCTATAGTTCTTGTCCTTCAACAAAATTAAGTAATCTGTCACCTCTATTATCTCGCCCACGAGCTCCATATGGCCAGTTGCATTTTCGTCAGGTCTTGTGGTTCCAATTCTGGCATTTAAATCACCCATCAGGATTTTGTATCTACATTTCTCCTTGTATAAAAGCTGGACCACATCATCATAAAATTCCTCAATTTCCTCATCCCTGTGGCTTATAGTTGGTGCTTAAGCTTGGACGATTTGAAGCCTAAAATTTTTATTCAGCTGAATGACACATTGGGCTAGTCGATCAGATGTACTTTCAAATTTTACTACACTGTCTTTCAGCTTTCGATTGACGAGGAATCCAATTCCGCCACATCGGCCATTTTCCGTACCTCGAGTGTAAAGTACATATCCAGTTGGTTCCAGTTTGATTAACTCTTTGCCCTTTCTTCGTTTCACAGAGCCCAATAATATCCCAATGTATGTTGTCAAGTTCGATTAACAGTTCTTGCAATCGGGCCTCTCTTTTCATAGTCCGTATATTTAGCGTTGCAATGACAAAAGTCCAATGGCAGCCTGATCTAACCCGGTGATTCTTAGCACCCTCTGCCTTGGGACAGGTCTTCCCGCTGCCGTAGGTAGTTGCCTCTTGGCCTCCTGGGAATGAGGGTCGTGTTTGAGGTTGTACTGTCATATTGAAACATATTGAAATACCATGTTGAAGGTATGGACCGTAATCTGCCACGCTGGTCCAATGCGGGTTGACAGATTTTGGATCATGTTAGTGTGAAGCCTCTGCTTTGACCTGTCCGCCAGGGGTGACTCTCCCAGGAGCATAGACTCTAGACGGCATAGCTCAAAACATCATTGTCCTACTCACCCTTTACCACGTCAAGGTCTGATCCACAAAGGGGATATATATATATATATATATATATATATATATATATATATATATATATATATATATATATATATATATATATATATATATATATATATATATATATATATATATATATATATATTCTTATTTTTTTACCACTTTTACCTCAATCTAAATAGACAATTTTGCTTATTCCACCTTGATAAGATTACACCTAGTTATAATTATCTTTACATATTAGATCTGTTATAATTACAGCGGCGGTGCGCGGGGGAAAAAACAGGTGGGGCACGTATAACCAAATTTTTGATTGGGGATAGAGAAATGCGTCGCAACCAAAAATTTTGCATTTCTTAATATAATATACACACTTTGCTATGTAAAAATACGAGTATACCTGTCAGACATCACATTTTCATTTCGTTTTTAAATTTTCTAGGTAGTGCCCACGTGCCACGTGCCCTTCTGAACCAACCGCCACTGGTTATAAAGCTTTTCGTTTTCTTCCAGAAGAACATTGTCTCCTTTAATATACTTGTTTTTCATCAATTTCTTATTATTTGTTTCTCTTATGTTTTATCTTCTTGCATAGCTTTTCATTTCTCTTAATTTCTTATAATTCTAAACGCCACACATTCTTCAAGGAATGACTCCTAGGTATTTGTTTTTACCATTTGGCAGGATTCAGAACACCCAACCGGTGGGTTCCACAATCTCATGTCGAACACACAACAACCTGCGTCTCCGCCTAAATGAGTCTGAACCTCGAGAGACGAAACAGATGTCATCCAGTTGAAGAGATAGGTGGGGCTCCTTCCCGGTCAAGCAATCAACAGAAATGTTCATTTAGGCGGAGACGCAGTTTGTTGTGTATTCCACATGAGATTGTGGAACCCATATATATATATATATATATATATATATATATATATATATATATATATATATATATATATATATATATATATATATGTAAGTAAAGTTTTGGGGTTAGAGGCGCATCAGCAACTGAGAAGGCTATTTAGCGACTGCATCTACAGCTTAACGTGGGTTCCGAACCGGAACCCACGTTAATCGGCTCAAGATAGGTATATTATATGGTATAGGTATATCATAACAATTCGAAATCGGCTCAAGATAGGTATATCATATGTTATATAAACAAGTTTCAAAATGCTTCACAGAATTTAAAAATGTAATATTATATAGGGTTTTATGTTAAAAAAAAACAAAGATTGTATTAGCTACTATTAGATTTGACAACACCGAAGCGCAGAAAATATTATCAATGGAGAGCCCATGTTTAATTACATAAGTATCTAAAATTTAAAATCATTTCTTTAAATAGTGCTCCGTAAACGTCTAATGTACTATTCACCATGAAACATTCTGTATATGGACCGTTCCGCGCCAAATCGGACGGTTTGAAAAATTAAAATTTTTGATTTCTTCAATTTTTGGATATTTTTTGTACCCTTGTGAAAAAAGTTTTCAGGTAAATTTTCAGATTTTTTTGACAATCCGTTCAAAAGATCTCAATTTTTGAAAGTTTTGCCCATTATTTCTTGAAAAATGGACCAAGTTATACCTTTTTTTCCGTTTCATTTTTCCGTTTTACTACGTAGTTTTTAGAAAAAAATGACTAATTGAGATCCCCGCTCCCCCACTCCCCATGTTAAAGCGGGTGTTGGGTATAAGAATTATTTCATTGTGTATATTTAAACTCCATTTAAAACCAAAATTGTATTCTGTACGCGAATATATGATTAGAAATATACCAGGACGTCTTCAATGTGCTAGGAATAATGCATTAAAACGGTATCAGGCTTGCATTGATTTAATTGATGGAGATTTTGAATATTTATTTATTAATGAAGTGTTTCTTAATATGACGTGAATCGTTTAAAACGTGTTATGGTCTGAAAAATAAATGCTAGTAATTTCAACTTTCACATTAAATTACAATAATATGTAACTTTTTATTTTTTTTTGTAATATAACAAACCATAATTATGCTGAAAGTTATGGAATAAATGGCTATAAACATATTATATGAAACAAAATTATTTTCAAAAAATATGAAATCAAACAAAAACTGAATTTAGATCGATATACAAAAAAAAGTTGGATATACAAAAAAAAACACGACGATGCGACGTTGTCAATTTTAAATAAAATTTCAAAAAGTGCTGACCTGGTTTTCGCGTTAAATCATTACATTTTGGATGCATGTTTTAAGGAGACGTTTTGTTCAAAAGAATGTTGTTCAATATATATATATATATATATATATATATATATATATATATATATATATATATATATATATATATATATATCATCATCATCAGCCCGCATCGATCCACTGCAGGATGAAGGCCTCTTCAGCATGCTTCCAACCTTCACGGTCCTGGGCTTTCCTCTGCCACTCGGGTCCAATATACTTAACGATGTCATCAATCCATCGTGCTTTCGGTCTTCTTCACGGACGTTTGCGATCAAGCGGTATCCACTCCAGGATTGCCTTGGTCCATCTGTCGTCCCATCGCCTCGCTATATGGCCTGCCCATCTCCATTTCAACTGTTTTACTCTTCCAATGATGTCACAGACTTTTGTTTGTTCCCTGATCCATGCGCAGGACTTTCTGTCTCGTCTTGTAATGCCAAGCATACATCTTTCCATTCCCCTCTGTGCCACCCGAAGTTTTTGAATTGATTGCGATGTGAGTGTCCAGGTTTCACTTCCGTATGTCATAACGGGTAGAACGCACTGATCGAATACTTTTCTTTTCAGGCAAAGTGGGAGTCTGCTCTTAAACACTATGTTGAGCCTACCAAATGCCTGCCAGCCACATTTAACACGCCGTTCCACCTCCCGGGCGGTATTCCCCTCCATGGAAATCCTCTGCCCAAGATATATAAAGCTGTGCACAATCTCTAAATCCCTTCCTAGAACTGAAATTCTTCTGTCCTGAGCGAAGTTATTGAACATAACCTGACTCTTTTTCAGGTTTATTTTCAAGCCAAATGGTTCGCCGGCCCTTTGCAGTTGTTGTATGCGTCTTTGCAGCTCCTCTGGGTCTTGTGAAATGAGAATAATATCATCTGCAAATCTAAGATGGTTTATGTTTGCACCATTGATCTTTACACCATCCTGTTCCCAATCCAGTTTACAGAATACTTCTTCAAGGCCAGCCGAGAAAAGAATAGGCGATATTGCGTCACCCTGCCGTACACCTCGTTCTATATTAATTCCCAATTCAAGATCATCAAGGTGAATTGTGGCTGTAGCTCCATCATATATCGATTCTAATAGGTTTACATAGGCTCTCTCTACACCTTGGCTAAGCAGTGCATCCATTATCCCATGTTTGAAGATGGAATCAAATGCTTTTTCGTAGTCGATAAAAGCCAAGCACAGTGGCATGGTGTATTCGTTGTGCCTTTCTATGACCTGCTGTACAACCTAGATGTGATCCATTGTACTGAATCCACTTCTGAATCCTGCTTGTTCTCTTGGTTGTGCGTCATTCAGTTTTTTTAATATTCTTTTAGAAATTATCTTAGTGAAAACTTCGTACATCACTGATAGGAGGCTTATTGGACGGTAGTTCTTTAAATCTTCCTCTGCTCCTTTTTTATGTAAAAGGATCACTTCTGCATTTTTCCATAAGTCCGGTACTTTTTGTTCTTTGAGGCATTTTGAGTATAATTTTGCCAGTGTTTTATGTAACGTCCGACCACCAGCTTTTAGCATTTCGACAGTTACACTATCCTTTCCTGGAGCCTTGCCGTTCTATATATATATATATATATATATATATATATATATATATATATATATATATATATATATATATATATATATATATATATATATATATATATCTCAATTTATAGTCGCAGTATTTTTTATTGCAAATTATTTGTTTATTATATGACAAAGGGTTATCATTATCTGTGAGTTCCATAAGTTTATAACAGAGGCCGGTGTAAATTATTTTATCGATATAACGCTTCAACCCTTTAGCGTCTGGATTGGGTAAGTATCCAATAGATGGCGCTGTGTTAAGAGTACAAACGTTTCATTTATGCTACAATTCATTTCACGTCATACGTGTGTTCAAAATTTACTTACAACTTAACCTTGCTTTTTCAATTTTTTGGTGCATAACTTTTTCATTTAATTTTAATTCTTCTCTGTATCATTTTGTTCAAAATTTACTTACAACTTAACCTTGCTTTTTCAATTTTTTGGTGCATAACTTTTTCATTTAATTTTAGTTCTTCTCTGTATCATTTTGTTCCTTATTATTTTTAACTTAAAAATTTTACTAACTTACAAAATTTTGTACATAATTTTGATTTCATCTTTTTTTATTTTTTTAAACTGAAAATGTGTAAGTAATTCTAAATTACTTATTAAGAATTAATTTTAATACGTTTTTAATCAGTTAACAATTGAACAAAAAAATAGTTATAATTTGATTATGCTGACTATTGATATTGAATAAGGCGGCTTTTTTTTCTTGGGCCCACCAGATCAACCGGTAAGACATTTTTAATACCATTGATCCTTGCCAAGATACGGTAGCAACAGAATATGGCATTGGCAGTTGCATCGTCAGGCATTGCTGCCACTTTGCTAGCAAAGGCGGGCAAACGGCACATTCAGCATTCAAGCTGCCATTAGACATTCATAACAAACCAAACGCAATATGTAACATAAAAAAATAGCCGAATAGCTGCAGTGTTGCGATAAAGTTCAATCATAATCTGGGATAAGTGCACAATGGCTCACAAACATTTACTCGAAGCATTGCATAGATGATTTGAACGGCAACGATAAACTTTTCAGCGGTGTTGTCCTACTACTGTCTGATGATTTCCGATAGACCTTACCGGTCATTCCTCACTCTACTTTCGCCGATGAGATTAACGTATATTTAAAACAATCATTCTTATGGCGAAGTATCGAAACACTTCGATTGACCACAAGCATGCGCGTACGATTGCAAAATGATCGGCACCAATATTTTCCGAACAATTGCTAGATATTGGAAACAGTAGAATAGAACTGCAACCAAATATGAATGCATTAAATTGCCAGGCAATTTCTTCAAATACAAAATAATCACTTGGATCATAACTGGCTCAGTAATCGGGCTATTTTGGCAGCCAAAATTGTTGATGTTGACGCAGTTAGCTTCCGGATACAACAGTTGTTGCCAGGTAATCTGATGTCTTTTAAATCAATCGACACTGTTGTTGATGAAAACGTGTGTAAATTTTTCAATTGAATTTTTAAATTCTTTGGATATGCCCGGAATGCCACCACATAATCTTCGGTTGAAGATTGGTTCACCTATTATTTTTCTGCGTAATTTGAATCCATCTCGATTATGCAACGCTACACGTTTGGACATCACAAAAATCACCGGAAATATTCTTGAAGCAACCATTTTAACTGGAAAGTTTAAAGGAGAAGTGGTCCTGTTGCCAGGTATTCCAATGATACCGTCAGAATCTGCGATACCATTCAAAAGGCTTTAGTTTCCAATTTATTTAGATTTCAACATGACCATAAATAAGTCTCATGGCCAAGCAATGTCCATTTGCGGCTTAAACTTTTGAAGAGAATAAGAGATCTTTTAAACTTTTTAAGATTTGAAAACCATCGAATATATTTGTGTTAGCAAGAGACAGGTTAACCAAGAATATTGTGCACCGATTAGCGCTGAATTAAATTAAAACTAAAAATTTTTATAATTCAAAATGCTAAATATAATTATTAAAAATTATGAATCATCTACGCTACTTACCTCATTTATAAAATTAGTTGTTAATAATGTTAAAAAATTGGTTATCAACTAAGAACTTGGTAAATTACTCATTTATTACAAAATGTACTTGAATATGAGCTGAATTAAATATAAAATTCAAAATTTATGTTGATTTGTGCTTAAGATCAACTCTACGAAAATTTTTATCACTCGCTTCGAAATTATGAACTAAAGTTCAAATCTCAATCCCGTGGGTTTTTACATCGGCTACAAGGTTTTTGTCTTTATTCGTAAATAATGATTTGACTGTATTGAATAGTTTACTACAATATAATTCAACGTATTACTTAGCCAGAGTAACGCGTGGCCGGGTCTGCTAGTATATATATATATGTTACATCTAATATTTTCACGGATGGTAGATAATGTTTCTAAATCATTCCGGGTGTCGATAAACCGGTCAATAAGGGTAGATGTCATAAAATGGAAACTGTATTGAGACTTGCATAAAATATTTACAACAAAAAATGCATATCTAAAAACACAAAACTCAGACATTACAACACAATTATTAAGTCAGAATGTCTCTATGGCGCAGAAACGATCATTTTGAATAGAAAGGAAAACAACGAGGACATTGAAAAGAAGGAAATAAAAATCATAAGAAAAATCTTAGGCCTCAAATAAATAAATAACACCACATACCGACTTCGAGAAAACCAAGAAATCAAACAATACAAAGATATACATAGCGATATGAGAAAAAGAACTTAAGTTTTATGGACACATAAAACGGATGAATCCGTATAGGCTAACTAGACTAGTTGAATTTGATGAAAATAGGAGTAGAGCTAAAGTAGAAATAATTAAAGGGATTGCTGCAATTAAAGAGGGCTTAAGATCAGCAAATATTACACAAATTGAAATTCAGGATAGAAAGTGTTTCAGACACAAGGTTAACGTTTGGGAGGTTGGCGAGATAGAAAAATATAAGGAAGAACAACTTGGTCTGACGGAAGGAAAAAAGCTCATAGTGAAAGAATGAAATCAGTATATATATATATATATATATATAATCTGTTCTTCTGAAGTTCTGAAGTATATATATATATATATATATATATATATATATATATATATATATATATATATATATATATATATACTTCAGAAGTGGATTTAGTACAATGGACCATATCCAGGTTGTCCAACAGACTATAGAAAGGCACAATGAATACACCATGCCACTGTGCTTGGCTTTTATTAACTATGAACAGGCATTTGATTCAGTATCAACGCAGGCCATAATGGATGCATTGTTTAACCAAGGGATAGACAGAGCCTTTGTGAACCTACTGAGATCCATGTATGAGCAAGCTACAGCTACAGTTTACATGGATGACTTTGAAGTTAAAATCAGCGTAGAACGTGGTGTATGGCAGGGTGACTCAATATCGTCTGTTCTTTTCTCAGCCTGTCTTAAAGAGGTATTTCGTAATCTGGATTGGGAACAGCAGGGAATAAAAATCAATGGTGCATATCTGAGCCATATTAGATTCGCGAGTTAAATGTGAAGACCGACAACTTTGCTTTTAAAAAACTTTATTTTACAATAAGGGCACTTAACTAATGAAACAATATTATGAACAGCAATACAGCTTTGACACTATAATATTGAGTAATATTAACATTACAATTCTTTACTTATATACTATAAAAATGCCTTAGTCAGCGCTAGGCAAGCGATAACCGTCGGTTTGGGGTTATTACTCCTCCACCCTTAGTTTTTTCGACGTCCTCGTCGACAAGTTTTTGTAATAGTTTTATCGGAACAGATTTGTCTCTTTTCTGTTTTTGCCATAGATATATTACTAAAGCTATAACAAAGAATAACATAATACATATGATTATAAATATATAATGAGCCTGTTGTTGAGGAATAACATCTTGCATTTTCAGTGGCTCCATCAAATCTTCTTTGACTTTCCAGGGATTCTCTAAGTGTTTGATTTGTAAATCTAATGTTAAATTAGAGTCCTGGATGTTGTCACTGGTCGGAATTTGTAAGGAAATATTGTTAATTTCTAATGAATATTTATGTTGGCCGATGATCACATCGCATTGGCTCTGAATAAGGTTACAATGCTGGAGATCAGTTTTTTGAAATTGGAAACAATTTTCATATATTGTTTCTACAGTTTTCGTACATAGCAAAAGTGATTTATGATAAGTTAGTGTATGTACTTTATAGTTATTTTGAATAAGAGCATATAGACAGTCTTTTGGAAAAGAGCATCCATTGGCAATAGGGTTAGAACAGATCCAATTTGTGTTAACTTCTTCGCATTGTTCGTACCATAAATTGTTACAATAATATTTACTAGGTGTTATCATCATTTTACAATCATTCCTAGGTATAGGGTATACAAATTTTAAATTACATACATTTCTTTCAAAGATCGGTATCCTAATAACTAGAATTGCCATTTCAGTTAATATCATAAGACCGGTTTTGCAAATTAATGTAAGTTCTGACAAATGTTTTATTGGCCATAGAGCATTTTTGGGATAGTGTATTTCTAGATATTTCCACATGTCTTTAATATCATTTACATTTAATATTTCGAGGTCTAACGTCTTTAAATGCGCAAAGGATATGATGCGTAATAGTTTTTCTAAAAATTATTTAATCGACTAATTTGTAAATACTGGTTTTGCATTGTAAGCATTAGATTCACCTCGTCACTAGACTTCAAGATTACATAGCGAATAGTTTTGGTATTTTCGTCTGCGAGTTTCATATTATTTTCCATTTTGCTGATAATGTGACCGGCGAATGAACTGAGGTCATTTATCTTATGCATGGTATTTAACTGATTATGCTCTAAAATCTGTAGATTTTGCGTTATTGTTTCTAGGTCATTGTTGTCTAAGTTTCCTGTAATGAACTTGATACCGCTTCCAAGGAAGTTTATTAACCCACGTTTCCTGCGACTTGAATCGTAGTTAGTCAATTTTGCATATGTGTCGTATGTATTATTGAATGCTTCAAAGATATATTGAAATTGGGTCGACGTTAAATTATTGTTTTGCTTATTTACCATATGATTTATAATAAGAACATTGTTGAATAAACTAGTTAACGTAAATTTTAATTTTGTCATATTAAAAGGAATATATGTTGTATGATAATGACTTACAACTAAAGAAGGGGATATGTCTTCAGTGAAATAGCCATTATTTGATAGCTTGTGTACCTGAAGTGCTTGGCATTGGTTCGATGGATTCTGCACTGTCAGGAGCAGGAGGCTGAAAGGGAGTAAGAGTCTTTCTAAGTCTCTTGATTTTTCTTACGTGTGTGGTTATGGGTTTTTTCTTTGAAATGCCTGTTATCTTATTTTTGTTTGTTTCGGTAACTTTAGTCGGTATGTACTGCGGGTTCATTTTATTGCGTAGGGTATTTTTCCTATAGATAGTCTGATCGGGAATTATTTCAGGGGGTTGTTCTGTATTATTATTTTGTTTTTGTGTGTTTTCGGATTGCTTTCTGTAAGTGTTTTTGTAAATATTTTCATGAAAAGGTATTAGTTCACTTTTTCGTCTTTGATTGTATTGTTCGTAAATAGTAAGGTCGTTATTTATATTAGGTTCATTAAGGTAGGGGCCATATAGTATTGAAAATGGAGAGTGACCCGTGGTCGAATGAATACTTTGATTGTATATTAATATAGCGGAAGTCATTAAAGTTTTTGGCGTTTCATCAGGATTTTGCAATTTCAGAACTCGTAATTTTTCTAATAATGTGGAATGTAGTCTTTCTATTGGACTGTTGGAAGATGAATTTCCAGATGTCGTGTAGTGGACTTCTATACAAAATAACTGACAGAATTCTTTGAAAAGGTTATTTTTAAATTCTGCACCATTGTCAACGACAATTTTCGAGGGAGAATTATGATGGGAGAAATAGTGCCTTAATTTTCCAACGATGGTAACTGCATTTTTGTCAGTTACGAAATAAGCTTGAGCATATTTTGAAAATGAATCGATGATAGTTAAAAATTGGCAATTTAGGAATTGAAATATATCGAGATGTAGAGTCTTAAAAGGTTTTTCTGCTAGAAGAGGGCCTTCATAAGCTATTTTGTAGGGATGCCTTTCGTATTTACTTTGCAAACAGATTTCACACATATTCACGATGTTAGTGATAGAATCTCTTAAGTTGGGCCAATAATATTTTTGCTTAAGATGATTGTACGTTTCTGTTATGCCGTTATGATTGGTTTGATGATAGTTGGAAATAATTTCTTTTTGTTGGTTAGTGTCAGTGATGTCAGTCAAATTTATGTTAGAAAAGATTAGCTTTGCGGATGGGTTCAATTTTGCATTGATGATTCTTTGGAATTCTATTCTCAGTTCTTGATCTGGAATATAAATTGTGAAAGACGTGTCAGGTCTAATTACTTCTTTCAATATTTTGATTATATCCTCTTGACGTTCCGTCTTGGAGATTTCAATAAAATGGTGATTTTTCTTAAAAGGTTTTGAATATGAGTGTTTGAATTTTTGACCGTAATTAATGATTAGGCGATTCGTGGCATAGTTAACAGGTAATTCAGATATCGGGAGATATTTTCCTCGGGTGTCATTGTTGGAATGTACAGTAATGTCGGAGGTGACATCTTCGTCTCTTGTATTTTCGGCAGTATTTTCTTTGTCCACGTTTTGTTAATATCTTTTACTTGGTTTGAAATAATTTCGTTATATTTTTCGCTATGGACAAAGTCTGCAAGATCGAATTCGGCGAGATTGGCAACTGTATCGTCAACATTGGGGACACTTGAATGTGCGTCGTTGGATTCATGAATATTAAGTTCGATACGGGAGAGAGCATCGGCAACGACATTTTCTTTACCCTTTTTGTATTTAATTTCAAAATTGAATTCTTCCAATTTGAGTCTCCATCTAATTAAACGGGAGTTGGGTTCTTTTATCTTGGAGAGCCAAACTAAAGGATTATGGTCTGTTTCAATAATGAACCTTTGTCCATATAAATACGGGCGAAAGTGTTTAGTGGATTCAACTATAGATAAAAGTTCTCTCTCAATAGTAGAGTAATTTCTTTCAGCTGTATTGAGGGTTCTGGAATAGAACGCAATGGGATGTTCGTTTTGAGAAAGGACGCTTCCTATTGCTATGTTTGAAGCATCTGTGGTTAATTTGAATGGTTTACTATAGTCGGGGTACTGTAGAATAGGACAGTTCGAGATTAGCTCTTTGCATTTTTGGAAGGCGTTTTTGTATTCAGAATTTTCGGTATCGACAGAACTACCTTTTCGGAGGCATTTGGTTAATGGAAAGGTGATTCGTGAAAAATTCTTTATAAATCTTCTGTAATAGCCTACCAATCCCAAGAACGCTTTTATTTCCTTTTGGCTTTTTGGGATGGGATAACGTTGGATGGCTTCAACCTTTGTTGGATTTGGTTTTATCCCTTCTGAAGTGATAACATGCCCTAAGAAGGCAACTTCTTTGCAAAGGAATTCGGATTTGTCGGACTGTACTTTCAAGTTTACTTCTTTCAATTTTTTCAGTATAATTCGAATATGATCGATGTGTTCTGAAAGAGATTTAGAAAAGATAACAACATCATCCATATAAACGAAGCAGAATTTGTAGATGTATTCTCTTAATATTTCGTCCATCATTCGTTGAAACGTGACAGGGGCGTTTTTGAGGCCGAATGGCATTCTGAGGTACTCAAAATGACCATTATTTACAGTAAATGCCGTTTTTTCAATGGATTCTGGGCTCATTTCAATCTGGTGGAAACCTTGAGCTAAATCAAGAGTGGTGAAATAAGTGCATTTTCCCAGATTATCGAGAATGTCGTCTATGCGTGGGAGTGGCCATTTCTCTTCAACTGTCACATCGTTAAGTTGGCGGTAATCGATCACTAGTCTAAACTTCTTTTTACCAGAAGCATCTGCCTTTTTTGGAACGATCCATACTGGGGCGGAATAAGGTGATATCGAAGGTCGAATTATTTTATTGTCTAATAGTTTCTGAATTTGAGCTTGTATTTCCTGATTCATGGAAGGTGGATGTCTATAAGATTTTACATAGACAGGACGATCATTTGTTGTACGGATAACGTGTTTCGTCTGGCTGGTAAAAGAGAGATCGCATCCTTCGTGATACATAATATCTTTGAAATCGTGAAGAAGAGGTATGATTTTTGATTTCTCTACAGGTGTTAAGTGATCTAACCTTAGTTGTTTTGTCGGGTCGAATTTTTGTCTGTTATATTCGCGAGGAGGGTCTATTAAATCGAATTGATCTTGGGGAATAACTTTTAGTCTTTGATGGAAATTAATACTAACTTCAGGAGTAGGATTCGGAATTTTACAATATCCATTCTTTACATTGATTAAACTATCAGGTATAATATGATCTCCAATTGTAAGAGAAGGTAAGATAGCAACGCCGTTTTCGTGATTTACCGGAATAACGAGATAATTGTTATGAAAATTGTGGATTGGTCGAACTAAAGGTTTGTTATAAGCGAGAGAAAATGGAATTTTTATATTTTGAAGTGTTAGAATTTTCTTTTCGTAGTCTATTAGTGCCTGCAAGTTTCTCAGATCATTTGTTCCTATCAGTGCATCGAAATCGTTATGCCAATTTAACACTCTCATTCTAATATCGTAGTTAAGTCCTAATTCTTTTAGTAAAGGTATTATTAAATTTATATCTTCTTTATATCTAGTTTTACAAGCTGTAACTTCAAAGGGTTCGAAAAAGAGGTTTTCTGGAAATAAATTAGCTATTTTCGGTGTTATTATGGAATCAGTAGCACCGGAATCTATAAGGACAGATATTTGCATTTGGGGAAGATAGAAATATGGTAACTCGATCTTTTGGGCTATGTTGTTTAGGTTGATGGCAGATAAGGGCCTATCTTGTGAAAATTTTCAGATATATTATCTGGATTATCTTCAGCGTTTTGTTCTCCAGTAGGGGATGGTTGACATAATTCGGTGTGAGACATTTCTGAAGGGAAATCTTGTTGTTGGAAATGATATTGTGAATAGTCATATCCTTGAGGGGGTTCAGAAGGTTCCTCTATGAAATATTCTTCGTTATAAGGTTCAGTATACGTCTCCACGTTTGTTAGTTCTTGAGAGACAAATTTTCTTGGACCTGTTGGTTGAAAAGCGTTGGGATACCTATGAGGTGGTCGATTCTGGAATATTCTCGAAGGACCTCCAGTGGAAATGGACATAGGTGTAGGGGCATCTAGTTTAATGGGTTTATTATTTTGTGGTGCAAAACTATTCCTGGGTTTGCCAAACACTTGAGCGTTTGTCGGATAATGCCTCTGAACTGGTCGAGGTTGAATGTGAATTGGTTGGCTAGGAAATCTCGATTGTTGCATTTGCGGAAAATTAATTGAATGTTGAAAGGAGTTGAATGGTTTTTGAGATGGTGTTTTCATATCTTGGTGGAATATACTTGAATTATTTGCAAAGTTGACTTGCGATTCTATCATATTAAAGTTTACAACGTGCGTATAAGCGTTATCAAGTGTATCAGGATTTTGTAGCATAAGCATTGTTTTCAAGGTTTGTGGCGAATTTGCAGTTAAAATTAAAACGGCAGTTTTCTGTATTTGACTAAATAAAATTAATTTTGAATTTTGATCTTGAACTTCGCACTGTATTTTTGAAAATATTCTTTGAACAAATGCTTTAAGTCGATCTACGAAGTTAAGGATGTTTTCATTCTTATTTATTTTGATGTATTGCAATTGCTGCATTAAAATTTGGTAAGTAATTGGATCACCAAATTTTTCTCTTAAAGCTGTTTTTATTTCGAGCCAATTATGCAGATCTGGTCTTGAGAGAAGAAATTCTCTAGCATTATCTACTAATTTTGATTTTATCGCGGCCAAAATTACTTTATTTAGATTTTCATTCTCGTTACTAGAATAAAGATAATGAAATTCGTCTATAGAAATTAAGAAACTCTCCAAATGACTTTGAGCACCGGAAAAAGTTGGCAAGAGTGACGTATGGAATCTGATATTTTCCATGTTTGGTTGACTAGTATAATTAATATTAGAATCTAAACTTAAATTACTTAAAAGGTTTAATAAATCTTCTTGATTTATTGAGTTTGAACTTGTTTCTGTATTTACTTGACTTTCACTTAATCCTAATTTTGCCCTATTATTCAATAAAATCTTTGTTAAACGTTTAGAAGTTTCAGACATTCACATAGAAATATGTAAAAATGGCAATTCAGTTTTAACTTACAATATAATCAAGGATGGATCCATAAAGCTTATACTGTTCAGTTCCACAACCAAAGGGTTCCCTATAAAGGCGTGGCTGAATGGCGGTCTGAATTGTTGGTCTTCTGGGGTAGGCAGGAACTGGACCACAACTTCTCTGACAACACGGTAGACGATAGCTTGATCTCGAATTCTCACCTTTCTTCGATAGTGCCTTAAGACTTGAAAATCACTTCTGCACAACGGTAAACCGATAAAGGGCAGAATGACACTATCCTGTTCGCAGCGCCAGTTAAATGTGAAGACCGACAACTTTGCTTTTAAAAAACTTTATTTTACAATAAGGGCACTTAACTAATGAAACAATATTATGAACAGCAATACAGCTTTGACACTATAATATTGAGTAATATTAACATTACAATTCTTTACTTATATACTATAAAAATGCCTTAGTCAGCGCTAGGCAAGCGATAACCGTCGGTTTGGGGTTATTACTCGCGGATAATATCGTTCTCCTTTCACAAGACCCAGATGAGCTACAAGAACACATACGAGAGCTGCAAAGGGCGGGAGAACCATTTGGTTTGAAAATAAACCTAAAAAAGAGTCAGGTTATGTTTAACAAATTTGCTGCCAACAGAAGAATTTCTATTTTAGGAAGTGAAGGTTGTGGACCACTACATATGTCTTGGGCAAAGGATTTCAATGGAGGGTGATACCGCCCGGGAAGTGGAACGGCGGGTTAAGTGTGGCTGGCAGAGATTTGGCCGGCTCAATACTATATTGAGCCGGCCAAATGTCTGCCTTAAGAGCAAACTTCCACTTTGTTTGAAGAGAAAGGTTTTTCAGTGCGTGCTGCCTGTTTTGACATATGGAAGTGAAACATGGACACTCACATCACAATCAGTTCAAAAGCTTCAGGTTGCACAGAGGGGAATGGAAAGATGTATGCTTGGCTTTACAAAGCGGGACAGAAATACCTGCATATGGATCAGAGAACAAACAAAGGTATGTGACATCATTGGAAGGGTGAAAGAATTGAAATGGAAGTGGGGAGGTCATGTAGCGAGACGATGCGACGACAGATGGACCAAAACAATTCTGGAATAGATACCGCTTGATCATAAACGGCTGCGAAGAAGGCCGGAAACAAGATGGACCGATGACATCATCAAGTATATTGGACGCGAATAGCAGAGGAAAGCTCAGGACCGTGCGAATTGGAAGCATGCTGAGGAGGCCTTCATCCTGCAGTGGATCGACAATGGCTGAATGATTATATATATATATATATATATATATATATATATATATATATATATATATATATATATATATATATATATATATATATATATATTACACTCATATTTCTTTAGCTTTACTTAAATAACATTCACACGGCTCGTATGAAACACAAACAATTGGACCTTTTATAATAAATGGCCAAAATACTTTCTACCTTTATTCGCATATATTTCGTATCTATGAGCCTGACATATATAAATACGACTGTCTACAGCCGATACTGATATATCTTTAAGGTTTAACATATTTACAGAAACGATCGTTGTATCTAAACTATATCGAATTAGGTTTGATGATTACAACCAGCAAGCTCCATCATTAAAAACATTTAGAGAGTGCTTTCAACGATTCAAAAGTGACAGAATAATCTGGAAAACCGAAAGGCTGAGGACACTGAACCACTAGTATCGTTGTATAAATAATTTAAAATCTAAATAAATCGTCAGAATCGTTAAGAGCTACACCTATTCCTCTCTAATTATCTACATCCTATGAAGCAGACCCAAAACGAATGAAAATGTTATAGGAGTTAACCAAAAATGCAATAATAAATCGTTTGTCTTCTGCAACTTCTTTGACTGTTAAGCAGAAAAAGAAAGTTATTCTAACACTTATAAGTGCCTCAATAAAAGTAATCGGTGGAAATGGACTCTGATTCATGTGACTACATATGGGATTACTACTACATGTGATCTTATGTAGAGCCTTTGTTTGATCCCAAAATCCACGTTACCGATAAGTGTGGACAACTACCACGAAAAGTTGGTGATGATGAACACGCAATAACTAATTTTCTTAAATTATGGCATACTTTTATTTTTTTTAGTTAGTTTAGCACTGATAAAGAAAATAAACATTTAACCAGTCTTATGTTATTTTGAACCTAAATTAAAAAAAATAAAATAATAATAATAATAACTTTAAAGCAGCAGGTGCCATGGAAGGAAAAAATAAGGAGAGAAGTGCCTGTTGTAGATTTTTTGTGGGAGATATTGTTGATGAAAAGGAAACAACGAAAATTATGTCTTTTAAATATTAAAATATGTTTAACACGTTAACGACCATGTATACCATACTGATGCACAACTCTGCAATTTCTGCAATTTTTGCAAGGATCTATTTGGGCACAGTAGATTGTATGTTATGTGGGTTTCACAGGGACGCAGCTGCATGGTTTTTAAATGTGTCATTTAGTGGGTCTGATCCCTAGGAAACAAACATTTGTCTTGGGTTGGAATTATTTTTGTATTTTTTTATGTTATAGTATTTATACTGTTATATAATATATGGCGGTTGTAGTGGTGTTCAAACCTCTGATAAGCCATTAGCTAGAAAAGCCATATAGCTGATAAGCCATAAAAGTTGTCATGGAACTCATGGAACCTCTTCTCAATACGGGTAGAACTCTTTTTATTGACAACTTCTATAAAAGTGTTGGTGTAGCACATCAGCTGAACAGTAACCAGACACATTTAGTTGCTACCCTGCGTCAAAACCGGAAATTTAATCCGAAGCTAGCAACAAGTGCCAAATTGAAAAACGACGAAATTGAGATGCAAAAAAGCAACACGAAAGTTGTACCAGGAAAATGGAAAGATAAACATAATGTTTTATTTCTGCGGTCTCAGAAATGGTTAAAGTTCCAACAAAAACAAATAATGTTTTGAAACCACTAACCATAATGGAATACAATACAGCCAAAGGGTTTCTTGAGATTTCCGATCAAATACTTCCTATAGCTCTCCAGTACGGGATCAAATAGTACCGGAAAATTGATGTTAAATTGTTGACAAACACTGTTCTAGTCAATACCATGGTGGTGTTCAAAGAAATATTTGGAAAAAACATGAGCGTCACAGAGTACATGCACATGAGCGCCACGGAAATATCTTCTGTGCTTTGTTGAATGTGTACAATCAATCCAAAAATAAAAATCAAGCCAAACATTCCATTGAGGCAAAGCAAACCCGATGCAAGTTGCTATATAAAAGACGCAGAAAGAGAAGCGAGTCAATCAGCTATGAAGAATGCCAAATAAGTATATTGTTTTCGTCCTGCGTGCTCTGAAAATGTGATATATATGTGTGTAAGTTGTTTTTTGGAAAGCTATACTTCTTTCGTTAAGTAGTAATGGCAAAATTTGTATTTTTTTTTCACTGGAATGTGATGTTACGTATAGGGGAGCGGGGGGCTAGTTGTAACAATTTTTGGTTTTTTCGATGGAGAAGTCAGAATATTGAATATTTTTATGATGAAGTACATTTAAATGAGAGTACATCTATTCAGGTATCAATTATAATGATAATTGGGCTTAAATTGATAACAAATGCTTGTATAAATGACTTTTTGTGAAAGTAATAACATGCTACAACTTACCACGTTCTTGGGGCAAGTTATAACTGGCGTGGGGCAAGTAGTAACAACATAATAAAACAATATATTTGTATGATTTTTAGGGATATATTGCAAATCAATACGAAAAATATTACTTATAACGTATTTATTACAAAGTAATGAGGTTAGCAGTGTTTCTTTATCAACATTTAGAGATCTTTTTGTCGCTTAGTAGACAACATCAACAGTCAAAATAATCTTCAGTAGCTTAACATAATTTTTGGTCATTGAACTTGCATAATTTTAAAATATACATAAATCAAGTGGCTTCTCTAAACTTTTGCTGGTTAAAAATCATCATTAACCAGTTTTGAAACTAAATTATCATTTAATAAATTATATATATTAAACGTGAAAAGCTAGTCTAGCTTCATAGAATATATAATAGTAAAAGCAAATTCAGTCTTCATCGTCAGGATCGCCTTTTACACATTTAACATGTGACCATAATTTGCAAATCAAACATTCGACCCAGTGTTCTCCGTCAGATCTGCCGAATACTTCTCCGCAAATCAAACAGAACCATTCTTCTGTTTCTGAATCTGATTCATCATTCAAAACCTTTTTCTTTTTCGGTCAATTTTCCTTTTGTCTTTCCTTTAACCTTTCCTTTGTTTTTTTCTTTACCATCTTGCTTTTGTTTCTTTTTCATTTTCGTTTCGAATTCTTTTTCTAAAGCTTCTTTTTCTGGAGTATCAGTCAATATAGTGCATTTTGGCTTACATCCACCTCTGATAGATTTTTGTCTTAAGTGGAGCCTTAGGTGGTGGTCTGATTTTTGAAGGTGAAAAACCGATTTATTTATTTTGGATGCCTGACGGTTCTGGAACTGATTCACTAGATTTTTCACCTGTCAGCAGGTTAATAACATCAGTCACGCTTATATCCAACTGCGGAGTAGATTGTAGCAATTCGGAGTCTTCTAAAACAAATGTCAAGTCTTCTTCATCAAGACTTAGTCAAGGCTTCTGCAGTAGGGTTAGGACGATCAGCGTCAAAAGCGGGCGAAGTCAGGATCTTTAAAAATATTTGTATTCATAGGCCAAATACCAGTTGCTCTGAAAACACTCATAACGTTTTTTGGATTCATAGCTAGTGGCAAACTGTCTTTCACTATGGCGGGAATGTCATAAATTATCATAAAAAATAAAATTATCATTTAGTCATCCAGCCCGCAAAGTTGCCAGCTCCAATGCAATCAGGTGGCCCACTTCGAACAAATGTATCCGTGTACCGGATTCGTAGGAACAAGACCATTGAAGGAATACTATTGCCATAGGTGTTCACAGCGCAAGCAAGAATCACTAGCGTTCCCCTTTCGGCGGAGATCATTGCCCTAATTTGCTTTTAACCACGTGCAGCGACGATTTTTTTTGGCTTCTGGACGGTTGTGATTCCTGTCTCGTCCACGTTCCAAATACGACAAGCAGGAATGTTGTGTTTGTAAAGATGTTGTAAAAAAAATCTGTCACATTAGTTTGGTTGAATGATGTTGCTCTGCTAAGCGACGTAGCTTCTGACGTCCTGAGTAATAGTCCAATCTGCTCCAGCCATATCATTTTGTGCCAAGTCGGAGCGATATTTTTAATGCCAATAGCTATTGAGCACTGATAAGCTAGCTTTTTCACTTTTGGTGGAAGCAATCCGAAGAAGATATCAGCACATTTAAGCAGATACGTGGAAATTTCCTCTTCTTCCTCTGGCGTAAATACTAATATTGATTTTGCGTATCCAACAGAAAGAGGCTCGTCATTTTTCTTCTTTTTGGTGTATTTAAACAGCGACACATGATAAAGGACAAACATGGCAGCAGCTTTTCGAGTTTTTGTTTTCTTTTCTAAAACTTCCATTGCGGCTAGTTCATAGACGTCTTGAAATTTAGCGGGCCTTTCTGACTTTCTCTTTAATATCTCATTCTAATGCACAAAAAGAAATTTGATTCAGATAATTTTGTTAGGTCTGCATAAGTAAGGCCATTGGCCAGCAGTGGAATATGTACATGCTATTAAAAAAATCTGTTGTGTACCTATATAACGACAAGCATAGGCACTCACATGAAAACAGGAACGGGCAAGTTGTAACAACATGACAAAATTTTGAACATTTTTGTTTATTGAAAAAAAAGTTTAGGTTATTGTTAAATGAAGGTAATTACATATCATAGCTTAATATATTAACTACACAAATTAATAGATACTGATTTTAAAAAGACATTGCAGTAACTTAGAATCAAACTTTACGAACTTAATTTTGTTATGTTACCTGGCAAAAATGGTGCACCTGCTCACAACCACTCAATACGCTCTTCTACGTCTCACTGGCTGTACTTACGTCATTGGCCCCTAGATAAGGAACAAATTAAGTGTAAATTCGAAACAAAATATTGGAAACTTAATGAGTAATTGAGCTGTTACTACTGAGTTTGTTGCTCAGGAAGCATAGAAACTAATAAAAATCTTACACATTGTTTTATTACACCATATTATAACAGGCGAAAATATCTGTATGACAGATCTAGGTGAAATTTTAGTAATATTTTTAGTTGAAATGATACCACCCTTAAATAATTCAATAATAATAAAAAAGTAAAGTTTATAAGTTTAAATAAATTAATAGTAATATGCGAAATAACGTAGGCTGTAATATTTGAGAAGGAAACATTAAAATATTTCTAGTAGATAATGCATCCATTTTTAAGTCTCAAGAAAAGCACTGGATAAGGGATACCCAAGGTAAATTAAAAGTGTTTTTCCCTTATAAATGGTCACGTTGAGGGGATAACTTTGAGTGGGGGGAAATTATTATCTCCACTACAGATCCCCCACCATAGCCATCTTAAGATGTGAATACTAACAAAAATAAAAGTCAGTCCATGGGTATAAGTCACCCAGTGATGTCAGTGTTTTTTCAATAAAAAAATAACCTTTTTGCACAAATAGTGTATTTTTTTTCAATCTTCACCCATTTTGTGGTAAGGAAATCATAAATATTATATTTTCTGGAGTATTTTTAATGAAAACTTTAATTTTTATTTTTTTTACATTTATTTATCAGTTTCATTCATTTTCTATTTAGCTCGAAATGAACACGCGTACTCGCTATGCGTCTAAAGTAGAAGCGTTATATGAGCCAGGTGATATTTTCGACGACAAAGAGAGTGAAACCGACACCGAATCGGTTTTTGAAAAGCATCATATAAGTGAACTTTACCTAAATAAATAAATATATTTTTTAAAATAAAGCTAAATTATGTAATAATTATCTGAAAGTATATTAGTCCCCTTTTAAATGCCGTTGGAAATGCCGTTTTTATCTATTAATTTCACCTAGATATGATAGTTGGAATAGAACACCTCATTTTAATAATGATGGTATTGATGGATTTTTTCGGGATGGATTTTATCTATTGATTGTTTCGATGGTATTAGGAATACTATTATTTTTTGGAACATTCTATAGATATAGTTTTTTCTATACCGAGTGAAGTTAAATTAAAAAAATATATTAAATTGGATAATTTAATCAAAAAATATTAATAATCAAAGACATACGGAATGACATACCCATGTGCTCCTGAATCGGGAAGCACAGAAGTGCTGCTCTTGAGGGTTAATATTCTGCAAGTATCTCATAATTTCTGTAAGGGAATGCTTGAATTCTCATATACAAAAACTGGCAAATTGATATAGTCTTGTTTGCAGATGTATCTTGAATAGGGTTATCTAGAATGGATCACTCGGCTATACTGCTCTTTTGACTTTTCTTTAACTTGAAATATTTGTGATTTTATTTAACGGAATTTTAGACAGTCTTATTAATTTTAAAGAAATACCTATTTTTTTAACTCCTGTAAAAACCAGTGTTTAACTACTGTAAAAATATGTTTTCTTCTCTAATCGGTCGTGACTAAAGTTGAGTAAGGTGTTTGAAGGTGATTAAGTGGTTAAATGACTAAATGTAGATAAGTGAATAAAGTGAATAGAGTTAGACTATATCATTTACAATGGTAGATCTAACGAAAATATTGCAGGGATACATTTTTTAGCTAAAAGGATATCTCAATCTTTAAATTGTTGTCGATGAACATAAGTTTTTTGCACAGCAAACATCTTCTAAATTTAAACTTATATAAAATATCGCAATTTGCGCATAATTCCATATCAAGCAATTAACTCATCAAAATAAAAATGCGACAATATACATGTATAATTATCCAACTATAACGCCCATTCACTTTCAACTTCCTTTACGTGCTAGGCGTTTTATCAAACCCTCGTTTTTTTACGAAAGCATACGCTGCAACAAATTATCTTATTATTTTGGAGAGATCTTCATTTAATTGAAACCCTAATTATAGAGTAGCTGCTTGTTTTGATATGATTTTCATAATTCAGTGGTTAACTTAATTACTGTCAGTCAGATTATATTTGAGATTATGCGTAAAAAAAATGATGTAACGAAAAGAAACTCCTGATGTGGAAAGGGTTTTACATGTTGCTTATACTTCGTGTAAAAATAAATTAGATATTATATTGTTACATTGTATTGTTAGCAGATATTAACAAGAGGGTTATCAGACAATTTGAAGCAGAAAACTGTACTAATTATTTATAATTTTTTTTAATGTTTAACGAGCGGAATTATAAATATTCAAATTGGCCATTATTGGTGTTAAATTGTACAAAATACTTTTAATTACTATTATTATAAAAAAGTTCCTAGTGTTATAAAAATCTTTTTATATAGAATGATAATATTTAAATGTTCAAAATGACTTTTGTTTAAAACAGTTACTTTGGCTAAAATAGTCTGGTCAAATTATTAAAATTTGCAGCATAAAGTACAGAATCAGAAATAAGCTAAGAAAAATTCATAATGTTCGATTTATATTGAGCAAAAAAAATTAATAGACTCAAAAGTTTCCACTCAACTCAAAACAATTGAGTTGAGTAGAAACAACCTATGCTTGCTTCACAATACGTGTGTAAGATATAACAATGTTTGGGGACCATATCATAGCCGAAAGCATCCGTTAAATTTTAAGAAAATAAGTTGGATTAATACATAGTCTACATATTGTTCAGACCAACCTTGTATTGGTCTAATTTCAACGAAGCTGGTCCTGTTGACTTCGATGCTAGCACCCTCTATCAGAAGTCAAGTCATTTTCGGCTACATATTTGTTTACATTCATTATATTTATAACACAGATTTGTATACGGTCAAAGATAAAGTCTTTATAAATGTTGTGAACTTTCATACATGTTTTATTAGACATATTTATTTTTGTGTTTCCGTGGGAGTATCATTGAATAGAATACATCAACAATCAACCCGCAAACAAGCAACAAACAACCCGCTTCAGAACATTCTAAATGTAAGACTTTTTCTAATTTCACTGTCAGTTAGAATACAGGATACTTCTATCTACATCATCGATATATACATCTATTTTCTCTGGGAATTTTAACAATCACAGACAACGTATCATTAGGCTTGTGAAGTAAATTTGACTTAAAAATTTTTCGAAAAAATTGTTTTGAAGAAAATCTTATTGATGATCCATTTTCTTATGAATTCAGTCCTTTTGTCCTTTCCTATTTCTGTCAGATTAGATAATATAGAACAATTATAAGTTAGATGAAATTGGGTAAGTATTTTTACAACAAAAAATTTAAAATAAATTCAATTCGACTTATATTCAGTTGAGTAGTTTCTGACTCAATACTAAAACGCTCTATTTTACTGTCGTCTGTATTTTATTTCTTCTAATCTCTTTTAAAAGTGGCTATTTTAAATCAATCGAATATGTTTATTCGACAGTTTCATTGACTGCTTTAGATGATTTAACATGTTCAAAAATAAAAATGTCCTAACAGAAATGAGGAAAGAACAAAATTAGGACCTGTGGCTGTGGTAAATATTGAAAATTTATCAAACTAAATGAATTTACGTTTACCACATCATTATATATTGAAAAAACTGTTACAACTAGAAGACAATCATTGTATTTGACCAAATATACCTTTATTCTTTGTACGGACATTCTGCCATATATTCGTTCTTCATATGGCTATTCGGCTTTATCTTCAAGTGGAGTATCTCTAAATGACTTTCTCAGAGTAGGTCCAACGATTACAAATCTATACTTGGATGATTTTAGATTTCTAAAACAAAATTATGATAACTCGTTACATCATCGTACATATGGTTTCTAATTTCTCGACCTTTTCGAATTTTTCGACGAATATTCGAAAAATTTCTATAACTTTTAAAAAATTATAAAATTGATAATTAAATGCAAAATAAAATTATGCTTTTTAATAATCATCAATATTTATTATTTATTCAGTCTTGTTTGAATTAAAATTGCAATTACTTACACATTTTTCTAGTAAAATTAACTAAAACTTTGAGTTTTATAGAAAGATATAAAACTTTTGATTTGTCTTTTTATTAAAAATTAGGTGCTTAGAATATGTATCTTAGCTTCTTTCCTGAAGCAAGTAAAAATATTAATCACACAGTCTTTTCAATTCTTCTATTGGAACCTTTGGTGTGAAACACTAAACTTGAAGAGATTTACCACTAAACACCAAAACACTTTTTTGAACTGCTCGACGCACTTTTCGCTAACCATGTCAAACGTGCGTTGAGCAGTTCAAAAAAGTGTTTTGTTGTTTAGTGATAAATCTCTTCAAGTTTAGTTTAACACAGTCTTTTAATTAAACAAAGAGTCGGTACCTGAAGTATCTTCATAAAAACAATCTTTAAATTGAAGTTACATACAGTATCTTTCTTCCTATAAATAAGTAGAACTTTTAATCTCAGTCTTTTAATTAAACAAAAAATAAAAATTTTACAATCAACTAAAGGTTCAGGCACTACCTTCACAATTAACTAATGAATCTGCTTTGAGTATTGGCCAATAAAACTTTTGACCACACAGTCTTTTAATTAGGTACATAAAAAACCATGAGAATCTTAAAAGTAAACTAGCTTATTAGTCCAACAATAATCTCAGAACGCCAGAATTATAATCATTTTACATTTAGGACATATTCAAATTAATCAATGACTTTTAGATCGCATTTTTGAGTTTTAAGAGTCATTCAACCATTTGTATCATCGAGTTACATCTTATCTTGGACGTAGGGGACAGGGGGGTCAATTGAGCCAAAAATACTTTCATGATTTTTTTAATCGAATTAAAAAAAATTATTACTTTTCTTTAGATAATATAGTAGTTTGTTATTCGCTTTATCATTTCCGATAGGTAAATTAGTCAACAAATGATTATAATTACTATATATATATATATATATATATATATATATATATATATATATATATATATATATATATATATATATATATATATATATATATATATATATTATTGTACAACTGCGTCAAGTGATTTAACCGATCCCAGCGCAGGGACAATTGAACCACTAGTTGAGGTCAATTGAACCAAAAGTATTTTAACTTAATATATTTTAATATATTTAATTATATTTATTAAACACTTTTAAAAAATAATTTATTATTTATTATATCATAATACTAATATTACACACTTGTAGTGAACATATGTTATATTATTTATTTTTTAAAAATTTTATCATAATTTTTTTTTGCTACTTTACTTTTTTTGAATTTTCAGTTAAATTTATTAAAATTCATTGCGCGTGCAAGACTTGTAGCTTCTAAAACTCTAATATATATCTCCGGATGTCTTTTCAAGATATCTTTACATCACTCACTACCAGCCTGTTTATTATTATGCCATGGTGAGGGATACTTTATATTATTTTCAAAACTAACTTTCTTAAATTAATCCATAATAAAATTTAGCAGATATTAAGCAATAGTCGACTAATAAACGTTCTTGTTCAGCCTTGAAGAGTTTGTTGTGAGGATGGTGTACCCAGCATTCAAATTTTCACCTTTCTTAAATGTTATAAGATATCGCCGTAATGTCGTGTAAGAAAGATGAAATAATTTAGCAACACTTCTTATTGTCTCTTTAGATTCCAAATTTTTTTTACATGCCGTTTCGTAGATTTCAGTGGATACTTTACCATGATTAGTTTTTCTCACACGTTTACGGAACATTTTAATATCTATAAAAAATATATTTTTATTTAATTAGTATTTTTATAGGATACTGAAATTAGCAGACGTCAAAACATTTGTTAAAACATCTATTATACATTGACTGTCATCAATTTGTTAGGTTATTACCTCAACTTGGCAAAAATGATTTTACGTGAACAAAATAATTAACTATTAACTGTTGTTTTTGAATGATAATAATAATTCGATCTTTGTTTACTTACCACAATTATTGAATAATATTGACAATCTTGCGCACGCAAGTCTGAAGACTGACCCCATCTGATTTTATTGCGGTAATTAGTAAATAAATAAATATTAAAAGATTATTTCGCTATAAATGAAGTTGGCAATTGTAAAACAACTGAAATTTTATGATTATATTTCATATTGAAATATGTCTATAAACATGAAAATTTGAATTTTTCATCATTTCACTACAATGATTCCAAATTTTGGGCAAATAGGGGGTTAACAGATAGAACATAATTAAGAGGATGTTTCATTTTTTATTTGTATCGAATTTTTAAGTCGATTGGTTCAATTGCCCCCTCTCCCCTACAGCTAACAACAAATTCAATTCATGGTCAAACTCTTCTTTTACATGTTTTTGCAGCGTGATATTTTTTAAAGGACTTTCGGAATAATTTGACCAAGGCCCGTGTTTCTTGTAAAATGTTGTTCATATTTTGAGTGTATTGCGTATAGGTTGTTAAATCAAATTCCAACTAGTAGTCGTCAATAGAAGGGTCATCGCCATCACTTTCCTCTATGGAAATGCTTGGTTGTGAAGCTCGATTCGTTGGTATACCCGATTTGACCACATTATCTTCGCTGGTTTAATTTTTCTAGCAAAAAGTGGCCGAAAGAGATAAATGTATAGCGTGATTTAGGCATAGGATCATCTCAGTCGGGCTTTCGCGTCTGAATTTTTCCATGACATTGGGACCATCACTAGTCACAGCTACGACGTCTGTTTCAAAACACAAACCAAATTCTTCCAAACGATTTTCTATGATCTTCTTTGTCTCTGTAACTCTGCATTGACCCGGGATATAAACAAGCCCTAAATTATAAACCGCGGCATTTGTGTGGTGGATACAAATGTTGAAATATCTCCGATTTCTTAAATTTGTGCATTCACCGATGCTTAGGCTAAATCGAGGAGATCTGGTTTGTCGTAACTGACGTAAAAAGATCGTTTTCTTGTTTTTTTCTTTGTAGTATTAGCTTTGATACACCGGACTCATTCTTGGGTGATTTAAATCCTCTTAGCTGAAGAGATTTACGTATAAAATCACTTCTAGTAATTTGATGAATTCTGAAACCATCTTTGCAGCTAAAATAAGATTTGGATTTCTTCTTATCTTCGATACCAGTGCCACAGCCGGCTGAAGTGGATGCCTCTAGTTTTACTTGGTATTTTTGTCCAAATCTTATGGATATGTTCAAGATGCCTTACTAACCCGCTTGTATTTGAGCCATTTATAAACATCTTTTTAGGATATTTAAGGCATTGCGCGGATGCTTGGTCTTTGATCTTAGAAAAATGTTTCCACACTTTCGACCTCTCCATTATGGAACTGTTAAAAAAACATTAAATGAGGTTAATTTTTGAGATTAGTTAAAAAAAAATGTTGGTACGAAAATAGTATAAAAACTATAAACAGAAACAAAGACAACTTTTAACACGCATTTATTTTTAACTATATATTTTATTTATAATAAAACATAGGTACTTATTTTCTTTCATTACATCGCTGTCGAATAAAATTGTCGGAATGAACGAATATGCAGCGGGACGCGCGGGAGGGGAGAGCACAAGCACACTCAAGACCCGATTTTTCGTTTCGACTAAGTCCAGATTTCTCGGGAATTCTCGCTTCGAGAAGTCTCAACCGGAAGCCCTAATCGTAGATAAATTCTTCTATTGGAACTTTAAGTGTAAAATACTACGAAGAGATTTATCACTAAACACCAATTCACTTTTTTTTTACTTTTCGACGTTCATTCGCTAATCATGTTAGCATCATCCTGAGATGGTTCAATTTAATATTCAAATCAAACTACATTTGATTTATATAACAACAGTACCTAATTAAGCGTGTTAAAATCATAAACCCTAAAGTTAACCAAGCGGTATATTAATAATTCAAAAAGTTGTGTGAATGGAATAGGTCCTTTATCCCGATTCATAGTTTAATTACATTTTGCCATTTGAATGTTTTCATATGCATCCAAAGCCCTATTATTATTATTTACACTTTTGAAGTCTTAGTCTGGCTCGTTGTTGTTGGGCAACACAGGATTTCTCATTTTTCTCATATCTAATATGGGAAATATGTACTTTATATCTGGTTAATATCAGTGGCGACTCGTGGGTTTTTAAAGTGGGAGGACGTAGGAGAAAATAGTGCTGCTGTAGAGTTTTTTGCTTTCCCTTTCCTCGTTTTTACTTTTCGTGCTATTGAAACCCTATACAGGAGGTAAACCAGGAAAATGAGTTAAAGGAAAGAAATTGAACCGAAATAAAATATGGTGTTTTGCTCTGAAAAATTGTTTACTATGTTAAATGCTGGGGGGCGGCGCCCCAACGCCCTCCCTCACAAGCCGCCACTGGTTAATATTGATCTTTTAGTTTGTCCAATATACCTTCGATCATCATCTACTGATGATGCTAACATGGTTAGGAAAACGCGCGTCGAGAAGTTAAAAAAAGTGATTTGGTATTGACTGGTAAAGTCAAGTTTGGTCGAGTTTGATGACACCGCATAAATTATCGCGAAATATGAATTGAAGGAGAAGCGTATTTAATTCTTTGAAACACAATCAACATTTTCCTGTTCAAACTATGTATTGAATACTGTAACTCATGGCATATCATCAAGACTTTTTCAGATTACGGAGTGCCTGAAGGTATAATCATTTCAGTACAACAAAAGATAACCCGTTAGTAAAATCATTTCAAAGGGTTTCTACATCGACGATATTTACACATGAAGGTCTGATATTCAAGAAGCCAACCTTCTCAGAACACAAACTCGACATAGGTCGACAAAAAAAATGGGTTTCTGTTCTAATGCTTGAATTCTGATTCTAGACATCGAAAAAAACTTAAATTTCCATTTATAGCTATTAAAGTTTTCTTTTGTCTGATTTACGTCGGTAAGTAAGTTTTGCAGATTTTAATTGATTTTATGAGTAACAGATTGATCAACAGAGCAGCACTTTGATCAACCCGATAGCAAATTGCATATTATTTGTGAAGAGCACAGTAGTGATTGTTTACTTGTCTATCACAGCTGTAACAACCGCCCTTATGTATTACTAAGTTAGAAAATGGCGTCAAGACAGTGTAAACAGGATGTTGATTCATTCTGTTTTATTTGCGGTGAATTTATTAAAGTAAGAGGCAAAAAATTTGCTGTCTTAACAAATTTGAAGCTTTGCGAAGCTTATAAAGCCTATTTTAACCTCAAAATCCGGAATCAAGATAAAAATTAGGTACCTCACTTTGCTTGTGTTAATTGCAAAAATACTTTAGAAGATAAAAAACTAAATTTAAAAATTTTAAAAAATTTCGAACATATTAATATTCTATTTTAGTATTTCTTAATTTTTTATGCATAAAACTTAAATTACACTAGTTGTTTTCGTTATTTCTAGCCTGGTATCGAGGAGAAAAACGACACATGAAGTTTGCAGTGCCAAGACTTTGCAGGGAACCTAGTGATCATGTGCAAGACTGTTATTTTTGTACCGTTAATCCAAGTAAGCGTCGATGTGGTAAAAATGCTGAAAATATTTTTTATCCTGATCTTCCTTCAACGTCTTCTCCGATACCTCATGGAGAAAATTTTCCCGTTCCACTTCGTTTAAAATTAGATAACTTCGGAATTCATTCATCGCAAAGTTCAACAGAGTCCAGTACACCGCTTACCAACACCGATTGTGGTGAATTCATAATAAAGTCACAGAGTTTTGGACCACATTTCACCAGCTCAATAGAATTCAATGATTTAGTACGAGACCTAAATCTACCCAAGAATAAAGCAGATATTTTAGGTTCACGATTGAAACAGTGGAATTTGCTTGAAGATGATGTAAAAATAACTGATCAAAGAGAGCGCCATACATTTTTTCATGTTTTTTCACCAAAGAAACCGGACTTTGTTACTGTAATAGCGTGACTGATTTGTTCGAGGAAATCGGAATACCATGTATACCTTCTGACTAGCGGCTTTTCATCGATAGCTCTTCAAAAAGCTTAAAAGCAGTTCTTCACAACGGAAACCTATTCCCTAGTCTTCCCGTAACACATTCTGTAATGCGTAAGGAAAATTACGTTAATGTGAGAATGGTATTGGAGAAATTAAAATATATAGAATACCATTGGCTAGTAATAGGTGATTTTAAGATAGTCGGTTCTCTGATGGGAATGCAAGGCGGGTATACTAAATATCCTTGTCACCCTCGCTTATGGGATAGCAGAGCAGATTCAGTACATTACCAATTCAGTACAAATTAGGCTTAATGAAGCAATTTGTGAAAGTTCTAGATCCAAATTCTAAATCTTTTGAATATTTAAAGGGATTTTTTTCCCAAATTATCTGAAGTTAAAGTTAAAGCGGGTATTTTCGTCGAACCACAAATAAAACAAATAATGAGCAGTGATGATTTCACAGAATTCCTCAATGCTCATGAAAAACAAGCCTGGGAGGGTCTTAAAGGAGTCGTTAATGGTTTTCTTGGAAACAACAGAGCTGACAATTATGAAGAATTTTAAATTATGGGCTGCAGAAGGTCCCATAAACTTCATATGCTACATTCTCACCTGGACCAATTTAAAGATAATATGGGTGCCTATTCAGAGGAGCAAGGAGGACGTTTTCACCAAGATGTGATGGACTTTGAACGATGTTACCAAGGGCAGTACAACGAGAATATGATGGGATATCATATTTTGAGTTTAATACGAGAAAGCCCTGGTTTCTACAAAAGCATACTTTGATCAGAAAAATTATTTTTTCCTTTATATGTACCAAAATTTCACATGCAGAAGCCAGACTCAAAAATCGTGTCGACAGGTGTAATTTATAGAATTTGGTAAATTAGGACAAATCTAAATGTTATAATTTGCGATATTAAATCGATTACTCCATACATACATTCATTTCAGAACAGTAAATTAACAACGCGATTAATACTTTCCTATATTTTACATATAGTTGCCCCTATTATAATAATATCTACGGGGATAGTCTGAAAAGTTTCCAGATTCAACATGAAGCTGGCGTTCCTCGTCAAAAATATTCTGGTAATAAAATTGAGCTTGCGTTGAAAGATAACCTTAACAATTTCAGTTATATTATATGCTCACTTGTTGTTTAACAGTCATTTATGTCAGTCGATGTTAGTATTTCTGTAGAGATGGAAAAAGTTGATTACCGAGCGGTCATTAAATTCTTGCATTTGAATAGCAATCCGCTTACGTAAATTAAAGCCGAGATGGATGCTGTTTACGAGGATTCTGCACCATCATTTACCACTCTGAAATTTTAGGCAGCGGAATTTAAATGTAGTCCTTCCAGCTTGGTTGACGATGAAGGTTCGGGAATGTTTATACATATATAAACATACAATACAAATAAATAATATAATATTATGTTGTATTTATTATAGCCGAAAATCCATGCACTACCGTCTGTCTGTGAGATACGATATGGAGGAGGTCTCTCACGAAATTGGTAAGCGAAATATGCTGAAGCCGTGAAATCCTTTGCGGACAAAAATTGAGACTCCATTTTTGAAGGCGCTGGTAACTGATGATAAAAAGTTTATTGTGTGTAACAAGGAACAATGGAAAACATCAAGGGGGTTATTAGTGGTTTTAAGTACCGCGAAAGACTGCCTTTATGCGAAGAAAATTATACCTCACATTTGATGCGATTGAAAAGGACCGTAAATTTTGAGCTTCTTCCACGCAATCAAATCATGAACAGCAACCAGTACTATTCACAATTATCATCAAAGAAAGCAAATGAAGAAGACGGGCCAGAATAAGCAAACAGGAAATGCGTCGTGTTTCATCATGACAATGCGCCACCACACGTTTTAATCAGGACCCGGCAAACATTTTTGAGCTTTAATTGCGATATTTTACCACATCCACCTTACTCACCGGACGGCGCACACTCGGACTTTCATCTCTTCCGCTCCAAAATAACCTGTTGACATTTTTGGGCAATAAAGTTGCTAATTTTTGCCAAAAATGCATTATGGAACTACCACCACGTTGACAAAAAGTTGTAAATAATAATGGTTGATAGATTTATCCGTTGCTTTGTAATATTGATTGATTTGTCCTTTATTTTGTGATAGTTAATTTTTTAAAAAGGAATAAAACAATTTTTTACTTTGTTATCTATGACTTTTATTTTTAAAATGCAATTTGTGTGTGACTATAGTTTCGTAAAACGACTTTACATTCTCAAACATTACTTTAAAACTAAGGTTTCTACCTAAGTTTATACTTTTATTGGGTTTAATTTTTTACAATATTTTAAATAGTGGGGAATTTCGGAGATCCGTCTGATCGTTTAATAGCTGTCTAGACGGATCTTTATTATATTTATAAATTTCAATAGCTTCTAAAAGGTTTAATATTTTGCTTTTGGGAGCTATATGTAAAATTTTCAAATTTGTAATCTCGGGAAATACATGTCCGGTATCTATAAAATGGTTCGCAAAATTAGAGTGTTGTTTCTTTAATATGTATGCAGATTTATGTTCTTTGTATCTGATCTGAAAATTTGTGCCGTTTATCCAGCATAGCAGCTACTGCACTCGTTGCAACTTAACATATAAACTCCAGATTTTGTATTTGCTAATGTTTTATCTTTGGCATTAAAAATTAATTTATTGGTTGACTGGGTAGTTTTAAACGCTATTTGCAAATTATGTTTCCTCAAAGAGCGCGCTATTTGTTCTGAAATTCGACCGAAATATGAAATTTTACAGTACTTTTTATCATTTGTTTGTTTTACTTTTAGATATACTTGATGAATTAGTAATTGTTTCCGTTTTCTATTTATTAAGTAACTAATTTCTTTTTCTTTGAAGCCGTTTTGTGCTATTAGTTTTATTTTTTGCAGTTCTATTTTTCTATTATATTCAGATAATGCAATTGTGAAAGCTCGGTGAATCATAGACTTATATGCATCATACTTATGTGTAATGGGGTGGATTGATTGTTTTGTAATTGTTATATCTGAGTATGTGGGTTTTCTATAGATATTAAATTCTAGTTTATTATTTTGTTTGGATATTGAAAGGTCCAGAAAATTTATAGTTTGATTTTGTTCTTTTTCTAGGGTAAATTTTATTTTTGGATGGATACTATTTAAATGCTTTAATGTTCCTTCTATTTGTCTGTTATTTTCAGTATAATAAACCAATAAGACCAAAATGTCGTCTACATATCTAAACCAAAACAATATATTTTTTGCTTTATCCGTTTTTAAAAAATTATGTTCCAAGTTTGACATAAACAGTTCTGATAATAAAGGGCTTAGTGGGGGACCCATTGCTAGGCCATCCTTTTTTTTGTAAAAAACGTTATTACATTGAAAATACTTTTCATTAATGCATAAGTTAAAGAGTTCTAAAATATTTGGCTTAGTAATTGGATTGATGTTAATTTTATGAGTAAATTATGTATTAATTAGTAGGCAGTAGGCAATCATTAGTAGGCAATCTTTGTTCGGAATATTCGGGAACATGTTGCTAACGTCAAAGGATGCTAGAAACCCGTTTTTTGGTATAGATAGTTTGCTAAGCTTTTTTGTAAGGTCCACCGAGTTTTTTATTGACTGTTTTGGCGAGAAATTTGTTATGTTTTTGAAGATTTTATTTAATTTAATTAAAAGCTAGGTTTCTTAAAGGGCTATTTGTGTATGAGACTACTGGTTGTCTATGAAACTACTGGAATTTTAATTAAACCGTACAGTTTTGGAGGAGTAGGATTCATATTGACTATTTGATTTTTATCTTCGTATGACAAAAGGGTGTTTATATTTTTTACTGTTGATTTTATCTTATTTTGAATTGTTGTGGTAGGGTCATTTTTTATTTTGACGTGGTCTTCGTTACTTAGAAAGTTTTTAACTTTTAAATTAACCTCAATAAAAGTATAAAATTAGGTACATAGAATAGATAAACAGCTGTAAAACCTTAGTTTTAAAGTAGTGTTTGCGAATGTAAAGTCGCTTTGGAATAATTCATTTTTAAATCGAATAAAACATTTTTTTTTACTTTGTTACGTATCACTGATTTATTTTTTTTAATAATACAAGAAGTTATAAATAAAATATGTGATCTCTTTTAAAAAGTCCCTACGTATTATATGGACAACCCCATATTAGTATAATTTTTACAACATTCTCATAAAATATTTACGGGCACGGCACCAACGAACTTCTTACCAGTTTTTATTCATATACCGCCCTTTGTTTCTGGTTGCGGTATTATATTACCAACCAGTTAGAAGTTATTAATTTTGAAGGTGGTCATTAAAAGTCCATTCACTTAATGTTCGGTTGCTTAGAGACAGGAAACAGTTGAGCCCTGTCACGTGGTCATTTGTTCTGCCTCTTTTTTATATATATATATATATATATATATATATATATATATATATATATATATATATATATATATATATATATATATATATATATATATATATATATATATATATATATATGTATATATATATATCCCAAAAAAATACTAATACTTTTTTTGTATTTGTATTTGTAATTTTTTTTTGTATCTTATTTACTACTGGTTTAAATTGTAATATAAAAATTATGGTTATGTTAACACAGCTTTTTTGTTTCGACAGCAGGGGAGATTATTATCTGATAAGACACAAATATCATTTTTAGCGGAATGAAAAGCAGTTTTGCTAGACTTTAGGAAACAAGTGGAAGATTACATCAAATCAGACCTGGAGGAAAAAGTTTCTAGTTGGATTGAAAAGTAGAGAAGAACAGATAAAATATTCATCATACATAATATGGATTATAAATGTTGTAGGAATGGATAAAATAAAATCAAATGGATTGAATTCAAAAATCAAGGTAAATAGACTGCTAAAAGTCGTAATAATGGAATGTTAAAAATAAATGGATAACAGGAGAAAAGGTCGAAAGGAATCTATAAAATATAACAAACAGATAATATTGCGAAATGATATTTCAGCAACTCATTTTATATGGAAGTCCAATTTAATTTATCTATTACGTATTAAGACGACATGTTTTCATCTCTTCATATATTTCAGAAATACGTCTTTGATATAAAGGGTTGTCCAATAACAGTGTCATAACTTTAAAATAAGGCACAATGATAATACAGTACTTTTTTGTATCTTGAAGAATGTAATGTTTTGTATGTATGGTATATAGTTTTTATTTTAGCCTGAATAAATAATAGCGTTATGTCTTGCAAATAAGGTTGTTCAAATCTCCCCCTCGGCTTCGTCTGGTGAAAAGCATTCTGGAGAACCAATTGTCGATTACTCTTTCACACATATCGCAATGTATATTTTTACTGGTGCCTGAATATTTCGCTTAAGGCCAATAATTCTTTGGGGTTTTACCATTTCGCGGAATAACGCGCCCAGGAATCTTTTATTATAATAAATGGATTTTCTGATGAGATGTGTGTCAAGTTCCGTCGTATTTTCGAAATAATTCTTTTTTTATATCCACATTTATCAGTTCAGGCCAAACATATTCTGTCAATAGTGTTTACCATTAACATAATACCATTTCCATCATCCTTTTTAAAAAACTAAGGTTCTATCATTTCTTCAGCCCAAAAATCGCGTCAAAGAGAGACTTTCTAAAGGCGAAGAGGTAACTGCTAAATCACTAGAGGATTTTTATCGGCATATATAATATACATATTTAATAATGCCAAGGACAGTAGTAGGGTAGTAGCAAGACTAGCAGACGGAGATTCAGAGCTAATTAATTAAGAACTCGGAATACGGCAAAGAAACCCTTTAAGCCCTCTCCTATTTAATATTGTAATGGATGAAATCATAAGGAAAGTCAAAACGAAAAGGGGATATACAATGGGTAACCAAGAGCTGAAAATCATATGCTACGCTGATGATGCTATAATAATAGCGGAAACAGAGGACGACTTTTGAAGATTGTTTGCTATACAAATTTTATCTAAAAACAAAACAATATAATATGTCAATCTCGACTGAAAAAAACAAAATAGTACTAATAGTAAAGGATCCCATTAGGTGCAAATTGGTGGTTGAAGGTAAGCAAATAGAACCAGTGATGGAGGTCGAGTATCGGGTATCAAAATAACTAGCGCCGGGAAAAATCGAGGAAGAGGTAAAACATCAGGTTAGTAAGGCAAACAGAATTGCAGGATGTCTCAATAAAACTATCTTTAGATATAGATTCTTTTTAGTCGAGACCAACGCAGGAATACAAAAAAGCGTAGTACGACCAATGATGACTTATACAGCTGAAATAAGACCTAATACCAGCATAAAACAGAGAATGGTGGATTGCTTAAGGAGAGCAGCAAACCAAGACACTGAGAAACAGAGAAAAAAGTGAGGACATAAGGCGCACGTTTAACGTACAAAACATCAACCAGTGAATAAAGGAAAGAAAGGTCAAATGGGATCAATACATAGGAAGGATGGCAAATAACAGAATAAAATGTATTGCAAGAGACAAGTCACTGAACGGAACAAGACCAATAGGAAGTCCAAAGAAAAGGTGGAGTGACAATTTCTACCCGCTATTGAATGGTGTATCTCTTCATTGCGAATTAACATGATGTACTGAACACAGAGTCTATAAGTGATATTAAAATTTTAGGCTGTGTTGCCGCGATTACTTTTCAAAGTTCTGATACTCTTATTGGAAAACTGATTAGTTTTTAATTTGCTCATTGAGGCGAACTTTTTTAGTATATGTTATTTTTAAATGTCATTAAACACTATTAAATTGAGCAATTATTATATATAATATAATCTCTCACGTGACTAATATTCTAGATGGAATCTAACTATCAACTTTTCTATTTAGCGTTAGATAATTTTGTTTTTGCATATCAAGTTTTGTAATAATTACTGACGTTTTATACCAAAAGTTCTGAAAAATTTGATCCTAAATGTTTTTAAAATCTAAACTTTATGTCTTGCGAGTTGGTAGGGTGAATCTGGTTGAAGCTTGCATCGTATTTTGAAAAAAAAATTGAATAACTTCTTTTACATAAAATACTAGAACTATATAACAACGGTTTTTCATCAATTCTTCTATTGGAATCTTCGATATGAAAGAAACACTAAACTCGAAGAGATTTACTAGACACCGCATCACTTTAATACATAATCAGATTGAATCATCTCCTCATGATGCTAACATAGCGAAACGCATGTCGAGTATTTAAATAAAGCGATTTTGTGTTTGGTCCCAAACTTCTTTGATTTTAACATCTGTTTTGAAAAATAAATAAGTTATAATAAACTAATGTTGCAGGATGAAATTTTATAATGCCTTATAGGTATTTAGAATAGTTAGATGAAATGCAACAACATAAAAACTAAAACCAACCTAAAAACTAAATATATTCTTATCGGAAGTTCTCCCTGGACATTATTTTTCTATCTGACCCTGAATAGCTATGATGGTCGTTCAAAAAGATCACCAAAAAGTATGACCAAATACGAGGGTTGTTATTTATGTATCCGAAATTGGCAGCAATGGTTTTGCTGGATGCCATCTGACATATACATCCTAAAGCTTGACATTATTGACTGTATACGTACTCAGAAACTTTTGTCATACGGACGCTATTTGTGTTGTTTAGTGACTTAAAAATTTCATCTTAGTAAAAAAAATGGAATTAACTCGTGAGAATTTTCGTATGATGATTTACTACGACTTTTGAAGTGGATTATCTCAACAATAGTGTATCGATCAACTCACTTTGACTTTTAGCGATGAAGCACCATTTAAAACCATTGTATTTCAATGGTTTAGAGAATTCAATCGTGGCCATCATACGCTCACGGACGAATTAAATAAGGCCGTCCAAAATCGGTTGTTGTGCCAGGAAACATCGATATTGTGCACATCATGTGACATACCGTAAGATTGAGGCATCCGTCGGTATTAGTATGATACGTATACTCAAGATTTTACATGAACATTTAGCCGGGTAAAAGATTTCAGGGCGTTGGATTCTGCATAATTTGACAATAGCTCAAAAAAGGCTCGTGTCGATTGGTGCAAAGAAATGCCCAAAAAATACAATTTGACGTCCGTCAAAAGCCATGTATCTACATAGGTGACCAATCTTGAATCTATGCCTATGAGCCCGAAAGTTGACAGGAGTTGACTCTATGCGTCTTTCAAAATGAGGCAAACCTAACAAAAGTTGTTTGCGCAAGAAGCACTTCGACGCAAATGGTCGCCTGTTTTTTGGGAATAAATGGGCATGTGGCTACAGTACCACTAGATAATCCTAGGACGGTCAATTCTGAATGATACATAATCATTTGTTTGTCAGAAGTCTTTGAAGAAATAAGAAAAACAAATTACGATGCAGGATCATTCTTCATCATGACAATGCGAACTCTCACACATCGGACTAAACAATTCACTTCTTAACCTGTTAAAACATCGAATTGATGAGCCATATTGATTTAGCACCCAATAATTTCTTTTTGTTCCCGTCCGCGAAGACTAAACTACATGGTCAACGATTTCGACGAGCGAAGAAGCGGTTGATGCCTTCAAAATTAATGTTTTGGAGATACCTCAATCGAAATGGAAAAAGTGCTATGAAAATCGGCTCAAACGTATGCGAAAGTGTATCGATCAAGGCGGAGAATATTTTGAAAAACAATAAAACCATTTATCAATGATAAATATTAGTTTTTATTTAATATTCCGGATACATAAATAGTAACCCTCGTATCATACAATTACTACGTTGTATGACGAAGTATGATTCGTTAGCGTGTGGCTAAGTTTCATACGCGTTTCAGACACATTTTCTGAAAAATGAATAAAATTTAAACTTGAGCTGTTATAAAGTACTTTGTTTAACTCCGAAGGACATACAAAAAGAGTTAAATTTCGCTTTAAGGGACACAAAACTGAGTTTTTGTATTTATACGTGGTCGTGTACCTATTGAAGATGATAATGCTCGGGAAGCTATCATCTGCTATCATCAAAAAATATTCACAATTTCGTATTAAATTATCACTGATTGAAGATTCATAATACTAATCGAAATTATATATAAAACACGGATTCATCATTGCACGCCAGAGAGGAGGAAGCATTCTAAACAGTGGGTGGGATTACTTATTTAGGATTGGGATTTATTTATTTATCAAATGGAACAGCGCACTACAATTCATTTAACATGATATATATATATTATTATGATATATATTTAACATTATAAGGTTTCTTATAAGGCTAGCTTAGTCCAAGTCTTCCTCTGGAGTTCGAAATTCGGGACTGCATCTGTAGGTTCTGCAATTATATATATGGTTGGTTACATGTGCCGTGTGTCATTCCCTCATCTGCGCTGTAGGGAGATGGAATTCGATTGTCGTCGAAGTTTGAGCGAACCCTATAGAAGGTTTCCTCTATAGGATGGTCTATCGCGTTGTCGCATTCTTGATGTTCTGGTATATAGGCAAGTTTATATTTCCCAATATTTTGGTATATTCTTTTAGAAAGACAGCATTTCTTCTTAGACCGCTAGGCGTTATGTCACTAAACATAGGTAGCCTCACTAAGCACAGGTATGTGTAGATCGGATAGTACCAGTGATAACATGGTGGTGTTTAATTGGCAGTCTATTTTGTTTACATGAGCGTTATTAAACCAGACAGAAGATGCATACTCAGCAGTAGAATAGTCTAGTCCCAGTGTCGAAGTGCGAAGTGAATATGCTGATATACCTCACATCGCATCCAGAAACATTTATGAGCAAAAAAATATATGCTCATAAAAACATTTATAAGCAAAATCAAATAAGTCAAGCATCGGTCGAAGGTAACGTCAAGGTACTATGAATATGTGTTAAGCGGTTGATCCATTTAAGAGCACTCTAATCTTATCGTTCACCATTTTTTTGTTAAGGTGACATGCTGACTTGGTCTTTTTTAGATTCGGGGTCAGTCTCCTTTTTTTAAAAATATCACCTACTCATCTGCAAAATCTCGATGTTGCGTAGCGAGGGCACCTGCCTGCAAATTTTGTGGATTCCATTTGTGGGAGATCATCTATGAACAGGTTTGTTGGTGCAAGAGCAAGAGTGGTGCAAAAACGGAACCTTGAACTAGGCCGTTGTTTAGTTTGCGTTTTTTACTCTTTTTTCTATTTAGGAACAACTGGAAGACACGGTTGCGCCGCATGTTGACAATGAGATTAACTAATTTTATGCATGAAATTACTTTAATTAAGGCCACTTTGCTACACACTGTCATATGAGGCCGTTAGTTCCACAAATACTGCCGTTGTTTCAGTTTTTTTTTGGAAACTCATTTCGATATGACTGTCAGCTATATGATTTGGTTTGTACAACTTCTGTCCGGTCAAAATCCAGATGACGTTTTCTATGGTTGGTTCTATTCCATTGTAAATGACTGTCTCGAGCAACTCATAGCGTACTCTAGAAGCGCAATGAAAGCAGATGAAAGTGTACCAAAGAAGCCAAAAATTCTGTCATCTAAGGTTTTCAGGGATTTTCGTCGTATGGAATGGAACTACCTGGTAAAAGCAGGACCATCACCGAAGAGTTCTACGCTTCACTAATGACCAATTGAAGGATGTTATCCGTATGAAACGTCTATATTTGACCAAAAAGAAATTGCCTTTTTACCACAATAATGTGTCTGTACACACGTCTTGGTTTTTTGTTCGAAACTCCATAATTTACGCTTCGAAGTGTTTCCATATGCGCAGTATCCTCCTGATAAGGTTCCCAGCAATTACTTGCTTTTCTCAAATCAGAAGATATGACTCGTTGAAGTCAGTTCTGAGGGAATTAAAAAGTTGGATCGTCTTTAGTCCACGTTGCAACGTTGGTTAAATTACAAGGTAACTACATTGAAAAGTTATTAAAACAACTCCAAATTTTATTTCTTTTATCGGGTCCGGAACTTTTTGAATGACCCTTGTCTAATAACTATCAGGAATACATTTTTCATATTAAATTTGAAAACGTAAAGATTACAAAGAATGAATGATACGTCAAACCAAGTAAAACAAATAATGCAAATAGCAAATCAATTATTTTTTCTCCTTTATTTGGGTTTTTCGCCACTGTCTAAAACTGAAAAAATATCAAAAATACCTGTTCTTATAAAAAAAACCCAAATAAAGGAGAAAAAATATATGAACACGCCACAATCATTCAGACATTACTTAGCAAATCAATTGTCATATCGAAAGAAAGAAAAACAACGATGACATAAGACTGGTAAGATAAAGAATGCGAAAATATATCAGAAAGGAAAAAAAGGTTAAGGCTTGTTTTGGTGTTTAATAATAACGCTGAAAATAACCAAAATTACAAAAAAATGAGGAAGGACATGAAACAAGGAGGCTATGCAGAACGATAAAGCAACAATATAAGGGAGCAAAACAAAACGATATTGAGAAATGTTCCAGAATAGAGAAGTAACATCATTTTAACAGGGTACGAAAAAAATAGAAAAAATAGAAATAACTATTGTAAAACCGAAGAAGGAGCATTGGTAGCTGACCAAGATGATATATTACACGGATGGAAGAACCACTTTGATACATTGTTGAATAATGGAAGGACTGGAGAACAGGAGGAACAGTATTCACGCGAAGAAGATGGAATAGTGATAGTTGAACCAACAGAAGATGTTATAAGGGACATTATAAAAGAATAAAAAATACTAAAAGCCCCGGCGAGGATGGCATTACGGCTGAAATGATAAAGACAGGAGGAGAACAATTACAGAAGATAATCAGTGCAATAATGAAATTGATATGAACAAGCGATATGATGCCGGCTGAATGGTCAAAAACCTTAATCTGCCCAACGTATAAAAAAGGAAATAGTTCGCTATATGAAAATTATAGAGGTATATCATTGGTAGACACATGCTACAAAGTACTGGGTCAAATAATAAGAAGATTAAATATATATGTAGAAAAAGTCATAGGTGAGTACCAGGCAGGGTTCATAAACAATAGATCCATGGCAGACCAAATATTTGCTCTAAAAAATATCCAAGTAACTTGCTATGAATTATATTCATAGCAGGTTAATAGAGCTGCCAGGCCCTCTGTGAACGACTCTATTTAATCTAATATTGGAGGTGATAGTAATGAACAGCAAGCTGAGAACTGATTGCCCAATATACAACAACGAACACCAATGATTAGCCTTTGCAGATGATCTGACTATATTGGCCAGAACCAAACCAGAACCAGAGATATTAACCAGAACCATAAGATCAATAGAAAAAGATGGAAAGAGTTCGGCTTAAAAATAAATCAAAAAAGTCATAATATAGGATGATGGAACAAATGCAACAGCTATCGGCAAAAGAGGGAAACATGACCATGGCAGCCAGTGATGCAAGATAATATATTTTCGAAAGAGTTCAAACATTCTGCTACCTAGGAGTTACAATCGAAGAGAGCGGACCCGAAAAGCACGAAATACAGACCAGGATAGCAAAGGATAACGGAAAATATGGCAGCCTGAAGGCACTGATGAAGTCCAGAATTATGTGTCCAGAAGCACAAAACAAAAAATCTACACAACATTAATAAGACCTATAATAACATACGCCTGTGAAACTTGAACGCTAAACCGAACGGAAGAAGAGAAACTGAAAAGGTGGGAGAAAAAAATGTTACCAGCTATATATAGAGAAAAGATAACTGACGAGGGATAGAAGAGAAGAACAAACAATGAGCTGGAAGAACTGTACAAAAGTCCAAATATAATAACATTTGTGAAAGCTCAGAGAGTGAGATGGCTTGGACACGTGGAGAGACTGGGCAGAGGGAGAATGTGAGATGGGCATAGGGAGAAATGGATAATGGGAGAAACACAAACCTAATGTTACCCAGATGGCCAATAGGGAAGAAGAGAAAGGGAAGATTTGGATACGATAAGTATGGGGGGATGGAAAGAAAAAATAGCAAACAATAGAAAGAAGTGGACAGGGATAGTCCAGACTGTGCTGCAGAGTAACTGGTGAAGATGGATTTAAATGGGGGAACCACATATGCAATGTTATAACTAGTGATATGTAAAATATGATATAGTGAACATTATGCCCTAGGCATTCAGGGCCTGTAGAACTTTTAAATAAATAAATTAGAAGACGTTTACGTCAAATGGTTGGGATAACTTTCAAAATAATAATGTCGCTTTAAAATTATATTTATGTAGTCAAATAATTTAATACATTCATAGTTTATACTTAAAAATCGTTTACAAAATTACCTCTTAACCATTCAGATAAAAATCTTATTACCCAGTTTAGGTAATAAACATATTTTAAAGTAACATTTTATGTCTTCTCTACTAATTCCTTTTACGCTGAAAAAAATATAAATATACATAACACGAAATTAATCTACCATCACGAACCGAAGGTATGCACACATCGTATTCATACTAGTGGCATAAAAGTCCATTGTCTCGTAATTCTTCCCGATCCACCCCGACTTCCGCTTCTCACGGTTCATCCCTTAATGAGATGCGAGCGCATACATTAGACGTTTCTCGTCAACCCTTTAATGAAAAGGCCGAAAAAAAATTGTCCGACCGCGTTTGAATAAACTCAGCAGTCGGTTTTCCCAGAGCCAGAACCAGTTTTTATGTGGACATGTGACGATATGGAGTTTCGTCAGGGACTCTTTTTTTTTAGACCCGGTTAATTTTAATATATTGTTTGTTCTGGCTGGTTTTTTGCATACGTGAAGAACCCTTCGAGTGGGATAACGACTGACGGAACACCGGGAGTTTTTAATAAATTGGACGCATTTTTTAGGTGCGGTAATTTTGATGACATCTGAGCTGGTCATTATAATGAGTTGTGCATTAACATTTAAGTAATATATTACTCGGTTGGCAAATTGGTTCGTTTGGTTTATATTTTGATGTCTGTTTACACAGATTTGCTTTTGTTTTAATTATTCTTATTAAATCTTTGGTGTGAACAGTAAACTTGAATTTAAATTCATGATGCGCATTTCATGGATTATTAGGAGATGATTCAGTCTGCAAGATGATTCAATCTGCTGCTGATCTTCTAATATTGCTAACATAGTTAGCAAAACGTGCATCGAGAAGTTAAATAAAGTGATTTGGGGATATGATGATGATAATGGCTAATATTCGTAAAATATTTTAATGAGAGAATGTTCCGTTAAGATCATTTACTATGTTTTGCATATTTGTGAAAATGTGAGGAAATAATTTGCACGATCGTCTGTTGCTTTTATTTAAAAATGGCAAACGAGTTGTGTAAAAGACTTAAAACTTGTCAAAATTATTCATCACTTCCCAATGGAACAAAAATGAACATGATAATTAAAATAGGTGTATATGAAGTATTTTCTAGCCCTAAATCCGAAAATGATAAGCTAATTACTGTAACACGTACAGTTTTTTTTTATTACAGGGGGTCAGTGGTGGGAAAAATAAGGAGACTACATATTTTTACAATTTAATATTTATTTAATATAAACATGTAAAACGTTCAGGTTTAAAAGAAATTCTATGAGGCCAATCTTTCTTACTGTAACGTTTTTTTGTCACCGGGAAACAAGTTGTCCTGGTTTAAAGGCGCAATCGCTGCCGGTAGTTCCTGGCTATGAGGAACTGGCCCAAGTGCAGAAAGCAAATTTGGATACTAAATTTTGTTCTTTTGCTTTTTTTGAAATATCTTCTGTTTCAGTGATACAAAAGCAGCAATCACTTACCAGTATGCTCCTTCTACACAGCAAATGGCATAAAATTTTTTTGCGATGCATACGCTGCACTAAATTTACATGACAACTGACACACCAAATATGAGGAGCCCAACTTTTATCTTGATCTCCAATTTGACACTTAAAATATAAAATATAGGTTTTTGTGTTCTATCCTCGGATATAGATTCAACTTGTGACTTTAAAATAAATCGTCCGCGTATATAACAAAACTTATCCGCTGGATTTTTGCAATATCGATGACTAGAATTTGCCATTTTATATAATATCGACTTAAACACTTAACTGTAGTGTAAACGAGACAGAAACAAACTAAACGATAGAAAACATTAAAATTGCCCTTAAAGATTCCTAGAACATTGTGGAAATACTCCCTCTATGGTCTTATGGTAATTTCAACATTGTCCAGTCCAAAGTCAGGTACAAATAATTTCAATGATCCCATGATTATAAGAGAAGCAGATATTTGAAAATATGACGTGCTAGGCCATTTCTGTGAAAAGGTGTTTTGATAACTACCTAAATGTAACGCAAAGAGAGCATTCTCAGGTTCTGGACTTTGCAGAATTATCTAAGCAGGAAAACCTTCATAGTTGTAAACTTCAATTTAATTTTCGCCCTCTACGTTCCATCGACTAGATAATCTATTAGAATCAGAATCTTTTAGTTTCAGAATCTATATGACCATCCTGTAAATATAACCTAAAAAATCAGAGTTGTATGCACAGCCTTCTTTTCGCCTGACAACTGAAAAAAAAACGCTTCGGAACCTTGGGAGCTGATTTGTACGGTTTTGGAAGATAATGCTGTTTCGTACAGCAGTTCCAGCAATTCTGAATTGGAAATTTTGACTTAAATGATGCAGAACGTCCAGAATAAGTAAAAAAAATGAGCACGAAGAATTGGGGTATTGCTGGTTGAGGAAGTGATGAGCATCAATGGGTGTGATCAGCAACAATTTCATCATATTAATACTTTTTTACACTTAATTTTTTATATATTTCTTTATTATGCGTGAAATAGAAGTGATTTATATTAGGTCATTGACAATATAATAATAGACGTAATGTCTGAATGATTGTGGCGTGTTCATATATTTTTTATTTTTTTGCGTTTTGCGCCATAATCTAAAACTGAAAAAATATCTGGTCTTATGTAAGTAAAGAATCACCGGGTAAAAAACAAAAAACCAAACGGAGGCAAATTTCTCATTGATTCTTTTCTGTAATAAATTTGCCTAACAAACAACATTTTTTAAAATATAAAAATGTTTAAAAATAAATACAAACTTTTGAACGTTAACGTTTCGAGAAGTATTCTCTTCCCGTTTTCAAAACAAAACTGAAAAATAAATTATATTAATTTCTATATATAATGCAAAGATAGGAACTAATATATTTTTTGTGTATGTCAATGATAGTTACATTGACAATTAGTTTTTAATGACAGTGACATACTACCAAAAAACTTACGGAAACGTTAACGTTCAAAAGTTTGTATTTATTTTGAAACATTTTTATATTTTTTAAAATTTTGTTTGTTAGGCAAATTTATTACAGAACAGAATCACTGAGAAATTTATCTCCGTTTGGTTTTTTGTTTTTTACCCAGTGATTCTATATTTACATAAGAACAGATTTTTTTGAGTTTTAGATCATGGCGAAAAACAAAAAAAAAATTGAATTAATTAAATTCTGCAATAGACCCAATGTTCCATCAACAAACAAAATATTTACCTCATTAGTTTTGGTATATTTGTGTTTTTGACTAGAGTAAACAATCTTTTTCATATTTTAAAATTTTTCGTTTAATTTTTGGCGTAACAGTATCGCCAATTGTGTTCTATGAAAGCACATCGCGTCAACATAATAATTAAATTTAGGCAAATTCTCTTACTAGGCAATGCAGAGGTATATTCCACGCTAGTAGCAGTGCAATAGTTGGAAAACTGTTTCTGCATTAGGTATAATCAAAAATATCGGGGATATATCATGAATTGTAGTTAAGACAACAACGAAATATAGAAGCAGCGAATATCTACACATATGTCTGACTTTCATAATACGTAATAATTGTTTTAAAATTAAAGAAAGGTGTTAAATAATATTTTATCAAAGATTACCCGAAAGAATGGTTTAATTAATTTTCTTGTGCTTATGTAGTTATTGTTTTTAAAAAATATATTTTATGTGCATCTATGGTTTCTAGTTACCAATAATCCAATACCAATAAGACTTAGATGTTCAAATGCAGCATCATTTGTTGTGGTTAGTAGTTAGTTATATGGGTAACCTTCGAGGAAAGGCTAGGCTTGTGTGTTGCATTTTAGTACGCAAGAATGTAGCATTCTACAGGGAAACGTCTTCCATTCCCGCCATTTTTAGACCGGGTAAAACCAGTTGCCTCTTGATGGGCCGTCTACGTTTATTTGCTAGTTGGTAGGCTTTCGATGATATTAACTTAGGGATACTATCTCTTGTGTATCTCAGGATTATTCAGAACTCAGAGTTCAGATTAAGTCACGATATAACTCTGCTTTATTAGCATATCATTTTTTGTTATACGAAGGTGGCGATTTATGTATCCGGAATAATAAATAAAACCAAATATTTATCATTGAAAATGGTTTTATTGTTTTTCAAATATTCTACACGATGATTGATACATTTTTGCCTACGTTTGAACCAATTTTCACAGCACTTCTTTCATTCCGATTGAGGTATCTCCAAAACATTCATTTTGAACGCATCAACCGCTTCTTCGGGCGTCGAAAATCGTTGGCCACGTAGTTTATTCTTCTCTAACGGGAACAAAAATAAATCATTGGGTGTCAAATCATGACTGTACCGCGTATGACCCATCAGTTCGATGTTTTGACTGGTCAAATATTGAGTTGTTCGGTCCGATGTGTGAGCGCGCGTTGTCATGGTGAAGAATGATTCTACGTCGCTGGTTGTTTTTTCTTATTTTTTTAAGGAGTTCTGGCAATCAAATGGTTGTGTACGATTCAGAATTAGCCCCATTCTACGATTCTCTAGTGGCACTGTAGCCACATATCCATTTACCTCATAAAAATAGGTGACTATTTACTTCGAAGTGCTTCTTGCGCGAACAACTTTTGTTGGGTTTGGTTCATTTTGAAGGACCCATAAAGTCGACTGCTATTTACTTTCGGGATCATACGTATAGATCCATTCCATACGAATGTCAACCTGTGCAGATTTTATACACAGCTTTTGACGCATCACCATTCTATTTTTTGAGCATTTCTATGCAAAAATGGATACGAGCCTTTTTTTGAACGATTGTCAAATTATGCGGAATCCAACGCGCACAAATCTTTTTCAAGGTTAAATGTTCATATAAAATCTTGTGTACGCTTGTCATGAGACGCTTGTGAGAGAACCTCGGCCACGATTGAATTCACTAAACCAGTGATATATGGTGGTTTTAGATGGTGCTTCATCGCCAAAACTCGAAGTGAGTTGATCGATGTACTGTTGTTGAGATAATCTACGTCGAAAGTCGTAGTAAATCATCGCACGAAAATTCTAAAGTTGATTCCATTTTTTGACTGAGATAAAATTTTCAAGTAACTAAATATAAATAGCGTCCGTATGACAAAAGTTCTGAATACGTATAGAGCCAACAATGTCAAACTTTACGATGTATATGTCAAATGGCTCAGTATTTAGCGATTTATGCTTTGCAAATAAATGATAAGTAGTGCAAATAATAAGTTATCATATTTTTAAAAAAAAATTCAAAAAAGTTTTCGCAGATTTATTGATAAATAGTTTTATTTATTTGAGTCTTTTCAACGCTCATAGTGTTATTTTGCCACTAGATCTATAACTTAACCTTAGCTCCCAACCAGTGTCTTCAGTCAACAGTTAACCCTGGTTAGCAGCCTCCAAGAGCTCTCATTCCTAGGTTTGTGCTCCACCTTTGTATTTATGCTTAATCTTTGTGTTGTGCTTAACCCTAGTGTAGCTCCCAAGAGCTATCATTTTTAGGTTTGTGCTTAACCACTTTAATTATGTTTAATCTATGTGTTGTGCTTAACCCCAGAGATTTATTATAACTTTAGTAAAAATAATCCAAGAGCGTGAGGTCGCTTGATCTTGGTGGCTAGTTGACATAACTATTTTGCCGTCCAGAAAACTTTGATGAGATGTTTGACCATCAACACCATCTTGTCGAAAAAAAACTTTGTTAATTTCTCAATTTTTCAGTTCAGGCCAAATATATTCTATTAGCATATTCCTAAGCATTCACCATTAAGAGTAAAACGATTTCCATCATCGTTTTCAAAAAGATAAGGTCATATCACTACTTCAGCGCAAAACCGCTCCAAGCAGTGAATTTTTGAGAACAAACGATTATTTTCTGAATTACATATAAAACCTTCAAGTCAGAAGTGTGCTTAGTTGGAAGAGATTATTTTTCCCCAAAGTGGAGGGTCGCCTTCCAACTTCCAGCCTCTATACGCTGTTCGTGTATCAGTAGGCATGTATCTTTCCATGGTGAATTGACATAATGACATAATGTACTGAACACAGCAGTGTATGAGTGACATTTATATTTCAAACAGTGTTGCCGTTATTGCATTTCAAAGTTCTGACACTCTTATGAAAAACTATATATATATATATATATATATATATATATATATATATATATATATATATATATATATATATATATATATATATATATATATACATATATATATATATATATATACAGAGTATTCTGTTAGTTGCTTGACCGGGATTGAGCCCCAGTGTCATCGGCGCATGTACTATTGATGACTATACCATTTATCTTCGTACCTTCAGAAAATATAGTGTCGACATTTAGTGTTGGCATTTTCTGTTCATCTGTATTATTTTAGTTTAACTTGCGTGTAATGGTCATGTCATGTTCATCCAATCCAATTTATTTTAAGATCTTAGCATTAATCTCATGAAATAAACAAATTAAAAATTGTCTTGAGCTATCTGCTTCATCAAATATACATCATTACTTGACTCCAAAATTGATAATCTACCAGATATCTAATTAAAAATACTATCAGAAAATATGATTTGCCATAAAAACAATTAACCGAAATGCGTACCGACCAAGAAGCAATTAAGATTCTGGAATGGAATCTTATTATACCCACCGTATGACCGTATCAACAACACCCTGCGTTATAAACCAATCTGACAGTAACTTAATGAAATAGCCGCGAAATTACGACTGTAAAGATCATTCATCAATCTGCCACTCCTGAATAACTAACCCACGGTTAAAACTAACCTACTTATTAAATTTTTGTTGTTATTTCTTTTCTTTTTTCCATTCTCCAGTTATCTTTGGAGCCACTTGTCAATCATTTTGTTACAATAATCGTTTAAATATTAAACGTTAATGCATTTTTGTTTATTATGTGTTGAATTGGATTAATTTACATTAGAAGGTCGATGAATACAATGTATTTTATTGTAATTCAGCAACTGCATATGTTTTGTGTGGTGTTTTCGCAACTGCTTACTTGATTGGAATTAAAACATTTTTGTCGTATGGCAAATTATTGTCGGTATTATGTGTGGGTTTAAGGAAATTGAAATATAATTTGATTGAGAAATATTCAGGTGTTATTGTATAGCTCTTATTAACTAGCATTATAGCCAAACGACAATAGAACGCTGATTATATTTTTATTTCTCTGATTAACTTACCAGGTTATTTATTATTATTTTGTTGAACGTTTACGAGGGTGGTTAAACAATTACACAGGTTAACAAATTTGAACTTTTTTGAGGCGACATTGCTAAAAATAGGTGTGTATGAAGTATTTTGTAGTCCTTAATCTGAAAATGATAAGCTAATTACTGTAACATGTACAGTTTTTTTGATACAGGGAATCGGTGATGGGGTAAAAAAAGGAAACGACATATTTTTAAAATCTCATATTTATTTAATATACAGATGTGTTACATCTATGCATCTATGCATATGACGTGTTAAATATATGTAACGACGTTACTGAGTATTATGTGAATAAAAAATATATTACATGAGATGTCATACAGCGACAGAAACTTTTACTTTTTCCTCTTGTGTTCTATAGCATCATCTCTTTTTAAAAAGCAGCGGTAGTTGCCTAGCATAGATAGGTTCTAGCGTCCTGATGCTGGTGAAACCTCTCTCTTTGTTCGTCGCTTAACGATTTCTTTTGTGTTATCCAGACATCATTTCACTATATTTACAAAACACTTCCAAGTTCCCAATTCCTTTTCATTTATTTTTTTTTAAATGAAAATTACCAAGAAGCTTCCTTATTTGAAGTCCAATAAATATGCGTTCTTTAGTTTTGCATCACTTAAATAATAAATATATTAAATTAATAAATATATATATATATATATATATATATATATATATATATATATATATATATATATATATATATATATATATATATTTTAGGCACTTGAAACCATTACCTTCTTTGTCCGTGGCTTTGATAAAGTTTTTTATTAATTCAAGTTTAATGTGGAGAGGCGGAAGAAGCACCTTTTTTGGGTTAACAAGGAGGGCATATTTTATGTTTGAAGTACCAAGTTCCAAAGAAGTTCTATGAGGCCAATCTTTCTTACTGTAATGTTCTTTTGTTGCCCTACTGTCTCATAGGCACAAAAAATAACAATGCTTTGTAAAACCCCCTTGTCCTAGCAATATACCTATCACTTTTAAATCCTCACAAATATCCTACTGATACTGATATTTAACGCGATTTAGTATGTTTGCTAAGTTGTCATTGGTTTTTTTTATTGTCACTAAAGGAGCTAAAGGAATAAATGAGTTTTTGTTTCCATTATGAAGCAAGATTACTTTTAGGTTGTATTCCGGTGAATCTATGAAAATTCGTCACTCTCAAGGTGCACGTTCTATATTAAGCTCATTCATTAAACCATTAATATCACAACAGACACACAGCGATCCTTCCATTTTATAAAAACTTGAAATGGAGAATTGAATGGAGAAAACGATTCCGAAAACGGAACGTAACATTTCCGTTTTCGGTAAAGTGAAACACTTGCATTTTTATCGGGTTCCACTGTTGAAGTCTAGAACCAAGAAGTTCGGATTTTTGAGAATCCTAGGCCACGTACCAAATTATTTAATTTATTCTAAGTTGAGTCAGGAAGTTGTGAGTCAGGAAATTGTGGATCAGATCCTGATGAAGAATTAGAATCATCAGGAAACATGTTGTCGAGGTTTAAAGGCTCAATCGGTATTGGTAGTTTCTAGCCATGAGGAACTGGCCTAAGTGCAGAAAGCAAACTTGGATACTGAATTTTGTCACTTTTCTTTTTTGAAATCCCTTGTGTTAGTGATACAAAAGTAGGAATCACTTACTTGGTCAGTAGGTTCTCTCCACACCATGAACGGGAATCAAAACAAAAAAAAAACATAGAATTTTTCTTGCTATGCATCCACTGCACTAAATTTACGTTAAATAACACAAATAGCGTCCGTATGACAAAACGTTCTAAATACGTATACAGTCAACAAGACACTAAATTTACGTGACAACTCACACAACAAACATGATGAGTCCAAAATTTTTTTCTTGATCTCCAATTTGGCACTTAAAATATAAAAGATAGGCTTTTTTACTTCCTCGGATATAGATCTGTCTTGAGAGTTTAAAATAAATCGTCCCCATATATAACAAAACTTATCCGCTGGATTTTTACAAAATCGATGATCAGAACTTGCCATTTTATATAAAATCGACTTAAACACTTGATTATAAACTCAAAGAGATTTTCCACTTAATCAGAATCACCACTTAATCACCACTCAATCACCACTTAATCACCACTTAATCAGATTAAATCATCTTCAGATGATGCTAACAAGGGTAGCGAAACGTGCATCGAGAACTTTAAAAAAAGTGATTCGGTGTTTAGTGGAAAATCTCTTTGAGTTTAGTGTTATACACCGAAGGTTCCAATAGAAGAATTGACTTGACTGTACTGTAAACGAGACAAAAACAAACTAAATTATAGAAAACAATAAAACTGCCTTTAAAGGTTCGTAGAATACTATTGTCCAGTCCAAACTCAGGTACAAATAATTTCAAAAACCCATGATACAAAGGAGAAGCAGGTGCTTGAAAATGGGACGTGCAATGACATTTCTGCGAAAAGTTTAAAAACTACCTAAATGAAACGCAAAAAAATTCTTCTCAATGTTACAAAAATCTTGTCAACCTGTGTTACTGCCCCTAACATGGTAGTTTTTCAGGTATAAATAAAAAATTGTGGAATTGTCATTTATTGATATTATTGCGAAACAAAAATTCTGTTACTTCGTTCAATATTTACTAATTTCACTCTCTAGTAGTAATTATCGAACTATCTGGAAAGTTCCTAAGATTTTTTTAAGAGAAAGAGAAACGCGAGTAGTTTGTGTAAATATTTATTTACTCCATTATGTAACTACCATTATTTTCAAATTTTGCCAACATAGTGGTAGGTCATTAATGCCTTTTTGCGAAAAATTAGCGTTTTTATTACCAAAAAATGTTAACAGGTTGTTTTTCACCTCTCCTTTCATTTAAAAACTTCTTATTTAAGCAATTTTGTAGGAAGTAGAATAGATGGTTGTCCAATGGCGCGATGTTCAGTGAATCAGATGGATGAGCAAAACATTTCAATTGAAGCTCAACATTTTTTGGTGATATTTGCAGATATTTAAATTTACCAACCTGTTTCACATTTGCGTTGTCCAGCCTTATTATGAAGATCTTTTAGGCATTCTGAAACTACTATCACCTCTGATTTATCTACATGCCTTGTTCTACGCATCCAAAGAATCAGATCCTTTATTTCAACCAGTTCAAGTTTATGCACACCAAGTCTTAGATGTACTTCTTTGGCCAATTCATCCATAAGGATGATAAACAATAGCGGGCTCAAAATACCACACTGTCTAAAGCCCTTATTTGTTCTGACAAAATTTCTACAGTTTGAGTGTAGAGATTGAATTGCCTCTATTAGGTGTTCATTCACTCCTTTATTACGTATGGCCTGCCATATGCTGATCCTGTGAACACTGTCGAATGCCCTATGAAGATCCGCAAAACACAAATATAACTTATTTTTTCGTTGCAACAAGTCGTTGCAACATAAAAATAAGATCTTATGCTACTTTATTTTTTAGCTCTTTTCTTAATCTTTGTTCTTCTTTCATATATTTTACTCGTTACACTTCATTAACTTCGTTATACTGGATAATGTTACCTTTCAATTCTTGTTGGTTTTTCTTTGGTCTCTGCTCATCAATTATTGTGATGTCTTCCTTAGAGTGATCCAGCCAAACTTGCATTATCTCCTTGTCCTCATTTACTGACTGTCTTTCTTAATTTCTCATATATGTTACCTTTTCTCTTTGTTCTCTTCTCACACTTTTTTAGACAACATTATAAAATCATTTTTGATAGCTCTTGTCCGTTTCCATTTTGACTCCAAAATCTTTCCATTCTTTTCTCTTGACTTTCTACACTTCTTGACAATATTTCTTTGCTCATAAGTTGTAATACTTTTATTAGCTAGGTACTTCTTCCAGAGTGTTTTTTCTTTTTAATTTTGCTTCTAATTTCTTCTGACCACCAAGAGGTATATTTTTTATTATTTGCTATATTTGTCCTTAAACAAAAACAATTTTTTCGGCAGCTTCCACACAAATTTGTCTACTTGTGACCCATAGTTTATCAGTATCCTCCGGCTGGCATTCTTTATAACATTCGACTCTTACTCGTATACTTTCCTCAAATTTCTTTTTGTAATTATCCAATTTTAGTTTTTGAAAATTAATTTATGACCGACTTCTTTGTTTGACATTGTTTGTTTTTGTTTTGACATTTGTTTTGACATTTCTGTATTATTTTTTTAGGCCATTCTCTTTTGAAAATTACCATGACCAAGGAGTGGTCTTTGCCTATCTCAAATCCTCTCTTTACACTGATTTTTCGTTCTTATTCTTTTCCCAACCAATAATTTAGTAAATGACTTAGTGCTGAAAAAAATACTTGCCGATCAACAAATTATCCAAGAGGCAAAATTGGATCAATCTCTTCTCCTTATTATTCCTGACATTTTCTCGATAGCTTCCCAGTGTGTTTGCTGACTCTTCGTCTTTCGTCCCCACTCTTCCATTGAAGTCGCTCAAAATGATGATAGTACTATTACTTTCAACCACCTGTACTTCGTTCCAAAACTTATCCTTATTTGTCTTGGTATCATTTTTCCCTAGATACGACAGTAATTCGATTATATTCTTCCTTCCCAATACTGAGTACAATATACATCACTCTAGCAGATATACATTTTCCTAACAAGACAGTCCACCCTCGAACCCCCATGTATTCTGCAACCAACCCCACTGTACCGTATTTTTGCTCCACTCTGCAACACTAGCACCCCCTTCCCTTTACCATTTGTTTCAGTGACAATTCGTGCAAACCTGCCCTTACAAATGCATTCATTAACTCTCTGTTTCTTTATTTTTTATCCCCCTCACATTCTAACTACCAAACTTTAAATATTCTGTGCTTTGCCTATTACCTTCCCTTTCCGTTTCCGTATTCGCATATTTATTTCCACATCCATATTCCCGTCCAGGTCAATTACAATTTCGTCGTATTTGCTCGTCCCATCCTTGTTCTTCTATCGTATTTCTTTCGCTTCCCTTCTAATCACCGCTTGGGTTTGCCTACCCGTTTTTACCAAATTACTCACGATATATACAGCTGTTTTCTTAAATTTCCTTAATTTTGACTTGTTCTTCATTATTTTGATCTTTTGGAAACTCTCCATCTCAATAACACCCTTTATCTTTCCATTTTTTAAACACAACCTTGACTTTAACCTCAATGCCCATCTTGACCTTCATAAAATTATTTATCTCTTCCTTTAGTATATTGTTATTGGAATCCATTTTCAATCCCGAAATTACCAGATTATTTTTGATCTTATCTCTTTCTAGATAATTTATTCTTATATTCAATACATTTAGCTTCATCTTTAGTACTGAATTTTCGTTTTTATTGATTTAATCTCAGATTCATATTTTTCTTATCCCAATTTCAGATTCTGTTATATCTTCCTTCTGACCCCTGTCAGATCTTTTGATTATTCTTCTACTTCTTTTAAATACTTCGTCGTCCCCAATCTCGTCATGCGACCCCGTCTTCGCATTCCTTCATCTGTATAATAACCATCAGTTTTATTATTCGATTTTCGATTTAAACTGCTATTTGTCCTTAACACGTTCAGTGCCAGCGACGCGGCTCCGCGTCCAATCCAACTATCGTCTGTGGCCAACGACGCGGTCCCGCGCCTTTGTCCTGTTTATTTTGTATTGGGGATTGTAAGCTTGGCAATGTAGTTAAATTATCAGCATGATGGTTGGTAATCTAGGATAGTTTAATGAGTAAGTTGGCACCCTTGGTTTACGGATTGAAACCTTCTAAAGTTTATTTTGAGGTTATTATTGTTCTTCATATTTTGATGTGATCATTTGAGTTTCTTTTAATAAAAATTAATTTTAACTAATTTAAATAATTACAACATTATTAAACCTTTATTTTATAATATTTTTTAATCATCTGGTGAAATAAATGTGAACGTACTTCTAACGTAGGTAATGAAAAACACATTTGGTAAGTTTTTCTTTGTTTATTTGTTTACGATATATTCTATCAAATTTAAAGATTTCTAAATGAATACATATATAAATTTAATTTAAAAAATCCTTTTTTAGAAAACAAAAGTACAAATCCAATACCAAGACCATCAATAAAAAAATCCAGTAAACGACGAAGAACTTCTTCGTTTATTGGATGAATTAGTTTCTGAGGATGAATTAGTTCTTGAGGATGAAGATGCCTTGATGGAACTGATGAACCTGTTATGGATAGAATAGAGGAAGATCAGTTTATACCTGAAGAGATTACAGTAGAACAACAAATGGCTGAAATGTTTCAGGAGGATTACGAATCATTTCAGGAAACCCAGGAGCTACTTGAAGGTTGGTACGATGAAAACAATCTCATCAAATTTCCTTTTACCAAAAACAGCCAGTTTTTTGGAAGCGAATTGTTACCAGGCAATGAGCCAATAGATTATTTTAATTTATATTTTAATGAAAACTGGCTAACCTGATAGTAAGAGAAAGCAATTACTACGCCGAAAATATTTTTTTGAAAGCTGGGGTGCGTGAGCAGTCCCGTATAAGATTTAGATGTTCAAGAATTCAAAATATTTTTTGGTTTGTTACTTGATACTGGCACAATAAAAGCTCCCAGATTAACTGATTATTGGAGAAGGGCACCACTATTTAATTTGGGTTTTGGGAGTTATATAAGCCGCAATAGTTTTTTTTTTATATTAAGGTGTTTACACTTTTCTAAAAATCCTGAGTCTGAAGATCGTACTCCTGAAGATAGGTTGTTCAAAGTAAGACCTATAATAGATCATTTTAACGAGCATACAAAGGCACTGTACTACCCAAGCAGAAATTTATGTATAGACGAGAGTGTAATGCTCTGGCGTGGGAAGTTATATTTTAAAGTTTACATGAAAAACGAACGCCAAAAGTATGGTGTAAAATTTTACTTGTTGACGGAGACAAATGGCTTCATTTTGAAGACTTTTATATACTCTGGCAAAACAGACGTATTAGGAGGAGTTGGCCATGGGGAAAAATTGTAATGCATCTAATGGAAGACTATGTTAACAATGGCCATAGCTTGTTTATAGACAACTATTATACTAGTGTACAACTGGTCGAAACATTACTTAAAAAAAAACAAACTGTACGGGTACTCTACGGCAGGACAGAAAAGAAATTCCTAAAGATATCAAAACTGCCGCTCTCAAAAAGGGAGAGATTATACAAAAATTTAACGGAAAGGGTGTTTGCCTTGGAAAGTGGAAAGATAAATGACATGTAATGATGATTTCAACGGAGACAAGTATGGAAAAAGAAGAGGTTACTACAAAAAGGGAAAATACGGTAGAAAAGCCTAGTGCAGTGTTACAGTACAATAAATTTATGAGCGGCATTGGCCTACAAGACCAGCTCCAGGCCTACTATAGCTTTGAAAAAAAAAGTTTGCGTTGGCACAAAAAGGTGAGAATTCACCTTATTTTACAGATGTTGATGATATTCATATCTGCTTTACAATAAATATAGCCAAAACAAACTTAGTTTGTATGACTATAGAATGAAAATTATTTATGCCCTTGTTGGGGAACCAACGAAACAGATCTATACACCACCTGCTAAACAAAACAAAAGGAAAAGAGAAGCTCCGGCCCATAAAATTAGCAAGATCATGAAAAGAAACAAAAAGGGGGAAATATGCAGAAAAAAATGCATGGTATGTGCAAAAACAAAAAAAAAAGAACAGATACCATTTTTGAATGCGCAATGTGTGCAAATCAACCTGGATATTGTCCCGAATGTTTCTGTAAAGTACATTATTGTACACTTGATGAATAATACTTTTATTTTGTATTTATATAAGTAGATTATTATTTCTTTTTCTTTTCTTTTTAAAATTTTGCAAAAACTGTAAAAAAAATTGTAAAAAAAAACCTTTCATTTTTATCGTAAAATATATATGATATTAAAAAACATAAAAGATTTATTACTAACCCTATCATAAAAAAAGAAAAAGTGTTAGAAACAAGTACAATTTGCGGACATTATGAGGAAAAATGGCATGAAGTGCATACACATGGCCAACGACGCGGCTCCGCGCTTGGGGGCGGAGAAGGTCTTGATCAGTCCGGCCACATGCATTAGCCTGCTTAGTCGCGCTGGCATTGAACGTGTCACCAATCGCTCAGCGCTCGCGGCAACACTGCTTCATCCCTGAAACGGCGAGCGTCCACTGACACAGCCACAAACAATACTTTAACTTTTACCCACACAGCTACTATCACTACGATAAATTTTTTATTTTTTTTTTAAATAAAAAAAAGTTCGAACGTTGGCTTTTCGTTTGGATGGCATAATTTATTTCGACGATAGAACAAATACTATGAGATCATCACAATTACAAATTCACAATGACATTCAATTAGTGAATCACACAAATATTACGAATTCCGAGTTTGTCCAGACAATATACAAAATATTTTTTCAGTGGTTAATAAGTACGTACTATACCTGAATAAAAAATATACTTATTATAATACATAATTATGCCACCCAAACGAAAAGCCCGCGTTCGGGCAGGACAACGTCTGTCGGGTGTATATATATATATATATATATATATATATATATATATATATATATATATATATATATATATATATATATATATATATATATAAATATATATATATCCCGTATATTATCGTGGTGCATTGGATAGCAGAATAGGTCGGAATTTAAAAAAATTAAGGATGGTGATTTTAATATTTTCGACAGTATAATATCTGGAAGTCATGTTTGTGTCATGCTGTGAACTGAAATTCAAGCTCTTGAAACGTGTAACCATTTGCAGTGCCCTTTTATCCAAGTTAGGCAAAGATCCTTGCAAGACCTGCACCGTATTCTCCTGATATTTCACCGTCAGATGACCATATTTTCAGATTTAGAAAACATTTTCTTCGTGGAAAATAATATTCTACTATAACAACTACCGAATCTGCAGTCGAGGAATATTTTACTTCATTTTGCAAAAGGAAAATTAGACCTTTTACAAATGTAACATCGCTTTGGGCTCGTAACTGCTTGAAACGGTGTGAACTAATACCGTGAGTACCAACTTTTCCTTTAACTGAAATATTGTCTACCACCTTTAAACAACGACAATATGTTGTAGATTGTCGACGTGTATTCAAATCTATAATAACGATTTCACATATAGTTTCTTTCATCTCGCATATCATATATAATATTTTGCTAATTGATAACACTAATTACTCAAGGCAAAAAATTTACATTAATACATATATTAAGGCAAAAACATAATAATAAAAATATAAGTTTTTTTAGCTAAGACTTTTTGTGAAGGAATTGCTGTACTATTTTATGCATATCACCTACCTACCGAAACAGTTGCGAGATTCCCATCATTTTTGAGTTACTTGTGTGTACCTGTAAGTAAAAGCCATTCCGGCGTTCTCTTCAAGCAAATGTCATTTCCTAATACAAAACCTAATAAAATGTCATTCTTCCTAAGACGATTCTCACGTAGCATCAACGAACCATTCGTTACCCCTTCGGCAACACAATAATTAGTCCTACCTCTAAACCAGATCCGAAAGAATGAAAAAAAGAGGCCATTTGCATACCCGACATACCTATATCAATTACCGAGGAATCTGCATATCCCTACCCGTGACGTAACCCTGATGGGACTTTTGTTCTTTCCATTATGGGGTCTCTGATCGCGCACTTTTTTGCCCAGTTTTTTGTCCCATTGTTGCAACGAGAAAAATAAATTGGCGCGGCCAGCTGCATCCTTTGTCTACATCTAATTCGTTACTTTTGCATGGATCTCTTTTTTTTTCTCTGCACTACTGACGGTAACGTTGAACTGGAAACCGTTATTGTTTGTATTGAAGAGGGATATCTTTTTTATAATATTCAACCCTACGTTTTGTAATTAGTTAGTAGTAAAGATGGTTTAGATATATTGATGTTTGAGTTATAGAGTTTGCTGTTATTGTAGTTTTGCTTGGGCATTTAGGCTTGTGATTTCATAAAAGTATATAATTTCTGTCTTTCGTACATGTAAACGTACATGTAATATATTTTACGAACACGATATAGTATATAGTATACTGATGGTAATAATCAATGAAATAATGCCTGCCTTTGCATTTTCGTTTATAATTCTGCCTGGGCTGGTAGTGTATGCAAGATGTTCAGTGCTGGGGCTTAATTTAGGAAAGTTTTTATAATATTTTTAAAGTCTTGTAAGTAATTTTTCGCTTTTGGGTAGGTAAATTTTCGGAAGACCCGAATTTGGTGAATTGCGTCAATAATCCAAGTTCCCAATATCTCAAAGCTGCTCTGCCAAAGTTCGGTGTTATGTAACAGTTAATACTTTCTTTGGGCTCAATACTTGGATCGCAGCTATAAAATTTGTTTCTGAACTTTACAAATAATATTTTTAATGATGTTCTGTTCAGTTCAAATGAATTTATTGTACGTGAAGCCTTAGAAATCATACAAAAAGATGGTTATGGTTTTGCAAGGTTGTTTTTGTTAGGAAAGGTATTGATTGATAGCGTAGACTCATTTGATACATTTTATCAACAAATATGAATATCAATAATGAATAGGAATTGCAATATTACATATAATTATCTGTGAGAACATTTTCGAGCGAAAATGTTAGAATTTAAAGAGTTTTAAAATAAGAGGGTCATTTGAAACTTTGTTGTGTTCAGTACATTGTGTCAATTCACCATAGGAAAATATATATATATATATATATATATATATATATATATATATATATATATATATATATATATATTTACATGAATTGGGGTCTAGAGCAGTTGGAAGGCGACCCCAACATTGAGGAAAAACAATCTTGTCCGACGAACACTTCTGGCTTAGTGGCTTTGTGAACAAACATAAATGCAGGATTTGGGTCCATGAAAATCTTCAAGTGATTCAGGAATTGAACTGATAAATGTGGATATAAACAATGTTTTCTTTGAACATTCGTCACATTCGATTTGTTGCAATAAAAGTTTCCGGGACGCGTTATTTCGCGAAATGGTATTGTCAACTGGTTATCAAGATCATGCGATCTTATGCCCCTGGGTGATTTTTTGTGGTGTTATATCTAATCTTTACTGAAATAAACTCAATGTAATATATCTTAAATAACATTTGGAATACCATTGAAAATATACCACGCGATATGTGTGAAAGAGTAATCGAAAATTTCACCAGAGGATACCGAGGGGGATATTTGAACGATGTTATTTTCAAAGTATAGTGCTATTATTTGTTCTTGAAGACAAAATAACAATTACTGGATTATCACTGTATTATCCTTTCATATCACTGTTGTAGCGTTCACAAATTCTTGATCCCTACTGGTAAGTTTATTTTGGCCGAATTTTTTATTGAAAGAGCTTCTGTATCGTTATTATATTTTGTATATTTTCATATACAGATAAAGATCGCAATTATCATTTTTTTAAATTATCTATTTGCTGTTTGGCCATGTTTGATTACCCTTGAGTTATATATTTCTTTTTATTATTGTCTGGATAGATTTATATCCTCTAATTTATAAGTATAGGAACATAGAGATCAGCTGGTGTAGTTTAGAGCAATTTGTTTAATTTTTGATTTTTTTTCACGGTAAGGTTTAGCGAACCACCTTCCCTAAACCTTCCTGTGCCTTTTATTTAATAGTTTTATTTGTTCCATCTTTTAATGTACTTTGTATCTTTTTTTTTATGAGTGTGCTTATGTGAATTAAACGTATAAAATCCAGTAAACAGTTTTATTTAAGATAGACCCCTTCCTGGTTCCAGGGTCTTTTCTAAATATCAGATATATTAACGAACCGGGTGGCGCCCCTTTTGTCACGCAGCTTCATTCTGTCCTGGACCTTCTTCCCGATGCTCCCGGCGAACAGCTGCCATCGCTGTCATCTGTATTTTCTTATTTTGTTCTCAAAAGAGAAAATAATAGGACACATTGTATTATCATTTTAAAGTTCTGACATTCTTATTAAAAAAACCTTTATATTTTAATTCAACTATTTTGCCATCGAATGCTTGTTTTAAATGATTTCTGTAATATGAAACAATAGTTACACGTCACGCTACACAAATTATTATAAGAATATCTAATTTTACTTACCTTTACAAAATGACGCGACTAGTTAAAATAAAAGTTTATGTTTCTGTTTAGATACTCAGTATGACTTTAATATTTTGTTTTTTATATTCAAAATTATTCAGATAAATCTTCGAGTTAAGTACAGTTTAATTTTTGAATATATTTATTACGGCCCGAAACATTTTTCTTATTATGAATTTTTCACATATTTATTTAAAAGCCGTCATTTCTTCTGATTTTAAATGTTATTCAATAATTATACCTATTACAAATCTAATTACATATTTCGAAGCCTTTTTCACTTATTGGCTTTTTTTAGGTAGTAATAAATTAATAGGTTTATAGTAAATTAATATAATCATATTAAATGTTAGCTATCGAGTATTCTACATAATCAAAAATGCAACATGCAAATCGTATGTTTTATTATGGATAATTCTGGAGATCACGCTGGCTAGTCATCTCGCTATCTAAGATTCCTTTTAAACTGCATTGTTCGGAGAGTTGTGTGCGACATTGCGTTTTCTTGCTAAAGAATGAGATTTGAAGGATATTGCAGATACGGCTTAATGGCGGGCTGCACTATTTCGATTACATAACGAACTGCATTTAAACTTCCTATCTGAGAAAATACGCTCTGTTTGATTGAATAGATATACTTCTTCCATTTTAGTTATAGAATAATATTGGGTACCAATTTATTTTATATTTTTGTTCTGAAAAAAGCAAAAGTCTAAATGGTTTTTAATTATTTTATTTTTAAAATTTAAATGAATTAGGTTTACATATTGTTACATACTTTATATATATATATATATATATATATATATATATATATATATATATATATATATATATATATATATATATATAGCGTAGTAAGGATTTAGTTTGGGGGAGGGTTAGTTTGAAGTAAATAAAACAACAAAAATATACTTACATGAAATGAAATGACAAGAGATGGCGTTACTGTGCGCAACGTCCACTAGTTCCGATATATGTTCAATTCAAATGTAATAATTTAACTCTCTTCACTCTTCGTATTTTTTCGGTATAATATTAGGTAATATTTGGTTTATTTCGGGGGGGGTTCGACCCCCCCCCCCCTGGCTACGCCCGTGATATATATATATATATATATATATATATATATATATATATATATATATATATATATATATATTATTTTTATTTTTTGTTTATTTGTAGTATATATATATATATATATATATATATATATATATATATATATATATATATATATATATATATATATATATATATATATATATATATATATATATTTATTTATTTTAACTTTACGGTCTGCATAGGACCACTCTAGTCAAGTCATGGTTCAGGTCCTTTTTTTCTCTTCTCAGCCCAATACTTCTTCATCCACTCTGATCGTAATTTCCTTTCCTCCTCCGGAATCACTCTTCCTGTCCTCTGTCTGTTGATCCTTGCCTGTAGTGCTGTGTGTTTGTCCTGCAATATCTTAAGTGCATCTGACTTGCACCTTAAATCTTCCATTGTGATGTGCAACTCTCTCATGTCTTCCTTAAGTTCTGTGATCCATCTAATATTGCTCTTACTATTCCAAAATTTCTCTATTATTCTCCTACTGATTCTACTTTCCGGTGTCCTTACTAGATGCCCCAAGAAAGATATTCGCTTCTTTCTCATAGTGCTCGTCACTGGTTCTATTTCCTTATAGACGGTTTCATTGGAAGCCAGTCTCCAGACTCCATTTACTTGATAATTTTTATTCAAACAAGTTCTCACTATTCTCCTCTCTGTCTTTAGTATTCCATCTATTGCAACGGTGTTTGTTGTTTTGAATATTGTTTCACATGCATATGTAATTTGAGGTTGAGTGACCGTTTTGTAGTGTTTTAATTTGGTTGCTATTGAGAGACATCTTTTGTTGTATGTGTTCTTGGTCACATGCTGTGCTCTAACCAGTCTATCTATTCTACTTTCCCATGCTGGTTTTTCATTCAAATTGTATGTGATTATTTCACCTAAATATTTGAATCTTTCCACAATTTTTATCTCTTGGCTACCCAGTTCAATTTTGTTTACTAATGGAAGTTGAGTTGACATGATTTCTGTTTTTTCAAATGAAATTTTCAAACCAATATTCTGAGCTATTTCCTGTAAAGATTTTATTTGTTGTTTTGTTTCCTGAATGTTATTGGCCAGAAGAGCTAGGTCATCAGCAAACCCTAGACAATTCAAATGTATGTTGTCCTTTTTGGTTCCAATTTTTATATTTTTTGGGTTGTTCTTGTACCATTCTCTCATTATATACTCCAGTGCACAGTTAAAAAGAAGAGGTGATAATCCGTCACCCTGTCTCAAACCAGTTTTTACCAAGAATGGTTCAGAAAGTTCTCCCCTGAACTTAATTTTAGAAAGTGTATTAGTTAGAGTAAGTTCTATCAATTTGATCAGTTTTGGGTGAAGTCCAAAATGTCTTAAAATTTTTAATAATGATGGTCTGTGGATGGAGTCGTATGCTTTCCTGAAATCTATAAACGTTATCCAAAGGGGGTTGTTTCGTTTTCTATAATATGCCATGACTAGCTTCAAAGTAATTATTTGTTCTGTGCAGCTTCTCCAGGGTCTGAAGCCTCCTTGGTATTCACCTAGCTCTTGATCTAGTTGTTGTTTAATCCGATTATATAGTATCTTAGAGAAAATCTTATATGTGCCGTCTAGTAAGGAAATACCTCTGTAGTTGTCTGGATTACTTCTATCACCTTTCTTATGAAGTGGGTTGATTATAGCTGTTGTCCATTGTTTCGGGAACTTTTCTGATATCCAAACCTTATTTAATATCATATGGAGGGAGGTCTGGGTTGTACTTCCGGCGTATTTCCACATCTCTGCAAAAACCTGGTCTTCACCACATGCTTTGTAGTTTTTCATTTCCTTAAGTGCTGTTTCAACTTCTTTTGCTGTAGGTGGGTTTATATTTTCCGGTTTAGTTTTTATAGGGGTCTGTGTATCAATAGATAAAAGTTCCTCAGGTTTATCACAGTTCAAGAGCTTGTTAAATGCTTCTGCCATGATCTCTGCATTTTCCTTATTATTATGTGCTGTTTTTCCATCCATATTTTTCAACAATAATGTAGGGGGGTTGTATTTTTTCAATTGTTTATCAAAGGCCTTGTAATAATCTCTCGAATTTGTTTTATAATAATTTTCCTCTATTGAGTTTATTAAATCTTTTTGATACTGTCGCTTAATTTTTTTAATGATTTTGGTGAATTCTTTTCTGACATTCTTGAGGTTAGTGGCGTTTTCTTCTGTTTTGTGAGTTTGAAATTTCAACCAAGCTTGATGTCTCTCCTCATGCATTTTGTCACAATCAGATTTCCACCAGGCATGTCTCTTCCGCGGATTTAATGGGGCTAGATCTTTTGCATTCTGTTTAAGAATTGGTATTAGTTCTTCTAAATTGTCTGTTAGTCTTGTGGCTCCTGTTCTTTTCTGGTATTGGTCATTCTGGATTAACTGATGAGGGTCGTATGTCCTTTTCTCTCCCTCTGTGTTTTGTCTCTTCCTTCTTAAAGGGGTAAATTTAATCTTGATTTTTATTAAGTAATGATCTGAGCCGGTGTCCGTTCCTCTTAGAACTTTGACATTGTGGATTTCCTTGTGAAAGAACTTGTCCATGCATACGTGGTCCAGCTGCCATTCCCCTTTTGTCCAGTCAGGATGTTTCCAAGTTTTGAGTTTATTTGGTTTTCTTTTAAAATATGTAGACTTGGAGATGAGTCCATGCGTTCTACAAATTTCGATGATTCTTTGGCCATTTCTATTAGTATATCTATGAGGAGCCCACTTTCCAACTACATCTCGATACTTCCTTTCTTTTCCCAATTGAGCGTTAAAGTCCCCTATAAGGATCTTGACATGATTCATATTTACTTTATTCATTGTCTGATCAAGGAGATCCCAGAAATTATCTACTTCTTGCATAGTTTTTGTTAGGAAGTTTTTTTCATTAGTGGGGGCATGGGCATTTATGATGGTGTAAAATTTGTTTGTGGTTTGTAAAGTTATAGTTGCAATTCTCGGTGAAATGGCTTTAAACTCAATTATGGAATCTATGATTTTCAAATTTACTATAAATCCTGTACCAAATTGGGGGCATTGCTTCATGACTCTTTGCCCTGGCCTCCCATTTTAAATTCTATATCCTTGTGATTCAAACGGATCTTCTGTTGAATTTCTCATTTCTTGGAGCCCTGCTAGTAAAATGTTTTGCCTGTCTAATTCATCTGTGAAGTTCTTGAGTTTTCCGGTTTTCAGTAGAGAATTTATGTTATGTGTTGCGATGTAGTTAATATGCTTATGTTTGATTCTGAATATATGTGACTTCGAATGCTCCGATTCATTCTTGCCTTCTAGGTGACTACCCACCGAATCCGATGTAGTCTTCTCCTTCCTCGAGGGGTTGGACGGTGGAAATTTTTTCCTAAAAGACCTTTCCATATCTGACTATCGAAGGTTATCAACCTTAAGTGGAGCAAGCTCCAAGTTACAACTACGGTTGTTAACCATAGAGGATATTTATTCAGCCGCCACTAACATGTGAAACAGACGCTGTTGGGTACCGCCACTAACATGTGGAACCGTCGTACCCTTTGGTGCTAGTTTTGGTCCGCCCTGGGTATTTTATTTCCCCAGTACCCACCATATCTGGTGAGCATTCCACTATCCGCCACCTGTGGAGGCGCCCGGTAGGAGACTAGCAAACTCCCGCGGGATATATATATATATATATATATATATATATATATATATATATATATATATATACTACAAATAAACTAAGCAATACAAAATAATGTTTAGAAAATAAAAAATCAGCTAAAAATGGAGGTGGTTACATAGTACCGTAGTTCTATTAGTATCGACTAATAGAAATCATTACCTTGTGCTTACGGATAAAAAATTATTTCAGTGTGTGTGTGTAATTAAATTCCATTTAAAACCAAATTTGTTAACTATGGGCCAATATAAAAATATGCTTCATGTTTGCTGAGAAGCAACCAGCAATTTTTGTCGTTCGCAAATTGGGTAAAAACCGTGTCCGGCTTGCATAAACTTAAAGGTTGAACATTTTCAATTTTTAATGTAATAAAACAATTAATCCTGTGTTTTTTAATATGAAGTGTAATTCCAGTTTGATATTAAAGGACATTAATATATAAGTGTTATTTTTTTGTTGTAAAAACAAACCAAATCTGTGCCGAAACGTATGGAATAAATGGCTATAAAATTATTTCATTTTATTTGCAAATAAAGCCTTAAGAGAACAATTGAACAATAAATTCAATTTGCTTAACAATTTGCGATGTTGCCAACTGTAAGAAAAATTTTAATTCCTTTTCCACAAAAATGGTTAGGTAGGAAACATGTTTAAAAAAAAAAATTTCTTTAATATAATGTGAAAAAGCTATTTCGCATCCACCCATAAATGCACTTTTACTATATTTTTTACTATATATATATATATATATATATATATATATATATATATATATATATATATATATATATATATATATATATAATTCATTAATATGTAAGGTTGTGGGTGTGGCGCTTGGTTGAGGGGTGGGGGCGAGACGGAAGGTGGGCGTTTGTTTGAAAGGGTTTCGGATGGGCAATTATAAGGTTTTCATGTATTTGGAACTCTAAGACTGTCATTGCTTTTGTTTAGGCGGTTTAGGCGTTTTTTCGATCTTAATTTCACTTTTTTTTTCGATTTTATTTCGATCACATATTTCATTTTCAAAGATAAATTCTTTAAACAGATTCATGGAGCTCCTATGAGCTCCCCTCTTTCTCCGGTCATAGCCAATATTTTTATGAAACATTCTGAAACTCAATCCATTAACAGCAGTCCGTTGTAACCTACATGCTGGTTCAGATATATAGATGCCACCTTCGTCATTTGGCCACACGGAATACAATTTCTTAATCTGTTCGTTTCGCATTTGAACAGTATACGTCCCCAGGTTCATTTTATAATGGATTAAAAATCCAATAATGGATTTTATAATTTTTTAAAATTGTTTCCAAAAAAAGAAATCAATGGAATAAAACTCTGAATAAAATTAAATTCATAAAAAATTGAATAAAATATATGTTAATAAATATTTATAGTTATATAAAATAAATGTTAATTAAATTTATCCTAGGGTAAATTATGTATCCGATTAGTTTCCGATTTACAGAATGGTAAATTATGATACTTCCAATCAATAGGTTAAAATTACGTTTGGAATTTTAATAAAGCTTAGGTTGAAAGTCTATTTTGAGAGTGATTTGAACATAAAAAAAATGTACTACAATATGTCGTTCTACAACATATGAAATTTAATTTTGTGTCAATTCGGTGTTATACTATGATATTGCAAAAATATTTTAAGACAATATTTGAATGATTGTGTGAGTATTGGTTTAACCACCATTTTAATTACTATTGCTTTTATTTCATTAATCGCCGCTTTGTTTCGTAACAATTTAGTTTATATGGAATTATTTAAATTTTCTGTTTTTCAGCCCCCGTCTCTCTCGTTTTCTCTCTCTTGATATTACCTTACTATTTATTACTACCACTACGAATTTATATTTTTCACTTTTTAATATTTTACACCCTTTATTTTTATGTTATGGTAGTGGTTTCTATTTTCGTTCTCATGATCTTTATTTGTTTGTATTTATTTTCATAACCATTTTTTATCATTTGTTGTAAAATTCGTTTTTTTGAAGGTTTTTTTTTCTCTCTGCTGCAACTAAAACTACATCTGCACAACACATATTTGCCATTTAAATACTGTCCATATTCTAGTAATCTAGATATATATTTTTTAGCAAGCATAATTGTTTTGTCTTACATGGGGCTACATTATATATGGCTAAGTATACAGCTGTGTTTTAGATCAATGTTGATTTAATTACAGGAAAAAAATAGGTCCAATTTGAACTTCTAATACTAGGGTGTAACAACATCATCTGCGTGTTTAAGGTACTTAGTTATTCACTGTTTAAAATCTTCAGCACTTTGGCACCATTCCTATGTTTTGCAAATGCCAGTTAATGGTAGTGTGGGAGACTCCTAATTGCCCTGAAAGTTTACTAGTTCTTCGATCTTGTTCTAGTATCTGCAGCCACAGTTGCTCTTAAAATGTCGGAATTGAGAGACCATGAACAACTTGCTCTTTCTCTATTTTCAAAACCCATGTCTTCCTGCTGGAAGTTTTTGAACCATAGTTTAGCGGTGCTAATTGATACGGGTTCTTCTCCCTCTACAAGCGGCGTCAGTCGCTTTGAAGCCTTTTTTAAAATAATGTCTTAAAATTGCCATGATTTCGACAAATAAAAACATTGTTACATCCTAGTATATGACTGAATTGACACAAAATTAAATTTCATATGTTCATAAGAAAAACGAAATGTTGTAGTGCATTATATTTAATGTTCAAGTTACTTTCAAAATAGACTTTTGACCTTAAATTTATAAAAAAACTTCCACATGTAATCTATTGTCTGGAAGTACCATAATTTGTTATTTCTCCTAATTATTTTATTTTTAATTTAATTGTATTCAGTGTTTCATTCCATTAATTTAATACATTTTATAACACGGTATGGTATACGTACTGTAATTAATCATAGCTTCAATACCAAACCATGTGCATATGGAACCATATTTCAATTTTATTAATATTAATTCAAAAGTACATCAATTTCAACTGAATCATATTAAATTATTTAATATAATGTTTAATAGAAAAATGGAAGTCACTACTAAACTAACATAAGTTTAATATACCCGTAAAATAACCATATACTGCATTCATGGAATGAGAAGAATAAATAGTGCCTTCAAATGTCTAAGTTTAAACATTAAATACAATATAAAAAGCTTTTCAAATACTATAATATTGTCATCGATAATCCCTTTTTAACATCTACCTGATATTAACTACAACTTGTAAAAAACTATACACAAAAGATTTATAGACAGTTTTGATCTTTTTACTAAAAAGTGTTATAATACACAATGGGCATACAACCTTACAACACCTCGAACCAAACCAACCCTCCTTAAACTGTTCCTAATAAGTATCGGTCCTTGATGGTACAATAGGGCTATCATCCGCTTGTCAATACATTACAATAACTGATCGATTAGGGATATAATCGGTTTTACCCTTGTGGTTTTCCCGCTCGGTACCTGTTACACCTTCACTTGATTACCTTTCGATTTATTTGATGATGGACAATAAATCATTGAAATTATTTTTAGAATTTTAGAAGTTACATTTTACTTGATTTTGTTTTTTAAAATTTTACAATAAAAAACCTAGTTTTAATATTTCAAAGCTGCCTTTTTTTCATGTTCTCCATACTTTCTCTAATAATTTAAATCTTTCCCTGAAGTTCATTTTCAGATGGTTTGCGAAATACCCCTCAAGTGTTACTATGGCTTCTTTATTCGACTTAAAATGCATACCATTGATGAATCGTTTGAAATTTCGGAATAATCACTTCAGATGCCAGAACATTTTTGTGAGCAAGTGCATTTTCCTGATGATCTTTGCAAATGGTCTTGCAAATTCGTGAAGAGAGACCTAATTTGTAGAAACAAGGTTTTTTTTCACGAATTCCTTATCCAGTTTGTCCGAACGGTCTATATAGTCTACTCCTGTTACTGTTTTAACCAATCTTACAAAGAAAATCAGGTATAAAAATATCTGATGCTATAAGTTTCCTGTTGATGGAATTGTTTTTGCTTTTTTTGGTGCACTTTCACCTCTTTCTCCCATAATTTGACTGTCCTTTTAATCTTGGTGTCTTTTGTGGTGTATCCTTGTCTTCTCCATAAAACGACGCATAAACTCGGTTATAATTTTCTTAAACCCATTGAAACGTTTCTTAAAAATTTGCATCCAACTCGTTTTTGTTACATTAAAACTAATTGGGGCACCCATATTGCATACAGTTTTTAATACATGAACTTTTTGATAAAATTATGGTATTTTGGTATTGTGACAATATTTCACATATTTCACGTTTGTACGACCATCCTATGCAAACAGCTTTATTTTGTTTTTATGGGTGTGCGTTTTCTGTAAATATTTCCTTCAAAGCTAACACAAGTTTTTCTGTTTTTTACTTATCGTCTTTAAGACTTTTGTTTTTTACTTATCGTTTTTAATTAGGAGATGATTTCTGAACTAAATGAGCAACGTAAGCTCATAAATCAGCGGTAAATTTACGACACAATGATGAGGTACTAAATTTGGCATTCTGCTTCCCTTTGTTTTTTTTTTATCTAAATACTCATCTATCTTAGCAACAAAAAAACCTGGTCAAAATACCAAGTGAAATACCTCGGCATGTATATAGAGCACAGGTTAACATGAAAGAAACACATTTTTCACCAAGCGGAACCAGTTGAAACTAAAACTTCACTAACTGTATTCTTTGTTGAGTCGCTAATTAAAAATATCTTTAGAAATCAACGTTCTTTTGAACGTTCTTGTAATTGAACAAGATTCATGTCCAACATCGAAATATTGGAGATATTCCAATATAAAGATACTAGGACCATAACTAACACTTTATGGTATACACCACATCCTATATCTATCTTGAACTTCAAGTTCATATCATTAAAAAGGAAGCTATATGATACTCGCAGAAATATTATGTGAGTCCATAATAGTCTAGTAAGAAACCACCTGACCTAAAAGTATATTTTTGACTTATATTTGAATCTCGGAAACCTAAGTTGTATCCTGGTTAAACTAGTTCTAATATAGAATATTTTGACATACATTTATGATGATATGTAATATTTATCATTGTTAAGGATTGTCCAATAAGAGTGTTAGAACTTAAAAATGAGGCACAATGATAACTACAAGTAAAATTCGGTAATTTGAATTTTATCTTGAAGAACAAGTAATGGCTTTGAAAATTATGTCGTTCCAATATCTCCCCGATGTCAGATGCAGTGCATTTTGGAGACAACATTTTCGATTAATCTTTGACATATATCACGCGATGTATTTGCAATGGTGGTCCCTTTGTTCAGGGTTTATTTCTCTAAATCAGAAATTTAAAATCACCCCTCAAGAAATAATCTAATTGCATCCGTTCCTGGACATTACCAATTCCGTAACGTCCAGGAAACTTTTCAATATTTTTTTTTCAATATGCAATAAATCGATTGTCTGGCGATATGTCTGATAAATCTTGTTCAAAGAAAAATTAAACAACCATATACGAGGGTTGCTATTTATGTATCCAGACTAATAAATAAAAACAAATATTTATTATTGAAAATGGTTTGATTGTTTTTCAAAATATTCTCCGCGATGATCGATACACTTTTGCATACGTTTGAACCAATTTTCATAGCACTTTTTCCATTCCGATTGAGGTATTTCCAAACATTAAAAAAACATACATTTAAACAACATACAAAAAAACATACTTACAAACATACATTTTGAATGCATCAACCGCTTCTTCTGGCATCGAAAATCGTGACCACGTAATTCACGGACGGGAACAAAAAAAATCATTGGGTGCCAAACAGCGGCGGTTCGTGGTAGAAAAAACAGGTGGGGCACGTATAACCAAATTTTGGAATGGGAATAGGGACATGCGTCGCAATAAAAAATTTTACATTTCTTAGTATCATACACATACTGCCCACGTGCTCTTACGGACCAACCGCCACTGGTGCCAAATCAGAACTGTACAGCGCATGACCGGTCAAATATTGAGTTGTTCAGTCCGATGTGTGAAGAATATTCATGCGTCGCTGGTTATTTTTTTAAATTTTTTTTGCACCAATCGACTTGAGCCTTTTTTTGAGCGATTATCAAATTATGAGGAATCATGTTTATGAATCATGTTCATGTAAAATATTGCGTATTCTTGTCATACAAATACCCAGGGATGCCTCAATCTCACGGTTTGTCAGTTCGCACACAGAATCGATGTTTTCTGGCACAAGAACCAAACGATTTTGGACGATCTTTTTAAAATTTGTTCGTAAGTGAACGACGACCACGATTGAATTAGCCAGAATAGAACCAGTGATATATAGCTTGTACAAAATTAAAATCGTTGCACATCTTTAAGCACGTGCTCAAAATTTCGGCTGCGCGGTTGCCAGATTGCGATTAAACATAATTTTACTTTAACGAATCATTTTTACAATTTCACTTTAATAACAATTAAAACAAATATCTCCAAATTAAAAGTAAATTACCAAATGAGTTACAAAATTAGAATAAATGTTGAAAGTCTTGCAAGTGTCGCTGATTTAGTGATTTAGTGACCTTTAGATACATTCAGCACATGTAAAAATGCTTCGTTCAAAAACCATCGACATTTTTTAATATTTGAATGGTTATTAAAATAAAAGATTATATAATTATCAGTGACATTTATTGATATATAATATACAAGTACTACACAAAAAAGCAATACAATATCTGCATGCACTTATTTTCATTAATCGGAGTCTAAAAAGTACTGGCTGGAATCACTGCTATCATCTGCAGTATTTATAATTAAGGGAAGAAGTTTCTTGCCACTATCTAAAATAAAAAATTTCAATAAAAACTTTTCATATTTTTTGCATATTTATGTAACTTACCTTTTACCATCAACTTTGATGGTTTTTACACTCCTCTTGTTATTATCTTGCCATGAATGAATAACTTACAGTATCATTTTGAAAAGTCCAAGTTTGATCTAAGATAAATTTGTACAAGGCGTTTTTTCTTTCCTTCATATAACCTCTCAAAAAATCTAAAGGTTTCAGGGCAACATTGGGAAGTTCCATAAGGCCTCGTCTTGGATATTCTTTTTTCCATTTAAAACCTACTTCTTTCAATATGTTGCGCAATGACATACGGCATCCGTCAAATAGTTGTTTATCTTTTAATTGTTTTTGTAAGGAATTCAAAGTTACATGCTGCCCTGAAAATTAATATTAAATTGTAAGTGCTTACGATGGGTTTATGAACGGTCTTTTCTGCAATTCTTAGGTTACAAATACTTATTGTGTTCATATATGATGTAAATGATGTAACGAATAGAACTTGTATCCAAAGCTGCAATATTGGTAACCCTTTTAGTAAAATTACTTTTTCTAGACGATTTTAAAACCTCACTATTTTTGAGTTTTTGTGAAATAGTACTAACAGAGGACATACTAAATCTTAAGACTGCTGCAACACGCTAAAAAAATACGACTTAAACTAAACATATCCAAGTGTTAGCAATTAACTTAACATACCTCTTTAACAGCCGCAAAGGGTATCAATGGATCAATGGACCATTATTGTCTCGTTCTTGTTCAAAATAGTGTATCAGAGATGCCACAAACTCTTGACAATGACGATTTAAATGATTTGGCATTTTACATGCGCGATTTAAGTTCTTAAAGAAACTGTTTTCGATCCCAAGGTAAAAATGAAAGTAAATGTTTAGATACAAATGGGATAACCTTCAAACGTTTCAATAAACATCAAAAAGACAAATTTTAAACAGCTGCCAACTGCTAAATTTGAAATTTATTGAATACATTCCATTTGATTATTTTATTATTTAATGTTTGTAGTGGTATTTGTGTAGTTCTTTAATAGCGTCAACGATAACGTGTAACGGGTTTAGTTTTGTACAGGCTATATAGTGGTTTTAGATGATGCTTCATTGCCAAAAGAATCTATAGAAGTGAGTTGATCGATGTACTGTTGTTGAGATAATCCACGTCGAAAGTCGTAGTAAATCATCGCACGAACATTCTCACGAGTTAATTCCATTTTTTGACCGACACGAAATATTCAAGTCACTAAACAATACAAATAGTGTCCGTATGACGAAACGTTCTGAGTACTTATACAGTCAATAATGTCAAACTTTACGATGTATATGTAAGATGACGCCTAGAAACACCATTGTTGCTAATTCCGAATATATAAATAGCAACTCTCGTATATCAGTTTAGGCCAAATATATTACTGGAATCCCATCATCGACCTCAAAATAATAAGGTTCTGTCACTCCTTCAGCACAAAAACCGCACCGAAGGATGACTTTTTGGAGACTTAAGGCAACTCCTGAATCACTTGCGAATTTTCATCGGCCCAATTCCTGCGGTGTAATTTGGTTTATAAAGCTATTAAGCCAGAAATGTGTTTCGTCGGAAAAACTAATTTTTCCTTAAAGTGGTGGTCGCCTTTATACTTCCAATTTCTATACGCTTTTAAATCGTGTATATTTCCATGGTGAACTGCATATAGCAGTTACTCAGTGTACTGAATATCGCAGTCTATAAGTAACATTTACATTTTAAACAGTGTTGCCGCTGTTCCGTTTCAAAGTTTTGACGCTCTTATTGGAAACATTTTCAGAGTATTAAAAAACAAAATTGTCATCTTAAAAAACAAAAGTGAAAGCAGTGTTGGCAAAAATTAAAGCATTCCATTAATACGTTTTAAAATCAGTATCGGTCAAAATCAATTAGAATATTAAATTAATTAGAGCGTATACTCTAACTTAATGTAGCAGAGCTATATTTGGATATTCTAAGCTACATATATGCATATTAAATCTTAACCGTCATATTCTCAGCGTTACATTATGGGAAGTAACATAACTTTATTACTCACACTCTTCCTCCTCGTTCATTAACAAAAAATCAAAAGAAAAACCAGATTCAATTCCTACCTGCTCAGCATCCGGCCGTGTCGACCCATCGTGTACTTAATAATAGGTACGAGCCCTTTTTTAGTTGTGAGGCATATGCAAATGAGCCCTTTAGGAAGAACAAAACGGTTGACGGCTACGTGGAAAGGAAAAAAAAAGAAACGACAAAAAACACATGGTGCCAAAGGGGGTACAAGGAGTTAGTTGGCCCGGTAGTGATTAGAGCAAATCAGTGAATGTATCGCGGCTCTCATAAGTGAAAGAAATGTTTTCCATGGCGATGTATATTACGGACAGTTTGGCTAATGGTCTAGTGAATGTAATTATTTGCTGTCTTGTTTAGTGTGGTTGTTTTGTTTGTGAATGTATTATTTTGTTCTACTAAGGGTAAATTGAAAGAAAACAATTTGTGACAATATTTGATGGATTACTTTAAATATGGTAAAAGCTAATAGAAATGTATAAATTTTATCAGAAGTTATGATTAAAATTCAGTAAGATCTCCATAGTGGGGGAAGGGAGGTGTTTAATACCACCGCCTTTCGCGGATACCTGAAACCACTGATTGTATTGAACCACATATTGAGTCCTATATTTTCAAATTTATGACGCAAAATTAAAACAGAAAAATCCAAGAATAACCTTGTGCTATCATAAATCGTCTATTCTGATGTTATTATAATAATAACATTTAACTTACATACCACACAACAAGAAAATTATGTGATAAAATAAGATTGTTAATAAAATTTTAAAATCAAAACTTCTATTAGGCGAGATCAACTAAAATCAAAAACTCTCGTCATCTTGAGCTACATATGTATTCATCTTCCGTGCCTTTGACAGTGAACCGTTTGTTTTTCGGTGAAGCAAGCAATCCCTTATTGGATCGAAATCCATTATTTGGTTCGTTTTATGTTTCGGACGTTTGAATCATAGAAAAATTTTGAACGTATATACTGGCCGTTTTTGTTTTCACGTTTAACCGTACTATGAAGATTTGACAAGATCTTCCAATTTTTTGTCGGTGAATATCTCATTCAGCTCGTCTATGTAATGATTCAGTTCGTCTTGTATTCTATCATTAAATCTTTCTCCATCTGCTTACCGTACTATGTTAAGTGTACATTGTGGTAAGTTTTTTTGAATAAAGACCGATTTTATCACAATTATAAACTTGCTTAGGACGATTTCCTTTTTCTACAATAATTTTGATAAATTCCGCTGCAAACGCGACAGCAGCTTCTTCATCAGCCCATACAGACTCCTCTGTAATTTTTATGTTCTTTTAATTTAAATTACTTTTCGTTTTAAATTAAAGCGAGTTTTGATTTCCATACAACTAGCCGTTATTTCCTGTAATAGACTTTCTTCCCTCTTCGGTTCGACCTTCTGGCCACATATCATCAAATGGAATCAATGTTTTTTATTGTAATATCTTACCATCAATGGGAATCTTTCCTAGTCATATTTTCCATTCACAAATTTTAAGTTTTCTGTACCGTAGCTAACACCTCATCACACTTTTCATATCGAAAATTCGTGATTTTTTATACAGTGCTATGAAATATAAAAACTCAAAGGAATTTTTTGATATTTATTTTTATTAACATAACGATATTAACAAGTAGTACAAATAAAAAAAATAATATGCAGTTATTCTTCATAACTAAATGAATGAAGTAGAATTTCTCGATGGTTTAATGTTATTTCAAATGAAAATATAATACAATGTCTTTTATAATATAATGTTTTTCATGTCATTTTATTACAGACAATTTGTAGCCTTTTAGGAACACTATTAGATTATTTAAACTTGTTTTCTGCGGTTTATCTCATGCTTTGTATATTCTTTCTTTGAGTTCCTGCGTTTGAATTTATGGTCTCTGTCCATATATTTTCAGTAGGATTAAGATCTGTTCTTAATGTAGTCTAGCTCAAAACTTTGGTTCCAAATTCTTGAAACAAATTTTTTGGTTTCTTCACATTATTATCCAGAGCGTTGTCTTGTCGAAACATTTCATCTTCTAAACACGTTATAAATGGCAAAATGAAATCCTCCAGTATTTTATGGTATTGTATAGCATTGGTGTTTCCAGAAACAAAAGCAATTTCAGATTTAAATCCGTGTTTGAATGCAGATTATATCATAACTACACCACCACGATGAGATCTGCGGGACATAATTTTCTCTTGTTTTCTTAAATCGTGCCAGTAATAGGCCAGACATTTTCTTAATATCGCGATTGTCGTATTTATTTCGATCAAAAAATTCAGGTCTTGTTGCATTGGCCTCTTAAGGTATTATTTGAAAAAAGAATATTCCATGCGTTTCAGTATAAATTTGGTTTGTTTTTTACAAAAAAAGAAATTATAAAAAAAGTTTATACATTATTTTGGTTTAATGTAAAAGCTAAAATTAATGGTACTAATTTTGCACTCTATAACACAAGTATAACACGATTAGGAAACACATTTGTTTTATTAAACAAATTGTTTTATTAAATTATTAACTGTTTAAAGTGTTCACCGTCTTTTTTCTCATGAAAGAAGCTTCGTCGGTTTATAAAATACTGAACAAAAAATTTGGTTTTCTGTGGTTTTGGCCTGTAGACTATTCACAATATTTTTGTCTGTGTGAAAATTTAGCTGGTAAGAGTACCTATACCCTTTGTACATGATAAGGGTTGAGTAATTCCTCTGTTAGTGTTCAATGTACAATCCAGTGGGAAAGTCCAACTTCTCGCTCAACACTTCGAGTACTTCTTCTTCAACAAGATGTAACATTTCTTTTTCGACTTCAGGACCGATATAGGGGCATAGCGTGATATTCGCGTACATAATATATATATTTTTGGTTCTAAATCAAACTTAAATGTAAGCACTGATATACACTGAAATAATATTTGTCTCAATGTTCAAATAATATTGTTAGCGGCGTTGCCGATTGATATTGACTAATGTATAACGTGATTCTCAATTTTAAAATAGAAAACCGTAGTTTATTAATAGTTAATTGTCACATAATGATTAATTAATATTTGCCAAATATGTTTTTTACATATATTTGCTTAGAATGATAATTCTTATCATAGCCTTTCGATTGGTGATTTAATACTTTCCCTTACACCCTGCATAATATTCGGGAACTGAAGGAAATTGTCACAAAGCATCAGAGAAAAAAAAATGGAAATAGAAATCGTTGAAATTATAGATTCATTCGTAAGTTTAAAATATTCAGGTCTCCTTAAGGTGGAGTTCAATCGATATTATTAATTAGTTTTTGCAAGTCCAATAAATTGTTAAACAGCTTACTGTGAGTATAACATTTTAACATTTGTTTGGATAAATTAATTTTATTGTAACTAGTTTGATTTTATTATAATACTGACCTTCTAAATTACCGTGACAGTTAATTCTGATAAATTTGTAATAAGAAAGATTCAAGATGTTATTACAAATTATATATATTAGAGAAACATCCTTAACTTCTCCGAAATTTTATAATTTCATTCATTTTTCGTCGCGATACTTCCACAAAAAAAAAAGCACGTAGCTCACTACTTAAACTCCACTTTGTCGACGGCGAAACCTCCGAACTTTCCGAATTATAATTATTTTAGGCAAATTTTATAATCGAGAGGCATCAGCTCTCGGGAATTGATTTATGGTTTATGGAAATGAAACGTCCGATACCAAAGCTTAGACTCTAATAAAATGTGAGTTTACGTGGTGGAGTTTTTCCTTTATTTTTCGATGCAGCGTTTCAGGTGATGTAATTAAGGTTCGGAGTCTTGTTTTGGGTGAACGTAATTAAAAAGTCGTTAGATACGGAAAAAAGCAGATGTCAGGCAGTTATTACGAATAATAAAATTACCTAACAGAGGAGAAAAGGCTGGGACTTAATCTTACTGTTCGAAGTGGATATATACCATTTTACGTTAATGGTTATTCTCCGATCTACCACCAATAAATTAAATACCGTTATATACATAATATTTACCCCAATTTCTAAGTCATGTTAAGGTAATTTCTAGTTTGTTAATGTTAAATAATGATATATTAACATCACAACACGCATCATAAAATTGTTTTTATTCTATATATATATATATATATATATATATATATATATATATATATATATATATATATATATGATATGTTTTAAAATCAGTATTCAGAGGTTCAAAAAAACAAAAATTAAAGAATAGCCTTATTCTGACTAACTTCAGTTTTCAAGCTGCCCACCGTCGTGGTCCAGGCATTGCTGATAACGAGAAGCAATGGAATCACAAACATCGAACATCATTACCATTGGTATTTGCCCACATTCTCTTTCAATCGCTACTCTTAATTCATTGACTGCTGCCGGTTTTGTCTTATCTTTAATGTAACCCCATAAAAATAAGTCGAGCGGCGTAACGTCAAGCGAACGTCCTGAGTATTCAACCAAACCTCTTCGTCCAATCGGTAGAGTCTCGTCAAGATAAGCCCTTACGTCATAATGATAATGTGGTGATGCACCATTTTGTTGAAAATAAATGTTCTCATCCTCAAAAGCTTCTTGAATGCGCAGGATCACGTCTGAAAATTTCCTAAAATTTCCTACATTCCTACATTTCCTAAATTCGTTCTATATTTTATTTTAAAGAAATATTTGAGAAATCGGAACGTACAAAAAACAGTGTGCATAAAACCAAGATTGTAATTTCTTGCCTAAGAAAATGTCGTAATACTCGACCTCTGCTATAGTCTCTGTGACTTCTTATTTCTGTTACTGAAGGAGATTAGTAAAAATGATTACCACGAGTATTTCAAGACCTTTTGCTATGTCAAAAGGAATAAACATTGATGTACATATATATCATATGTGTATATATATATATATATATATATATATATATATATATATATATATATATATATATATATATATGATCATTATCATCATCATCATCAACCCGTATCAATCCACTGCAGGATGAGGGCCTCTTCAACATGCTTCCAACTCTCGCGGTCCTGAGCTCTCCTATGCCATTCGGGTCCAATATACTAATGTCATCAGTCCATCGAGTTGTCGGTCTTCTCCGTGGACGTTTGCGATCAAGCGGTATCTAGTCCAGGACCGCCCTGGTCCATCTTTCGTCCCATCGCCTCTCTATATGGCCTGCCCACTTCCATTTCAATTGCTTTATTCTTCCAAAGATGTCACTCACTTTCGTTTGTTCTCTGATCCATGTGCAAGTCTTTCTATTCCGTCTAGTAATGCCAAGCATACATCTTTCCATTCCCCTCTGTGCTACTCGAAGTTTTTAAACTGACTGTGATGTGAGTGTCCAGGTCTCACTTCAGTATGTCATAACAGGCAGGACACCCTGATCAAAGACTTTCCTTTTCAGGTAAAGTGGTAGTTTGCTCTTAAACACTTAAACACTGTTGAGCCTGCCAAATGCCTGCCAGCCACATTTAACGCGTCGCTCCACCTCCCGGGCGGTATCTCCTTCCATTGAAACCCTCTGCCCAAGATATATATAGTGATCCACAACTTCCAAATCCGTTCCTAAAATAGAACTCCTTTTGTCATCAGCAAATTTATTGAACACGACCTGACTCTTCCTCTGGTTTATCTTTAAACCAAATGGTTCCCCAGCCCTTTGCAGCTCTTGTACGTGTCTCTGCAGCTCATCTGAGTCTTGTGAAAGAAGAACGATATCATCTGCGAATCTAAGATGATTTAAGTAAGCACCATTAATCCTTATTCCATCCTGTTCCCAATCCAGATTACAAAACACTTCCTCCAGGCAGGCTGAGAAAAGAAGAGGCAATGTTGCGTCACCCTGCCGTACGCCCCGCTCTACATTTATTTCAACCTCAAGATCGTTAAGGTGAACTGTCGCTGTAGCTTCATCATATATCGATCCTAGTAGATTTACATAGGTTTTCTCTACACCTTGATTAAGCACTGCATCCATTCTGGCCCGCTTTGAGATTGAATCAAATGCCTTTTCATAATCGATAAAAGCCAAGCACAGTGGCATAGTGTATTCGTTGTGTCTTTCTATGACCTGCTGTAGAACCTGGATGTGATCCATTGTACTGAAACCACTTCTGAATCCTGCTTGCTTCCTTGGTTGTGCGTCATTAAGTTTTCTTAGTATTCTTTTGGATATTATCTTGGTGAAAATTTTGTACACCACTGATAGGAGGCTTATTGGACGGTAGTTCTTTAAATCTTTCGGTGCTCCTTTCTTATGTAAAAGAATCACTTCTGCATTTTTCCATAAGCTGGGCACTTCTTGTTGTTTGAGACAGTTTGAGTATAATTTTGCTAGTGTTTTATGTAAAGTCCGACCACCAGCTTTTAACATCTCCACAGTTATACTATCCTTTCCTGGAGCCTTGCCGTTTTTCATCGAGTCTATAGCCTTTGTCACTTCCTCTACCAAGATATCCAGCACTTGTTCTTCAGTGGGCATTGCTGTTCTTGCTTGATTTTGGTCCTCATACAACCCTGAATAAAATCTTTGGACAACCTCTAACATTTCCGTCCGTTCCCTGCATATTGTACCATTCTCACGCATCAAGGAAAACATTCGTGCCCTTTTCTTTCTTAGCCTCTGCTTAGCCTTGTTAATTTCCCTGTTTTCTTCTAGAGTCTTTTGCACAAGCTGCATGTTGAATTGACGCGTTTCCTCTCGAATACGTTTTCTTATAGTTTTGCAAAGCTCAACGTACCCTACCCTGCTAAAAGGACTGTCTGCATTCTTCATTGTCCGGCGTTATTTCAATAAATTAATGATCCCATTGGAAATTTTTGACTCTGAAACATTTATCTTCTGGTGCTATTGAAGCCGCCGTTTTAAGCACATTGCTGGCGATTTCTTCATATTGGTCTGTAATTTCCATCTCCTCCGGGTCCTGTAACACAGCAAAGCGATTCGACAAAGCAATTTCAAAATATCTGCCCCTCTCCAGCAGCTTCCCAGAATCCACTTTGCCCCTTTTTGATCTTATCAATCTTTTGCGCTCTTTTCGGCAGTTTATCTTAATCTTTGCTCGTACCATTCGGTGGTCACTTCCCACATTAAAATGGTTAAGGACAGTACAATTGCAAAATATTGCTTTATCGTTTGACATGATGTAATCAATTTCACTTGTGAGTCTAGATGGAGTTTTCCATGTCCATTTTCTGTTGATCTTTTTCTTGTAAAACGAATTCATAATATAAAGTTCTTGTCCAGCAAAGTCAACCAGCCTGTGACCTCTATTGTCCCGCTCACCGTTTCCATATGGGCTAGTTGCACTTTCGTTTCGTTGTTTCGTTGTGTGAAAGATTTTTTTCGAGTGTGGCCGAAATAGCAAAAAGTTTGTTCGTTCACATAGTCTGAATCGAATTTTGTTTTGATGGTGCCGTTCTTCGACTCCTGTTCTGCCACAGTGTAACAATTTGTTTTCGTAAAGTCAACAGCTAATTTTATAAAAACGATCTAAAATCTTTGTATTGTTCTTCATTATGATAACGCCTCCCAATTTCTTGGGAGGGATTCAATTAATTGCAAACTATGAAATTATTCCAGAAATGTGAGTGAACATTACCTAATTAATAATTTAATTAGGGAAAATGTATTAATACCGAAAATTATATTTCATATAATTCAAAAAGTATTTCACTTTTAATTCGCTTACTGAAGTTTACTTGTGGTTTCTTCAAAATTCGTTGGCGAATTAATTCTTAAATAGTTCTTATTTTTGTGCACATGTAACTTGGGCAGCTTGAAAGAAAGGCTGTCACACAAAATGTGTTCATAATCTTCTTCTTCCCAATATTTCCTGTTTCACTCTCTCTGTGTTCTCTGGGGATGATGCAATTTTCTTAAGACCTAAAGGTTTCCTATTCTTTACTGTTTCTCTTGTAAAAAAATGGATCATCGCATTATGCTTATATTGGAATAAATGTAAAAATTCTTATACTGCCAAGCATTTTATCAACGTGATTCTTCTAATCGATGTAACAGTAACTACTACATCAGTTTAGACTGTATAGTTTAGATTGTAATTTATTTACTACAGAGTTCGATTTTATTTGGGGATGATGATATTTATATGGGTTTAAAAAATGTTGCCGTACTATAATTAGTTTTAGATCAAGCAAAGAACATTGATCCTTTTTAATGGACTATTGATATTTAAATAAACAAATCATAATTAATAATAAATGAATGAAAGCAAACGTTTTAGATTATAACAGGAATTTTACTGTTTTAAGAAAGTGTTGGAAGTAAATTTAAGTGAAAATATTTCGTAGAAACTGAACTAATAAAATTTATATATCAACGATCCGTTGCCATTTATATTTACTTTGTTTTTTTTTTCGGTTTTCAGGGTGGGTTTTTTCACTTGTTTGGTAATCATTTTTTAACTTATTATCTGAGAATATCTCTTCTTTCTCACTCTTAAGCAAATATTTTGATCTAGCAGATAATCAAATATTTTGATCTGAAATCGTCAGTAATTGTAGTAGTCAATTTAGTTGGATATGCCGTAAAATATCTATATATGTTTTAGTATTAAAATTCTTCTATCTGAATGTCCAATATTATTCAGGGATGTATAGACCTACAATAGTACCTCCCCAATACTGTATTTACTATTGGCCTGATATTTACATTTTGAAACTCAGTTTTTGCGGCTCTATGAAAATTATTAATTTTTTTCGTCAGAAAAATAAGATTTCCAAAAATCTATGACTATTTTTGGCCATTTTTTAATTCCAAATTTCCTATATTTGGCTTTTGTAATGTTTATTTTTGTATTCTGAAAATCATCATTTTACAGTTCTTTAGAATTAATACAATTTTTCAAAAATATCATAAACATTAGTTAGTGTTAAAAGACTGGGGAAAGCAGTGCAACATCCAGTATACAAGTTGAATAAAACTGAAAATATACTCTCTGAATAGCAAATCTTGAACGTAAAAACTGATATAATTTTTGTTTGTTTACTCTGCCAAAGTAAATGTTTTAAAAAATTTTGTTTTTATCATCTTGTAAGGCATATTTGATATGAAAGAAGCACTTTTCAGTTTTCGTAACACTTCCGAACATTGCTGCTTTTACCGCTGCAGGTAGTATTGATCTTACCGCTATTTTATCTTACTGCAGGTAGGATTGTTAATCAACATTCACATGCGATGAAGATTCGTGCTTATCATTCTTTAGGCTACTATCCCTTACAGCGCACCACAAGGCACGCTGCTTAGAACTGTATTTGCTTTAGTGGTGGGTCTAAATTTTGTTTAGGTCGCTATAATGGATGTAAGAAGGTCCATATGTTTTCGGGGTGAAAACCGAAATTTAACTTTATTATTAGATTAGAACGGTATATAGCTTTACTATTAGAACGGTATATAGCTATCACACAAGTAATTATGGTATGGAGGGCTAGATGCTTGGAAAGCAGGTTATTCTTAGTTATGATTATTCCAGCAAGAAGAGACTCCAATAGTGACACTGTATTGGATTGCAAGATTCCTAATTTTATCTTCGACAGAATATGGATGGTAATTGTCGAACTTTTAAGTGACTTCCCAGTCACCGCCAATTTTAAACGAACTCGAAGCAATATGTATTGGGTTATTGCAAAAGTTCGTTCCATTTTTTTGGGAGAAATTGAAGACAAATTTAGTTCACTAAAAATGACATTTAATCAATATAGTATGTGTCGTTTGGTTCGATAATCTTTCTCCATCTCTCCGGTAGCTGAATAATCCCACGCTTATAGAAGTTCTGGGCTTTCTAGCTAAATAACTGATCTAAATAAATGGTAGTCGAAAGGCACAAGGTTGGAAGAGTACCGAGGATGGTGTAAAACATCCCAAACGTGTGGTCTATAACTGTTTTGATGGAATCCAATATGCTTTCTGTTGGCAATTCAGGCCGCTTGTAGTTGAAGGGGCAACTCCGCGGTTACACCATGATCTCTTACGTTTAACATTATTATACACTATCCATTTGGCAACATCTGTAGCCATCCGCTTTAAAAAGGCTCCATTTCATTGCACTTCAATAAAACATCGCAAACATAAATTTGGTCTATCAGGTGTTTCTCCGTTAATTTATAGGACACCCATACATCGGTCTTACTAACCATTTCAAGTTGACGTAATCGCCTTGACACTGTTGACTAATTCATTTCAAGAATTTCTTCTCTCTTTCGAGTTAGTTTATACTGAAAATTTTCAGTTAGCGCCATTGCCATAGCCTCGGCCGGTAGTCCAGAACGTGATATATCGTCAAAATTAAAAATGTTTTCGCGAAACTTTTTGAACAACTTACGTGGCGAGTAATCGTCAACCCTCGCTATACACAACACTTATTTTCTTTTGCGTCTGCGAAGCATTCTGGTCTTTTCAGTAATATGTAAAATGTTTAACAAAATTTTAAAAGCATAATACAAGGTGTGTCTCATGGAAAACAGGATTTTTTAAAAATAGCTATTTATAGTGGCGCCATCTTTTGACAGGGTAAATGTTTAAAGGTGCATCCTTCACTGACGTTCTAACAACATTTCATGATATTTGGATCATTAGAAGACGATTTATTGCGCTTAAAGTGTCAGTGTGTTTATACCATATGTCGAAAAATTAACATCGAACAAAGAGCGAATATTAAGTTTTATTATAAACTTGGTAAAACATTCACCCAAAAGTTTTAATTAATGAAACTTAAAAACTAATGATTGTTTATTCCGTGGCAGAGTCTATGAGTGGTTTAAACGATTCAAAGAAGGTCATGAGGTCATCAAGGTCGACGAACATTCGAAAAAAAGAAATCAGCCAAAATCTTCGTTGCGATACATGGAAATGGAATTGAACATGTCCGAAGACATGTTCAATTCATCGCATTTTGACCGATGACTTGGGACTTCGGAGGGTTTGTGCACGCTTTGTTTTACAGAAATTGACTGACGACCACAAATTGTTCCGAATCTAACATTGCAAGGACTTGGTTAAAGAGTCGAAAAAGGATGAAAACGGCGATGAGACGTGATGTTTTCAATATGATCCAGAAACCAGACAACAAACTGCCGAATGGAAGCACCTGAGTGAGCCAAATCCGAAGAAAAGCTATCTCAAGAAGTAAAAAATCAAAACAATGTTGATTTGTTTCTACGATTCGAAGGGAATTGTGCACAATCAGTTCGTTCCACCTGGTCAAACTATCAATGCTATGTTTTTTCTTGGTGTTATGAAGCGTCTGTTCTTACGTATTCCTCGTGTGCGGCCACAATATCGCCAACAAGGCAGCTGGCGCTTGTTACACGATAAGGCGCTATCTCATCCCTGATTTTTTAACCGAAAATGCCATTTTAATCATCAATGATTCACCATACTTGCCTGATTTGGCTCCCTGCGACTTCTACCTCTTCGAAGAACTTTTTTTGCCAATGAAAGGGCAGCGTTATGCCGACATTGAAGCCATTCAAAAGACGTCGACCGCCATCCTGAAGAACATATCTTTGGCCGAATTCAAAAATTTATTTGCCGACCTAATTGATCGTGCAAACCTTTGTATTGATGCACAGGGAGACTGTTTTGAATAAAAACTAATGATTTTTACAGACAAAATAAATATTTGTTTTTTTAAGTCTTGTTTTTCTTGCACAGCTCATTCAGGGAAACAATGGTTGCACGTCATCAAAATCTATGACGCACTCACGTTACAATATTGCCACATCAACACCAAAATACCCAGACTTTGGCATTTGTATGATCGATAAAACTGTAAATGAAAAAGTAACGCGAAAAGTTTTTTCTGTAAAAGTTTTAATCAAAAATCCGTCTTGAAACTTCTGCTTCTCAACATAGGGGCTTTTCATTTAGTTCACACGAAGTTTAATTATTCAGTGTCACTAAAACAACTTTCAGGATCTGAATCGCTGTTCAAGTAGATTATTAAAGGATTAACTTCTAGTCGATCAAATACTCTTTCGCTGACCGACCATCTTTAAATCTCTTCTTCTGTATGTCTGATGCTGTTCATCCAGATCTGTGGTGTAACTGTTGACAAAGCTTCTTTCCACATATCCAAACAGTTATCAATCGTTCTTCCATCTCGACCTATATGACGATTGTAATCATTTTTGGCCACACCCCATATCAGTTCCATAGGATTGAATATGCAATGATAAGTGGGAAGACGTCATACTTGTGGCCATACTCTTCAGCCATATGATCTGCCACATATTCTTTTTTAGGCTTGTTCCTGAAGAGAACATTATGAAACAAAACCTGTCCCTTTAATTATTGTTTACCGAATAACGATTTGCAGCAGTTCACTTTTCAACATAGTGTTTTCAAAAGGTACTGTACTGTACTGTACCAATACTAATATTTAGTGCAGTTGAAATTCGCTAAAAAAACTCCAATTAACCCTGAGACCTACTAAGTTATTAATACATACCTCTCTCACAGCGTTTAATGGCAAAAGAGGAACCCCATTATCTCGTTCCTGTTCAAAATAACTGATAAGTGACGAGACAAGCTGCTTACACTGACCACTTAACGGTTTTAGATTTTTTTGCAATTATAATCGCAGATTTTTTACTACAGAGCTCACAAAAACAGAAACTAAACCAGAAACTAGCTAAAACAGAAAAGAATACACTAAAAATAATTCATAAATATTTGAACACACAACTCAAAAACGATCAAAACATGAAAATGACAGATTCTACGAAAAAATTATATAAGGTCGGCAACACTGTCCAGAACTACATACCTAAACGTTATCTTGACAGCGAATTCACAGAATGTAATCCGTCCGTCTCACCGTATTTTTATCCCATTCTAATAGGATTAGAGGAAGAAGGAAAGAGAGTGCTTTAAACTTTAAATGATTTTTTCTTTCTTATGGATTTAAATTGGCAATATATTTCTCTAGACTGATGACGTGCAACCATTTTTTCCCTGAATGAGCTATATGTTTTAAATGTCGCTTATTTTCTGCTATTGTTAATGCTTAAGATTTAAAAAACACCACTAATCTTCCATCTTCTATCGAACAACAAAAAAAAAATGGTACGAATTTTTGCATCAACCCAGTCCACTACTTCTGGGTTACCTTACCCAAGAATAGATCGTCTTAATTCGACCCAAACCTAGCACTTTTTATTTTTATTTTCTTGTATCAAATCTTGTTTAAATTATTTTTATTATTATACGATACTGTTATGGTGTAGACAGAAATGACAAAATTTCTCAAAATCCAATAAAAACTGTTTTTCGTAGTGTTCATATTAGCGTTTTTGAACTAATTTTCTAGTATATTTTAAAATTTCGTCCATAAATGAACGTGTCAAAACTTTTAAATTTATTGTATATTTTCCAATTTATTATTTGGAATTAATTAAACATTGTTCATAAAAGTTCACATTAAAAATATTATATATGAACGTAATGGAAATATCTCTAGTATTGTTATATAAATAATTATTTTAATCTAGAAATAAAATTCGAACTGTGAAAATATTCTAATTGAAATAAATACAGTTAATACTTTGAATATTTTTGCTCATCAGCCAGAAGAAAAAACAAACATAAATCGTTCGATCTCCAAATAAAATGTAAGCCTATTTCACGTTAATATTTTAAATTGCAATTTAAATATCTCCAGTTCGAAAAAAATCCGATATATAAATAAAATTTGTAGGAAATAGGGGGACGAGGTGGGCGAGACTTCCCACCCCGTCCCCTCTTTCATTCTTCCAAAAAAAGATTAAAGATTCCTGCTTACATAACGATTTATCAGTCCTGCAAATCTCATGTGCAGGATGAAAAACGGGAAAAACGAAAAGCCCTTCTGCTCGCTGGTGCTCAAGGCCCCTTTTTAACGATTGCTGTTCGTGAGCTTTCTATATGCAAAATCGTAGGAAAAGTTCAAGAGGAAATACAGGGTGGGTTAGTCTGGAAGGGAAAAAATGGACGACTTTTTTTTCCTTGAAATATTAATTATTCTTTTTGGTGAACGTTGTGACTTGTGATTGTTTTGTTGATCTTGATATTTGAGAAACTGTGTGGTTACCTTTTATAAAACTTGTATTCACCATACAATGTAAATTACATACAAGATAAAGAATAAGCAGTACTATTTATTCAACTTTACTCTCTTAACTACTCGAATATGCTCGTTTTATGAAAAATGTTTTTGTATTTAATGAGGGGCATTTAAATTTAAATGGATACTTTAAAAATAAAATTATCGCATATAGGAAAAGAAAATTTGAGATGATCAAATTACCAACTTCTATTGGTGTTTATGGTCCCTAAAATGGCCGAATAATCAAACTCATAATACGAAAAATGTAACAAACAAGGAAAATAATTTAGCATTAAGGGCACATCGATATTTAGGCTTGATACACAGGTTGAGAATACTACTCAAACATCAATTCTTCTTGCAACCTATGGTGTGAAACACGAAACTTTAAGAGATTTGAACGTTAGACTAAATCCCTTTTTTAAATATTTCGATGCTTGTGAATCGTTGAAGATTGAATCGTGTCCTGATGATGCTAACATGGTTCTCAAAACGCGCGTCGAAAAGTTAAAAAAGTGAGTTGGTGTTTAGTAGTAAATCTCTCGCAGTTTACCGCTCATGTTGATAAACGGATAATTTAAAATTCCAGAATTAACAGATCAACATGAAAATTAAACCCATTAACATACAGCATACGATTATGATCAAAAAGTAAGGTGACCTTTGTTTTAAAAATTCGCGGGCTTTAAGCATTGATAAAACCGTTCATTTTTTTCAAGTTGATATGACTCTCCTTGACATCTGACAACTTTCATATCATTTCAGTTAGTTAGAAATTATAGCGTCTTTTCAATTGTTAAAAAAAATTGTCGCCACTTTTTTAAAACATTACTTAATTTTATTACATTTTGCCTAAAAAATGTCTTGTGCTATTGCATATGTTAAGAAATTGTTATGGCGATGAAGCTATGTCATAAATAATGTTTACATGTGGTACAAGGACTTTAGTGATGGTAATGCAGTTCAAGATTGACGCAGTTCAAGATGAACCTTGTTCAGGAAGATGTTTCGCGTTAACCATGAAGGAAATAGCGCTCGCATTTGTGCCCTCCTTCCACCCGAGAATATTTTCTAAAATAATCCCGAAACTGCACTGTTAATAGATGGGATAAGGTTTTCGTAGTCGAAAGCTACTCATAAAACCGTTATCTTTTCTTTATTGGTCTTTCCGTTGCTTGGCCGCCGGAGGAGGGTGAAATCTTAAGATATATTATTGTATCTCATGTGCCGATCACACTGAAGGTTTTTAGCTTCCCATAATTGCTAATAGTTTACCCACCTGGCTAGTTTCACTATGTCACTACACTTTTCTTTCCGTCTTAACTTTTCCTTTCTTTTTACGCCGTGGGAATTCGCCGCATTTTGTTTGGTAATAAAAAAGAAAATTTTTCATCATCCCTCGTTGATGATGTAATGTGACATCAGTTTTCGGCACTACTTTGTGCCCTGACCTCCCCCCCCCCCCCTGGCACCCCTCGAAGTATCATTGGGGAGACGTCCGTAATCTTCGATTCACCGATGTGAACTCTGAAGGAAACAGCATCAAAACAAGGATTTTGTACTGAGTTATCGTCGGTTAAGTCCATTCGAAAAGAAATATCCAGGTATGTGGCAAAACACAAGGACAAGGACCATATTCACCAGATATGGCATCATGTAACTTTTTCCTATTCTCTCAGTTGAATAAATCACTTTGTAGACGCCGTTTTGGGCCCATAGAGGCGATTCCAGAGAGTTGCCTGGCCGTTTTAAAGGAAATATCCGAAGTCGAGTTAAAAAAATTGTTACGAAGATTAGGAAAACGTTGGAAAGTGTATTGCAGCGAGAGTTAAAGACTAAACAACTTTGTGTTGTTTCATTTAAAAAGTCATCTTACCTTATGATCATAGTGGATTACACTATGGATATACCAATATTGATATTGTATTAAACCAAAATTTTCAAATGTGAACATACAAGATCGATAATATTTTGTACATATATGGACATACTCAGCTACTGAAAATAAATCAGTAAACAAAATATAACAGATAAAATTATGTAATACAACATATGGGGGAAAAATTTAAAGGTTTACTAAATTGATATGCTAAGTAGTTACTAGATTTGACAGATGAGATTCAAATCCCTTAGAAAACTGAAAAAAAGTTGTAGACTTTCCATCCGAGAGTGTTAGATAAGTTAACGGACAATTTTTGGCTTTTTTTCTAATCTAATATTCAGTGAGAAAAGGAGTTTCACCAATAAAAAAGGATTTCTGAAACTGTTAAGGACTATATATAACTGTTATACCTCTCGAAATGAGTTTTTGTAGCTAAACGAGATACTTAACAATCAGTGGTAGTCGCGGGAAGATTTTCTCTAGAAAAGAACGATCTCTAAATTTAATATTATTTGAATAAGGTGTGGTATAGGATTATTGTTATATACTCCTTTATTGCTTATCTATTGACCTATATATCCATCCTGCAAGTTGAAACCTATATTTTTTTTAATATATTATACTTACAGATAATTTGGAACGAAATTAAGAATTTTAAGACTTTTTTATGAAAACATTAAAACGCTTTTTATACTATTTCGAACAATTAATTAAAAATTGTGTGAAAGGTTCTTTAATATTGGCTTGATGAAATTAATATCATTGTATAGATGAATCTCAATGTCATTGCTATAGTTAGTTCTGTAGATTTTCCATTTTTTTAAATAATTTAGCAACGCAAATAAACATAGCCTGTATATGTTTTTTGTATTTTTATATTTTTGTATTCATGTAGTCATGAATAAACAAAAACGAAATATACATGTAGTTAAAAAATGTACAAATCATATTTTTTGTAAATTATTAATATGTAAAATATTAATGTAATGATTCTATTTAACTTCTTAGAGCAAGATTATCATAACAATAGAAAAGGTGAAATAAAGGAATGAATACTAATAAGAAAGAAAATGTACTAAAAGTTGTATAACAGATTAAATGAAAAACAACTTAATAAATAGTTGGTTGCATGACTGCATGCTTTGGAAGGAATACATATTCTTCTATTCAACATAAGCTCTTTGAAGCTGTATTAATTTAAGATATGAATCAAAAGAAATTTCAACTATTTATTAATATAATGTTATCTTCAATTTTTCAAACTACGACTCCCCACCACCAATTATAATATTGTTTATAATACAGTTACATATTTTAATCTTACTTTGACCAATGAATTTTTGATATGTAAATTGTGGGCTCAGCCAGGAAAATGGTATTCATAGTAATTCTAATTTTTTCTTAATCATTTTTCAGTTCTATTCATTTAAGGCATAATGAACATCGAATTGCAATCATTTTTAAAATAACTGATATCTTCTCTTCTACAAACTATAACTCCACATCATGTGAGAAAATAATCGGATGGATCTAAACCAAGAGGGTATGGTGGATGGTCGATAATTTTGAGCTGATTTCATTGATATTTTAAGGGTAATACTGTAAATGTAGATCTTTTCATTGTGTTTGTGATGGGCAGCACCAATATTATTGTTACATTAATCGCTATCTCTGGTCTTTCCTTGTTTAAAAAATCTTTTCTTCCAAGTTCCAGCAGCAGAATCGTTATGATTAAAAATGATATAAACATTATTCTAATATTGCTAAAATCGTACCATAAAGTTTTTTAATCTTAGATACAAAAACACTCGATTTTGCTGAAGTTTCGAGCCTTCACTCTCTTAGGTGAATTGCAATTATTTTGTGCTAAACCCTAGCACCTGTACTTGTTAATCCTTGTTTTCATACTAAAATGATTTAATATTGGCTATTTATAAATATCTTCGAGTATATTATTGTGTGGAACGGCATGTTAAATGTCTTTTTTATTTGGATTTTTCGCCACGATCTAAAACTCAAAAAATATCAAAAATATCTGTTCTTATGTAAATAAAGAATCACTAGGTAAAAACAAAAAAACAAACGGAGACAAATTTCTCAGTAATTCTTTTTTGTAATAAATTTGCCTAACAAACAACATTTCAAAAATATAAAAATGTTCTAAAACAATATACAAACTTTTAACGTTAACGTTTCGGGAAATATTCTCCTACCGTTTTCAAAACGAATCTAAAAATAAAGTACATTATATTATATTTTTTTTTAGTTTTAGATCATGCCGAAAAACCCAAATAAAGAAAAAAAAATATATGAACACGCCACAATCATTCAGACATTACTTATGTTAAATGTGGTTGCCAGGTACTTGGTAGATTTAACAACGTGTTTAAGTACTAAACTTGAAGAGCTTTACCATTAAACACCAAAACGCTTTTTTGAACTGCTCGACGCACGTTTCGCTAACCATGTTAGCATCATCAGGAGATGATTTAATCTAATTAAATGTGATCGAAGGTATATTGGGCAAACAAAAAGATCCATATTGACAAGATATAAAGAACATATTGCCCACATTAGATATGGGAGAAATGAAAAATCTTGTGTTGCCCAACATGCAATCGAACATGACCACAGTATAGATATTAGTAATTTAAGACTAATTAAAAGTGTTAATAATAATAGGGCTTTGGATGCATATGAAAGCATTCAAATAGAAAAATTTAAGAAAATCCTGAACCGAGATAAAGGACCGATTCCTTTCAGTCAACTTTTTCAGTTATTAATGTAAGCCTTAGTACACTTCACGGTTCATGATTTTTACATGCTTCGTTAGGTATGGTTTTCATATAAATAGAACATAGCTTAATTTTATAATTAGATTAAATCATCTCCTGATGATGCTAACATGGTTAGCGAAACGTGCGTCGAGCAGTTCAAAAAAGCGTTTTGGTGTTTAGCGATAAATCTCTTCAAGTTTAGTATTTCACACCAAAGGTTCCAACAGAAGAATTGATAGTGTTTAAGAACAAAATACCAATTTGTTTAAAGAAAAAGCCTTTGATAAGTGCGTCCTGTCCGTTCTAACATACGGAAGTGAGACCTAGACACCTACATCACCATCAGTCCAAAAACTCCGAGTAGCATAAATCGAAATGGACAGACAGATCCGCATATCGATCATAGAATAACGAAAGTATGTGGCATTATTAGGGGAGTAAAATATTTGAAATGTAAATGGACAGGATGTATATCAAGACGATTTGACAAGTGTGGGACCAAAACAATCCTGGAATGGATACCACTTAATCACAAATGTCCACAAAAGAGACCGAAAACTCGATACTGATGACAACATTAGATATATTAGAATGGCTGGAACTGGAATGACAAAGGAAAGCTCAAGACCACACGAGATGTAAATATGCTAAAGAGACCTTCATCCTGCAGTGGATGGGCACTGGATAAGTGACGATGGTGATGATGAAAATATTACTATAGTATAATAATAGTTAAAGGTATTAATGGGTACCAATTATATAGTTCAAAATAGAATATCTAATATGGGAAAGTTTTCTACCAGATTATTGGCAAGTTTGTTAAGACAGCCCCTCAATAAATATGTCTTGCAATTTTTAAAATGACAATTTGTTTCATAATGTAAGACTAGAACGATTTTAGTGATTAATTATGAAGTATTCCAAATACTTGGTTGATATATGTTTGACTGGCTCAAACTGATACGTTTTATGAAATGTTTCACCCTATAATGAAGGAAAGATCTGTCCTATATGTATGCGTTCGTTAGTCGACGCTTGAGGGGCTTTAACGTTATTATTAGATGGCTTTTTCGTGTGGTAAATACGGAATTTCTTTAAGACGCGAGCTGCGAGGGAGAGAAGATAGGAATTTTCGATGTTTTATTGGATTGGGGATAAAACTTTATATATAAAGGAAAAGAAAATTTGAATAAGAGCTGAGGTAAAAGCTTTTCCGACAGAACTACGCGTCGTATATATAATACAAAAGAAATTTATGTGACTTGTGAAATACAAAATCTTTTTTTCGAACGATTTGAAGCATACATTATGTATAAGTTAAACAAAGCGGTATTTTCAGTGTGCTTTATTGTTTATTCAAAAGATTTATTTACAATATAATGGAAGACATAAATAATATTTATATTACTTTACTTTTAACGCTAAGGTTTACTACATTTTGTAATATTATTTGTTAAACAAAAATCTTGCTGCTTCACAATGGTCAGCCTTTCGTTAAAATCTTTTGACGGACGGTAATCATTTAGTCTGTCTCAAATCTGAAGAACTGACGAATCTGTACCATAAGTCAGACTATATAGTGCGTGAGGATACTGTGATGGTAGTTCGATAGTGTCTCTTGGATTTTGTTGAATAAATATATGCAAATATATAAATAATTACAAAGAAACCTTCGCCGTACATACTATATACCATGAAATAATTCGATTTTTTGACCGGTTAAATATTGATTTGTTCGGCCCGATGTGTGAGAGCTCGCGTTGTGAATGGTGAAGAATGATCCTAAGTCACTGCTTGTTTTTTCGTATGTCTTCAAATGCTTCTGGCAAATAAATGGCTGTGTATCATTCAGAAGTGACTAGTGGGACTGTAGCCCTATGCCCATTCATTCCAAAAAAACAGGCGACCATTTGTTACGAAGTGCTTCTTTCGCGAAAAACTTTTGTTGGATTTGGCACATTTTCAAAGACCCATATAGTCGATTGTTGTTTAGTTTCAGGCTCATACGCGTAGATCCAAGATTCGTCACCTGTGTAGATATCGTATACGGCTTTTGACGCACCACGATTGTATTTTTTTAAATATTCCTTTGCACCAATCTGCACGAGCCTTTTTGAGCAATTGTCAAATTATGCGGAATCTAACGCGCACAAATCTGTTTCACGACTAAATGTAAAATCTTGTGTATGCTTGTCATACTAATGCCTAGGATTACCTCAATCTCACGGTATGTCACATGATGATCTTGCTTTATCAGTTCGCTCACAGTTTCGATGTTTTCTGGCAGAACAACCGATTTTGGACGACCTTCTTTAAATTAGCCCGTGAGCGAACGACGCCCACGATTGAATTCACTAAACCAGTGATATACAGTCGTTTTAGATGGTGCTTCATCGTCTTAAGTCGAAGTGAGTTGATCGATGCACTGTTGTTGAGATAATCTACGTCGAAAGTCGTAGTAAATCATCGCACGAAAATTCTCACGAGTTAATTCCCTTCTATGACTGCGATGAAATTTTCAAGTCACTAAACAACACACTAACAGTACGTATACAGTGAACAATGTCAAACTTTACGATGTATATGTCAGATGACGACTAGCAACACCATTGTTGCCAACCCTCGTAACAAAGGACGAGACGGACAAATGTTGATTATATTTCATGTCATAGGCTATTTAGCGACTGGACCTACCGCTAAACGTGGGTTCCGAACCACGATCATCAGCTAACTATAAATTTGGTCAGCACCTCATTGGACTATAAACCCTTGGTTTGTACTAATCCTTGTGCCTCTCGGTACGCCTACTGACCGGCGAGTGACCAACGGAAAATACCTGTCAGAATACATCCGGCTTTATCCAACTGCGAACTGGTTTGATTGAAGAAAAATTCTATATAATGGCTGATTTTTTTTAGTATGTCCGAACTTCCGATAAGGAACGCTGTCAGAAGAACTATAAGTTTGCGCGTCTCTACTGTCAAACTTATTCAGTATAGTCTAACAAATTATCACGAAACGTTTAACATCAGAACAGTGCTTGCGAAACATCGAAATTTATTATTACAATCAGTATTCTGTCCGCCACACTTATAGAGCACTTCGTGAATTTTATGGTGCGCATAATCGCCCAACCGAGCGATGTATTCGTTGAATTATCGAAAGCATTTCACGCTGTTTGACGTTAAAACAAATACAAGACCAAAAACTATGGGTTCCGAAGAAAATATCGCCGCAGGTGCTGGCAGTATTGATGAAGATTCAAATGTATCAAATTGTCGCTCTTCGTAGGAAGTTGGGCTTAGTTATTCGAGTACGTGGAAAATTTTGTGTAGAGACTTTGGCCTTGTAAGATTCAGCTAGCCAAAGAACTCAAGCCGCAAGACCATCACTTACGTTGTACGTTCGCTGAATGGGCTCAGAATCAATTGCAACTTGATCGGGAATTAAACCGGAAAATTTTGTTTAGCGACGAACCGCATTTTTGGCTAATTGTTACGTTAGTAGACAAAATTGACGCATTTGGAGTGAAAATAATCCATAAATTCTGTAACAGTTACCGTTGTATCAAAAAAAATGCATAGTATGGTGCTGTATTTCTTTAAAAATCGAGCTGAAAAGCACGATACAGTTAATGAGGATCAATGATTATTTAATTAATCAATGATTATTTAAGCGATAATCAATGATTTTTTAATTCCTAATTTAATTGAGATTGATCTGGAGGAGATCTGGTTCTAACAGGACGGCTTCACATATCATACAGCCAATTGATTTATTGAGAGAACAATTCCGTGAAGAAATGATTTCCAGGAACCTGCTAATTAGCATCCAAGCCTATGGCTTGGCCTTCATGTGGCCTATGCCTTGGAAGCCAATATAACTTGGATAATTGCGGACAATTACTTCAAAAAGTTGTCAGAAATTGGATTGACAGAATGCGCTTTGTCAGAAGTATCCGCGGCGGATATTTGTCCGAAATCGTTTTGAAATATTAATGCCATTGAATGTTATTTCATATAAAATAAACAGTTTCAAGGCATCTGATTTGATTGTTCTTTTATTTGGAAGTTTGGTTTGGAAACTTCTATTGCAATTATGTATACTACTGTTTGTTATTTAAAATTACATTTCTTAAATTAAAAATTCATTGCATCTTTTTGACTGTGAGTCACTGTATATTTTTACGTATAGTGTTAAATAAAAAAATACGTTTCGTGACTAGCGATAATTTCCTTTGAACATTCAGCTGGGTTCATCGTTGACCATTGTACAATTTTTTTCTTACCGTTCGGTATTGTAGGACGACGAGGATTTTTATAATAAGTAATGTATACAGCCTCTGAATTCTTCTATTGGAACTTTTTCAATCTTAGATTGAATCAAATGGTTGAGTGATGCTGACATGGTTAGCGAAACGCGCGTAGAAAAGTTAAATAATGTGATTTGTTGTATATTGGTAAATTTCTTCGAGTTTTATATAGCCTCTAAGATAAACGAAAATAATACAGCTGTCATATATGTACTAGATTAGCTATAAACACTTATTGAAAAGCCATGTAGAAGTAGTAATTCTGCAATTCGGCAATTTTGATATTTTAGACATTTAAATAATATTAAGCAATATTGGACATTTTTTTGTTAAATAGATTTTAACCGTTGCCAAATAGTTAAATGTACATAGCGGCTCTAAAAGTAATGCGCTAAAAATTTAATATCCCGTGAACAGTTTTGGGCTGAGAGTTTCTCTATATTTTTGGCGATGAAGCGGTTCAATGGAAGTGTTTGCAGAATTATAATAGATGCATTCAAATACTTACGACACTGTATAGACATTTATTTATAAAAGGAATTCGCTATCAATTCATTTTCCACAATTTGATTAAAGCTCAAAAAAAAGGTTTTTAATAAAAAAGTAATTTAATTTCTCGACGTACGTTTCGCTCACCATGTTAGGATTATCAGGAGATTATTTAATGATTAAATTATGGTGTTTAGTGGGAAATTTCTTTCGAGTATAGTGTTTTACACCGAAAGTTCAAACAGAAAAATTGATGTACCTATAAATGGGAAAAATATTGCTTTGTCTTTGGCCTTTCTGGTTATATGGTTATTTTGTCGAAAGAATGGAATAATAATTGCCCATACTTATTTTAATCAATAAAATTTATGAAGTTTTAAAACAATAAAAGTAAAGTAATATTTTAATTGATATTCGGTGTATTTCTGTGTTATTCATGTACACAAGTTTAAAAAATAAAAATCATATTAATATCTTTAAATTTGAACTATATAAAAAAAATTGAAATTTGACTTTTTGAAAAATTGAAAAATACTCAAGAAAAAATAAACCAAAATATGAAAAATATACTTTTCGGGGTTGATTATATAATTTTTGTATAATCCATGGTGGCATTGTGTAATGATAAAAAAGCCAAGAAATTTCACTTACATTTGACACAAACAAATAATAATGAGTAGATTCACCACCCTTAATTTAACAGTATGGCATTTTGTGACGCATGAACCGAATTAGATCACCTACGTCTTTTATACCAAGATATTTAGATGTGTTTAAGTATATTTCAAGTTTGTTTAAAGTTTTTGGCGTCGGGGGTAAATGCCCTCGCATTCGACCAATGTTGTATCTGGCGACCAACTATCCCTATGTCGTATCTCCAAACATCTAGCGACCTCGCCGGTTACTCCTATGTTGCTATTGGAAACTTTTCTAAACAATACATTGTTTGATGAGCAGTAAGTGGTTTGGCGTTATCTTGCTAAAATATGGGATTTGGAGGAGATTGCAGATATGGCCTAATGACGACCTACTTTTATACTTCATGTGATAGTTACTAAATATGACTTGTTGCCACAAATACCAATATTTCTTGAGTGATCCTGTTTTATTGTCTAATCTATCATGACGACCTAAACAAAATGAATACTCACCACTAAAACAAATCAAATATCAGGTCCCATTCAATTTTATCTTGGCCTCATTCTATGTGACGTGTCTTGTGGTGCGTTTTAAGAGGAAGTACCAAATAAGTAATATTGAAGAGTTATTTTTTAATAATCCAACTTGTAGCTACAACAAAAATATCACGCAATTTTCACATAAATTTAAGTCTATTTCCCCCTTAATTTTCAACGGCAAAAATACAAGATCCATTTATCACGACCTTGGATACTTCTTCAACAGCGATACCATCATACTTCCGCATAACACTGATCCTGAGACCATCTTATACATGTCGACATAATGGTAAAAACAATAATACCCAATTGACTTGTTAGTTGACGAAAACTTAAACCTGCTTCTTTCATAACAATAGCTTGTTCATTTTCAAATTTGGATAATTGCAGCGCTATCTGCAGCGATATTGTACACGAACACGTGTCATTTTATCACTTTTAACATAACTAGATGAATACGGTTTAGTAGCATATCAAAAATAGTTCACACCGTGATAAAAAAATGATGACGTTTTCTTAGCCACATTTTTTTTCAATCACATATAGAAATAAATGAATTAAAATATATATTCGATTTTGTGTTAAAGATATATTATTATAGCAAGAATATTTGATAGCCTAAAAAAACAACTTTTTTTAACATAGACACTCCCAACTCGCATCAAATTAGCGAATCAATTTATGGTGTTTTTTTAATATTATTGTTTTTCAGTGTTAATATTTTGATATAAAGTTTTATTTGTCCAGTTAATTGGATTAACATAATATTAATATTAAATATAATATTATACTGAATATTGTAGTAGTTACTAATCTATTGAAATCTGGGTTTGGCATCAATTTAAGTTTATCTACACTGTTATTTTTGCGAAACATTAACCCTGTGTTGATACATAACAAAACAATACGTGTTTTTCAACAGCCACTCTGCGTTATTTAAAAGAAGAAAACTAAAAATGGGCATAAATTAAAAAATAACGGCAATAAAATGATTTCGGCTCGAGTACACGGACATTCCCAATAACCGCTCGCGTCACATTCATCCCCGCGAATTCCGCCATTCGTCTATGCTCGCCCCCACCACCGTCATCGCGAATGTTGCGCGTCGCACCCCCTCGAGCGTTGTCATGACGACAACGTGACAAAGAGGGGGGAAGCGCACGAATTGCCCTCGCACGCACTCACGTATGACTCTGGCGGGTAGGGTGGATTTAAAATTGGACAGCTGAAGGTTTTTTATTGTGTTGCGTGGCGGATCTATGCGTGTGTGTATGTGTGGATTGCGAAAATGCAATGGCGAGCGTGGATAATTGATTCTAAAATGAATGGGGGTGGGATGGCAGTAAAGGGGCAGGAATTGTATTTATTTCATGACTAAAAAGAACTGAACACTAACTTAAGCTGTTTGCTCAAGTTAATTTCAAGTAATTATCTTTTATATTTTGAATATATCAGTCAGATTTTAGCCTCTCGCAGATAAGTTCGATATTTTTGCTATTATGGAAAAAGTGAATTTCGTGTAAACACTGCTTTTTGCATGGAACAATTTCTGCTTTTGGCTTCTGCTCCTTCACATTTTATTGTATATAAGCGGTTTACTGTGTTTCGATGTCGTTGAACCAGCACGAGTGACGTTTAGCATTTAGGATGCCCCGTTGAGATAACTAACCAGGAAATGGTCAACAAAATACATGATATCGTGTTGGCCGATCACAGAGTGAAGGTTAGAGAGGTTGTTGAGATGTTAGATATCCCGGATGAACACATATGGAACATCATATTGGAATATTTTGGTATGAGAACGCTATAAGCGTCATGACTGCCCCGTTTACTCGCTGCGCATAAAAAACGGAATGGAGTTACCACTTCACCGTAGTGTTTAGACATACCTAAGCGCAAATCGATGCGGCGATTTATTAATGTTGGTGAGACCTGGAGTCATCACTATAATTCAGAAACGAAGGAACGTTCAAAAACCAGGCGAATTTGCCCTAAAGAACACGCAGACGCTTTCATAGGCTTCCATGATCGTTTTTTATAATTCTCAAAGCATTATCTTTACATCGAGTGTTTGGAAAAGGGAAGACGATTATAAAGAGAGAATACTGCATTACTGCATGCTGGTCAAAAAAGCTTTTACTTGATAAATAAAATAGCTGTTTTACTGCAACAAGGCACTCGCATATTAATTCGTCGTTACAAGAGAAAAAATTGGTTAATTTGTGCTACGAACTGATGCCGCATACCCCATATTCTCCGAACTTTGCAACGTCCAATTTATTTCTCTTTTCAAACATGAAGAAAGTTCACTTTCCAAATATGACGATTTGAATAAGTCGTACTTACTGGAGGGCATAAAAAAGTTAGAACATAGTTGGGTGAACTCTATCGAGTTAGTAAGAGAGCACATTGAAAAATAAATGGATTTTCGATTAAAAAAATTTTTTTTTGCAGTAAAACTAATTGTTTACACTATCCTTATATGTGCATGTATTATGCATATTGTTTTTTTTCACCATTACCTTTATGAATTGCTATTCAGTCTCTGAAATCTTGAGATGAGAATTAATTGTGCTGTAATATATATATATATATATATATATATATATATATATATATATATATATATATATATATATATATATATATATATATATATATTTGATTAGCGGTATGAAAACTCATTATTGAGAAATGTTTCATATTTCAATAAAATACTTTGAGATAAGTTTGTCTGAAAGAATAATGTTTCGTTTTCTAAGCTGCTGATAACCTAAAATTAAATGTTCATCCAAAATACAACAGCTATTTGATACATTTTCTATTCTATACTTTAATATCATTCTATAATTTCTAAAGATCAACAAAATATTTGTAGTTCTAAAAATATAATATCGTGTAGGCACTAAATCCAGTGGTATCTCTAAAATTCTAGAATTAAAAATTCTAATATGTATATTATAATTATTAAATTGTATTTATTCGTGAACATTTTTTCTTCTCAAGATACAAAATAAATTCCAAATACGGATTCCTTAACTCTTTAGGCCGATTGTGTTCTCTTTGACAACATATTTTTTAACTAAATTAATAGGATTGATCGATATAACATTTTCGGATTGATATTTTGCCCAGTTCAGTAAAATTCGTTGAGCACCTTTTGAAATATAGAAATTTAATATCATAACCTTTCTCTCTGGCAGTCTTCTTGGTCCTCTTTGACACTAAACCACCTCTTTTTTCTGTGTATATTTTTTTTAAAACCGGAACCTATGTTTGCTTTTAATGCTTTTGAAAAGACCATCGTTGCCTTAAACTAGGGGCATCCTTACTGACATCTTTTATATATTTCATTTTTTACCATAACAATTCTACTTTTTGAGTGGTGATAAGTTTGTATGCGACTGGGCGAATGTCAATAGTCGTAGTTCTCTATAGCTGCATCGGAACATGTTTATAAATAGTACGAGCCGTTAAAATAGTGTTTCGAATTTTTTTTTTCAGCTTATTATAGTCACGGCTGCAATCAGACTTTATAAAGAAATAGTTTCCATGCAGTATCGTTAGTCTTAAACTTAATCGGTGCATTTGGGCTTAAAACTCACTAAGGAAGAAGCTGTCAAGTCGTCCTTTGAATGATAGTCATTATTGTTGAAAATCATATGCTACCTGTGGAATTGATAGACAAAATAGTACATAACATTTGATTGAGGATAAATGCTTCTATACATAGTAATAGAAATGTAATTTAGATGTGGTAATTTAGAGGTATTTTAGTAAAAATGAGTTATGGATATGACAGTCTAATCAATAAAATCTGCAAGACAACTGAAAATGGATATCACCAGAGAAAAACTACCAGATTAGAACATATAAAGCCCTTCAAGGTTTTACTACTGAGTGAGTGACGATTGAGAATTAAAGATGTTTAGTTCGTCCAATGCATGGGTTTCACACCAAATTGTTTTCTCATTCGTACACCTTTCAAATACAATGTTAAACTTACATGTAAGATTGTATTTACGGTGGTTGCCACTAAATAAATTTTTCCCTCACAGAGTTGAAATGGCCACTTCGTAGACACAATATTTCATTTTTTATAGCACAATAAGACAATTCACAGCGGATTTTGAAAAAAGTGCTGAATATAGAAAACATTTTTTATTCACTAACATAATCGTTTATGATTTAACTTGTAGTAGTGGTTTATTATATCTTGCAGTAATAATTTATTATATCTTATAGTAGCAGTTTATTATATCTTGTAGTAGAAGCTTATTATATCGTGTAGTAGTAGTTTATTATATCTTGTGGTAGTGGTTTATTATATCTTGTAGTAGTACCATTATGAAATACTTTTTTCTCACAAATTGTCGAATTGTCAACTTTGATCTTGGTAGAAATGTTAAAATACGTTACTTTGCGTTACTTTTTTCCTACCCTTGTAAATATTTTTCTCACCTTGTTGGTATTTGTCTCCCTCTTTGTTGAAAGCACAACCATGGATATCTGGTGTTTTTCCTTCGTTCTCTGAGATGGTGCTACCAAGGTCAGTTCTTCTACGATTTGGTGTGTCTTCTATGTTTATGGTTGCTGCCTCTACGGTGTTCATTGTTAATAGTTTTGTTTCATTTCTTTTATGTAATTATTTCCTGTATGCATTTATTTTTTCATTATTTACAGATCGTTTATTTTAATGTGCATATTTAGAATATTTACTGAGAATGAACATAGTTCTTCCTACTCTATGTTATCTACCACCTACATTAAATGTCCACAAATTCCTCTCTGTCTATTATTTGTTGTTTCATTGTGTATCTGCCATGATCCGAAAAAAGCAGTGGCGAAATTCTGCAGCCTTGTTTGACCCTTGTATGTATTTTTAAGGCGTTGACATTTATCTATTGATATTGACACATGGCATTAATATTTTGTATAACCTTCATTGATTAGTATGATTATTTTTTGCGAAAGGCATTTAATTTTTATTGAAATTCAAATGCTTTTTCTACCTACTGACTCAAATGCTTGTTCATAATCAATACAAAAGCAGATTAAGAAGTGAGTTGAATTCAAGCGACTGTTCCAATATCAAGGTGCTAATATTGTCTATGCATGAACAGCTACGTTGGAACCTACTTTGCTCTTGCCTTATCACTTCATCTACAACGTCGCTAATCTGGTTTAATACCATGCGATTGAAAACCTTTCTAGATGCATTCAGTTGCGTGATGCCCCTCCAGTTGTCACATCTTTGAGTATCGCTTTTTTTGATACCTTAATCACTATACTTTTCTCCAATTTTTTTAAATTAGTGGTAGTAAAATGTTGGTTGTTAAGTTCACGATGATCTCAGAAAGAAAACTCCAAATATTCATAATCAGATGCCTTAGAAATGTACTACATGGTTATCTAAAAGAATCACAAACATAGAATTATAATAAATAACTGGACAAAAAGCGGTAAACAAAGAAATAAAAAAAGACGAGATGCAATTAGTTAGCTCATACTCTAAGTAAGCCGATTAAACAACCCTGCCCATGTAGCCATGCTATGAAACCCTTTGGGAAAAAACAACAGGTAAATCCCGTGCTATACGAAATAGACATAGAACAGTCTGAAGGAAAACAGAAAATCCATTCAAGAATTACCCAGACGATAAGAAAAATTTTATAGAAACTTCAGAAATTTCCTATGCATATTGTATTTAAACTGGAATCATCTTGCGACCCCCAAAGCAATAATGGGTTTTAATAATTAATATTAACAATAATAATATGAAAAGAGATAAATAAATGTAAAGATCAATACTTTCTTTCACTAAATATGAACTGTTTATAGTTCAGATGTTCTAGTAGACAAGCTGTTAAATTTCTATTAGAACTGAAGTTTATTTGCCATATTTTTTATCTCCCATAATTTTTTTGTATCCCGAGAACCTAATGCTATGATCTTTCGTGGCAAAAGAATTGCTTTTTTTTGCTTTGTTTGCTCTTCTTTCACAGTTCAAGCTTCAAGGTTCTATGCATAAAAATGATTTTATCCTTCTTAGTTAAAATATTTTTTTGACATGATCTAAGCGGATACAATAAATACCTACGGTTTTTTTCACGTATAATTCATTTGTTAAAATTTCAAAAGTGAATCTGTGTAATGTGTAATCTGTGTAACGCCTACAGACTCAACTATATTAAACACTTTGAATGGTCTAATATTTAAAACCATAATCAACACTATTTTAACAACTTCAGGTGATGTGTAACATATTCTATTTGTAAATAAATACTCAAAGATTTTTTTTTATTAAAATCAAATACACACACACACACACACACAAAACCACTTAAAAAAATTAAAATACATATGAGCTCCTTAGAAGAAATACAGTATGGATTTGGATTCAAGATCACATAAAAATTATTTTGCAACTTGCATCAGTTTGATTGCCGAATGGTTTCGTGCTAACTACGAGGTTACATCAAAATAGTAGTGAAATATTGAAATGTTAGGTGTAATCAAATATTTGTAAATAAATCCACATTGCAATTTTGCTTGCCGTTTTTGCTTTTAGTGACGAGCGATTTTGTATTCAAATTAAACAAGGCAAGAGAGTTGGGTAGTTTCGTCGATGATTCGACAATCAATATTGTTGCGGGACATTATTACTTCTCATTTTAACTATACCCGGTCAACTAATCCAGTACAGTTAAACCCGGTCGACTAAATTAACCCACAATACATTCTTGATCCAGTTCTGTACATTATAACCTACCAGGTACATTTAGGGTAGATTTTTGATAAATCAATGACCGCAGTCAGTATTAGCAGTTTCTTCTACATCCAAAAGTGATCAATTTATTTATTCACTGATACCGAAGCGAGTACACAATGTTATATTATGTTGCTGCTTTAATTTGACTAGAATTATAAACCTTTCTTTCATCGCTAAAACCATGATTTTATAGAGCATAATTTCTGGTTTGTCGATTCATTTCTGTTAGAGATGTATTATATATACATGCTCTTCCAGAGCTTATGATAAACAGTAGACAATGCATATATTTTTTAAAAATTTCCATTATCACTACAGTTTTAATATCGTTAAAAATGAATTCGAGAAATCAGTGCCAAGGTTGTTGATAAATTTGGTTATATTTATAAGGGGTAGAGTCTAATATTTTAAGTGTTGCTATTTGCCTAAACTTCTAAACCTTTGAAACAATATAGCCTATTCCATATACAAATTTATGACATGGCTGAGTCGAATCAAAGAAGGCAGGAATATTGAAAAATGCATCAAACATTGAGTAAAACATAAATAAGGTTTGTAGAATGTTAGGGTTGGAATTGATAATGTCCAAGGATTAATCGATCAGTTGAGAAATTTGAGGATTTATTTTAGCATTACTTCGTACTCGCTCAAAGGGCAACTTAAAATTATTAATGATTGATCAAAAACGTGTTAGGCAAATCAACAATTAATATAGATAGATGAAACATGGTTTTAACACTTTGATCGAGATTCAAGCGTAAAAATGGGGGATCGCAGCACAACAATTCACCACCTTTCGGTTCACATTTTCCGTCGGCAAAATCATAGCGATATTTTTTTGTGATGTTGAAGATTTTTGGTTTACTGTTTACCATTTGTATACGCAATTTGTATCGTCAACCAATATCATGCGCATCTAATACCGAAAGTTTGTCAAGCAATAAAAAAGAAAAAATCTGAAGAATTCAACTGGGGCAATTTGATTGACTAGGATAACGCTCCAGCTTACAAAAGCTGCATTTTAATGGTTATCATCCATGTCCCAAACCAAACCTTCCAGTTCTCTAGATAAAAACTTCTGGGGACTATTTTTGGTTGGCTGTATTTTAATGGTTATCATCCATGTTGTTCATTCCAAAATTGTTAAAAAGCCTTCCAGTTCCAGATATAGATCTTGGGGACTATTTTTCTATAAACTATTAATGCATGTAATGTTACAGAGTTATCATCAGGATGTAATCAATATGTAATGTTATCATCAGGAGATGATTCAATCTGAGTCATACAATCTGAATTATTCAATCTGAATCACTATATTGAATCACCCCTTGATGATGCTAACATAGTTGACGAAACGCACGTCGAAAAGCTTAAAAAAGTGATTTGGTGTTTAGTTGTAAATCTCTTTGAGTTTTGACTCCTGTTTTAAATAACTACTGTAAAAATGATATTGAATTATTTCATATATAATATAATTGTACTTTGTTTTCACAATATAATGCTACATTTCGACAGTGTTATATGCTATTAGCATATTACAGTATTTGTACGAAGGGGCTTTATTTTAACTACCCGATAATTTCTTATTTCCTATTAAGACTGTTATTGGCTGCTGTTCCCTATACTTAACAAAATATACCTTAAAATTTTACTTCGAGGGACGAAACCAAACCATCTACAGTTACCACCCAAAAATATACACCGTATGAAAGTACTCGCCACTTATTATAAACTTAATTATTCAAATAGTAATTTCAGGGTTTGTCAACACAAATTTTACCCTTTTACCCTGTAATGTAACCGAAACGAGTACATGGCGGGACGAGCAAACTTATGAATACGTAATACCGGTAGTTTAAAAGTTTTTATAATCTTTTGTTATGAAGGCTGTCAGAATTTAGAGGAGTTATTCTTATACCCCATTTTAAGTGTAATGGACAGAAATTCTTCATGAAGTTAAAGCACTTGAAATTAAAACATCTCATATATGTATAATTAATAGAAATACAATATTGTTAATTTTTATTTCTTTTCGCTAGTTCTGTTAATATTTAAATTACTGCTTTCGTATTTTTTTATTTGGTGGACACTATGTTGTTAAGTAGGATAAGTCCAGGGCCATAGTTTTGTGAAGATCCAGTTAAAATAAAACTAATTGTATGTACATTGTAATTTTTTTTTAAATTAAACTTTGAATGTCATACTACAGGTTAATTAAACTCTTAGATATTTACAACAAAAGGAGCAAATCACTTTTTGAAAATTTCTCGACGCACGTTTCCCTAACCATGTTAGCATCATGGTTAGCATCAGCCATGTTAGCTAACATGGTTAACGAAACGTGCGTCGAGAAGTTTTCAAAAAGTGATTTGGTGTTTAGTGGTAAATCTCTTCGAGGTTACACAGAAGGTTCTAATAAGAAGAATTGATCTACAGGTTAATTAACAAAAATATAATTACATTTAATAGGATTAACCTTAAAAATAATAAAATTTACAAATCACAACTGGCCATCTCCCCCAGAGCGTCCGAGAGAGACGGCCTTGGTAGTACGGGAGGGTTGAGCACTACTTAATTCTATTGTTTCTCCTTTTTCACTGTACATTTTTTGGGTTTCAGTTCGTTTTTTTCCTTGTTCACATTTTGAACACATGTCGTCATATTCAGTGCAATTTTTATGCACCCAAAGTTAGTAAATGATACATAGAAGAAGTGTTTCGAGAAGACGTGTTTCGCCGTCAGATATTTTTAAAGTTTTTGTCTTTCGTGGGGTACTTCTCACTGCTGTTTTTTTTTGCTTTCCACATTCTTGTTTTTTATGTTCTTCTCAACAATACTTTTTAGCATTTTGACATTTTTCATATCTTCTTTACATTTTCTTATTTGAATATGTTCTTGCTTGCTTAGCTGGGACTTGCTTAGCCAGTTTGCGTACTTCGATAACTTTTTGTCGAATAGGAGATATGTATTTCCATTAAAATTTGCGTTGGAGTCAAATTCGGGAGGTGATTTCTTTTGATAGAGTTCTTGACGTCGACGGAAGCATTGAGGCAACTCCAGAACCACTGCTAATCATGTTCTTACTAGGCCTTTTCTTCGGTAACATTTCAGGGCTTGCATTTGAGATTTGGTGTTCCTCAGCAAGAAGATTGGCTTAAAGACAGTAACAGACTCATTTACTGGGTCTCCTGATGTTCTTGCAACTTGTTCTAGATTTGTTGACATTGGACCGCGGCACTGTTGGCAACCTGTTTTTGAACTGTGATTGTTGCTGAGGAGTCATTTTGAAAGGCTGATGTGAGTTTCCTTGGTTTTACCGTGAAAGCATAATCGGGGATTCCGCTTGGATTAAAAGAATTGACTCCTATCAGTTCTCTGCAGAAGCTGCTTTTTCCCACGCTTTGTGAAGCAATGTTTCGAATGGCAGTCTTGTAATATGACAACCAGGATTTTTTTCAGCTACAGTCGAAAAAGCCCTCTTTCGTAGAAATTAGTTTTCAAAAAATTTTCAAAAAATTAGTGACTTAAACACCGCACTATTCAACGGTTGAAGGTAGTGCGATATGTGACTTGGCATTGAAAGCAAAACTATGTCATTTTTTTCTGCGTATTCCAACATTTTAACAGAATTGCAGTGGGTCGAATGGCCATCCAACAACAGAAGAACTTTCCCTGCAGGCTTCCTTGGGATGAAGTGTGTTTTCAACCATTTCAAAAATATGGTTGAAGTTATGTAATTTTTGATTTAGGGGGCATTTCGTTCTCAAACTCAGCTTTTTTATTTTTACCCTTCATGATGCAAGCAGGTTGCAAAAATGTACCTTTAGCACTGCAACAGGCTATAACAGTTATTGTCTCTCCTTTTGCAGCCGATGTAACTGTGGATACAGCTTTGGACCCCTTCTTAACAAGTACATGTTCAGGACGGTTATTCATTTGGAGTTCCGTCTCGTCCATATTGAAATTGCGACTTGGTTCCACCGTCACGTCGTCGACAATCAAGAAATTTTCGCGCTAAGGAAACGCGCTAAGGAAACCCCTTCTGACTTTTCTGATTGCAATATCAGGGTAGCTACTCAAAAACAGTTGTATGAAGTCATAGTGTGCTTTTTCACTTTCCTTATTGGATCTGTTTTTAAACTTAATTGTTTAGCCAGCAGATAAGCGATCTTTCTGACACCATCGTTGAAGGAAAATATTTCGCTGCAAGACTTTAATGTGGTTTGCAAACTTTTAATTTTTTTTCGCCAAAAGAGGAAGTTGGTCCCATAGGTCTTTTGGTCATTATTGTTTTTGATACGTCTTTTTAATGTTTTCCTAAAAATCTAATAGGCTTTAGAAACTACATAAGCTGATATTTCACCATTTTTCAAAAAGTTTATTGCGGCCTTTAATGACTCTTCGCCCCAATTTCTTCGGGTAGCTAATGCTATTTTTGGTATTTATTTCGTCATCTGAAATTAACACAAACATGTTCGGCTTAGTCCAAAAAATATGAAAACAGCGCTAGTAATATTAGGGCCATCAGACCCTGACCGAATGTGGCCATCTTTCCTAATTTTCCGGGAGAGATGGCCACGTGATAAAATTTATGAGCTCTTGTGGTTATTTTGAGGCTATGTTCAAGCACGACTCATAAGCCATTTCGAAATTACTTAAAATCACATCATTTTTCAAAAACTACACAACCACAACTTGTAACATGAACTTCTTAAGTAATTTTCACACTAGGCAAAAGAAAACAGGTGGATTTTACTTACTCTTGGTATTTTATAAATGGCAAATATTTTTGCGCGTAGGTGTTTGTACGCACGACTTGAAGGGAACTGAGTGATAGACTATCGACAACACCTAGCGAGTTTTTGTAGATTTTTTTGTATACTGAGAGTATTTAAAATTTGGAACATCGCTTGCCTAAATGTTAAATTGCAAGGTGGCTACATTGGAAAACAATTTAAAAATCTTGGGTACGGTTTCTCCGGCTGTAAGCTTTTCGAACGACCCTTCAATTTACACCTACCGTATGGCTACTGAATAAAAAAAGTCCAAAAGCAATACAATACAGCATAATCCAAGCAAAATTATCATTGCATATTACTTCTTCTTATTCATTAAGGATACCTAATAGCCCTCTAATTTTGAAAGGTTTTAAGAAGGTTTTAATCTTTAGCGATGTGAGCCAGTCTAGGCTGATCTATCCTCTCCACATGGTCTTGCCAATACATTGATCTCTTTTTACTTCGATAGGGGTATCTCACGATATCCTCTACTCCGCAGGTTGTTCTTATGTTGCTGTGTCTCACTTTATCCCTAAGAGTATTTCCCGCTATTGCTCTTAGAATTTTTATTTTCGCTGTTCGTAGCATGCTTTTGGTGTTGTTTGGCTCAGCTCAAGTGTCGATACCATAGCTCAGTATCAGTCTTACGCAAGTCTTGTAAATCTGTATTTGACTTTCAATGTGCATATGACTATTTCTCCAGATATCATTTCTTAAGCAGCCTGATATTGTCAAGGCTTTGTTGACTCGCACTTTTAGATTGTTTACAGGATCATTGTAACTTGATATGTCAGTTCGTAAGTAAAGTAAACACATTACATTGTTCATTAGTGCATATTTATAATATTATATTGTGTTATGTTTTATATAATATAAATATTTTACATGAATATTTCTTGACAGTTAATTTCTTTCCATAAAACACATTTATCTTCGATAAAAATAAAATCGATTTTTAAATCTAAAATCACAATAAAACACCTCGCCATTCTTTCCCGTCAAACGTTGGGTTTGATCCCCAGGCCATCCCCTTTTCTCCGTTCCCTGACACCCCCACCCCACCGAAAACACATTAATCCTCCTCCATCTTTTCTTCTGCCAATGATTTCCGAAGGGGAATGATCCCGGCATTCCCTCGGGACGTCGTCTGGAGATTAGCGACTAATTACGTCAAAATATTAGCGGCTAATCGGTAAGGATTAAAGGGACCGCTTCGCTTCATTAAAGCTGGCTTTGCTTTTTTCATGCAATTTTTCACCCCCTTTAAGATAAAAAGCAACGGAATTGATGTCGTTCGAGTTAAACAGCTTGAGTGGCCGCTGAATGTCTAATTGGATTAGCTTTTAAAGTTACCCTTATAATTAACTTACCACCAGTATCTGTAATTTAACCACATTCTACAATTAGTTATTCTAACGATCTTTTAAATATAAATCAACATGGGTGAGTTTGGTTTTCCTTATATTAAATATACAACTAGCTCTTAACAATTTTTTTATATGACCTTGTCATTTTGAACGTGATCTAGAATCCTACATCTAGCCCTGCAGCACCAGTTGTTCTAGGTTATTGCCATCCCTGCGTACAGTGTTGCCAAAGAATCTTAGGTCATGAATAATTTGGGATAGCCTTGTGGGTTCATTAATTTCTTGAATAACGGATTCGTTTCTTCGTCTGGCAGTCAGTAGAATGCGAAGGACCCATCTCCAGCACCAAAGTTCAAAATAATCAATGTGCTTGAGGTCTTGTTATTAATGGTCCGCGTTTCAGCGGGATATAGCAATACTGCAAAAACTATGGCTTTAACTATTTGTTTCTTTCAGTTTCATACATTTCATGGTTAATCATTACCTTTCTTTCGTATTTCGATAAAATATAGGGAAAAATCTCTTCTTAAATATAGGGAAAAAGTGGAAGATCTTTGTATTTTAAGAGTAAAGGTTGTACATTGCTAAGTTGCTTATCCTTATCATTAATACATCTACGATTCTCGATTTTCTGCTTTTTGTAGTTCTCTTCATTTCTGCCCGTATAATGTTCTATTTATTTATTAACTGTATGAATACTTATGAAAAATTTCCACATAATATTAACAAAACATAACATAACAAAAATTTTTACATTTGGATGACTATTAGATTTTCATAATTTCTTGATGATGATAATATAATTAGTAACATGTATGTAGATATAAAGTGAGTGCGATAATTTTTTGTAGGCATTATTTAACCACTAGTACAGATTATTAAAGATTTGTGATATTTATTTAACATTTAAAACCAGTAACAATGAACTGCTATTTAAAAGTAGCAAACTCAGAAATGAATGAAACCAATAAGAGTCTAAAGAATGCTTTAAACAACACCCTAAATTGATTTAGATATATTTTAATGCCATAAAGTATTATATGATTTTGAAGATTATTAGTCTTGAACTCTATTTGGTGACTGAACCATTATTTTATTGTGAGTTACGAACCACGGTTATATATTTGACATTAATCCGTTCAGCACCCTTCAAAGGGTAATAACTTTTGTTACGTATAAAACCTTTTATATTATCGAGGATCTAATTGATTGGTGAGTAATCACAATAGAAGACCTTATTTAAGCCTCAGTATTCGGGAGATTGATTACACAGGTCGACACGATTCTTGTAACATTGATGAGAGTGCTCTTTTTGCGTTTTATTTAGGTAGTTATTAAAACACCTTTTGACAGAAATTGCCTAGCACGTCCTATTTTCAAGTACCCACTTTTCCTTTATATCATAGGCTCATTGAAATTATTTGTACCTGACTTTGCAGTATAAAGATACCGATTACTTTGGTACAAAGTATTGCTGCTTTTGTCTATGGGACAGTAGGGCACGAAAAGAACATTACAGTAAGAAAGATTGGTCTCATAGAACTTCTTTTGAACCTGGTCCTTCAAATATAAAATATGTCCCCCTTGTTAACCCAAAAAAGGTGCTTCTGCCGCATCTCCATATTAAGCTTGGACTAATGAAAAACTTTGTCATTGTGTTTTCTTGTTTATATTATTTGTTATTATTATTTGTTCATATATTTGTATAAACGAAAATACAACACAAACTATTTTTTTTACACAATGAGTTTTTACAGAAAAGTTAAATAAATTATATAAACATACGTTTCTGTTCCATACGGCGACATTTTTACGGAATGCAAAAAAGCTGCATGAGCCTGGAGAACAAAATAACTCTGTTGAAAAACCTTATGTATTAATATAATTTAGTTGCCGTAAGGAACTAATATTCTTACTTATTGCCCTGATTTAATGACTATTTATTCCCATTATTATTATATGACATGCTACTGGTTTACTTTAACGATTTCTAATAAAGTATTTAGACGCCTAACATATAATTAGAAGATAAAAATGTACATAAATGAAAGTTATATGCTGATTTGAGCGATATAAGCAGATTAACAATACAGTATTGAATAAACTCATATTTCCCTGGGCGAAAACGTAGATTAGAGATCTACATAAGCCATTCAATTTCTAATTAAACCTAGATATGTCGTTATAGCCTGAAGATTAACGTCCGTTGTTAATTGATATTTCCAAATATGTTTAAGTTGCGATTTACTTCTACGGGGAGCTTAAATAAATGCCTTGTTAATTGTTAGTTCCGTATCATTAAGCAGAATTAATCGCTTATTGGAAAATGGAGGTATTTATTAATAATTGTTTATGTGTAGTGGAATTTCAATTATTATCATTTTTCTTTCGTATTTACTGCAACTACAAGTTGCTTGGAAACAATATTATTAATTGGGTCATTATGAATGTCATTTAATGAAAGATGCACCTTTCCTATTCCATTAGAAATAGCTATTTTTTAAAAGTTCGGTGTTCCGTGAGATGCACCTTGTATTATACTGATAAAATGTAATTTTACTAAATAAAATTTATCATCAATTTTTTTTTCAAAAGAATGGCACGATTTTTACATTAGCCCAATCGAAATCCAAGGAAACGTACTAGAATATGTAATGGAGTTTAAATATTTTGTTGCGGAAATGAAGAAAAACCGAAATGCATAAAACGAAAAATGACGTTATTTGTTTGAGGAACGAGGTGTGGAGAAACAAATATATTAAATCAGAAGCCAAAATCAGAATTTATAAAACATCAGTAAGAATAATATTAACATACGCAGTGGAAACAAGGGCAGATAGTCATATGACTTCGTAAATGAATGTGGCGAAGATGAGAATTCTAAGAATAATTGACGGCAATACATTAAAGGATAAAGTTAGGAATGAAGATCTAAGATAAGCCAGTAATATAAAAAATAAAACAAATTGGATAAGAAAAAGAAGAAAATATTGAAACAAATATTTTTCAAAGAGTCGATTCAAGAGGCTGTTAAAGAAGAAAAAAGACCAGAAACATCGGTAGCTATAATACCATCTTCCTATCTGTACTTACACAGCAGCAAATACTGAATGCCATAAAAATATTTAAATTACTGAATATGTATGGAGATACTTGCGCAATTGTTTACAAAGCTCTCATCTACCCTTCAGTATTGAGGATGTGAGTTTAGTTTGGCTTTATCCTAATAAAACTTTTTCTGCTTTTCTGGCTTCGCTTCGGTCAATTTAACGGTACTATTCCGACATAGCTCCTACTTAGTAATGCTTTTTAGTCGTAGGTTCGAGGCTTTTTAGGTTTTCCTCTTTTTTTTATCTTGTTCCCTGCATGTTTCTCGTTAACCTTGTATCTGGTGTTCATATGATCCATGATAGACTCTATAGACCCTTCCTTCCCATTATTTTCCTATTATTCACATATCTCATTATGTCCTGTTTTATGAATTCTAATATTCTAAGAAATTTCGACCTCAACATACGTTTGTATCTGCGTCAAATTCAATGATTTGGCTATATTTAGTAAAACAGAGACAAATATTATATTTTACACCCTTACCCTCTCGCTAACTTTTTGTATTAATTAATTTTGTAGCACGGTATAGATCTTGCTCGTTCTTATTTTGTTATCGATTGCAGCCTCTTTTTCTTCTTATTCATTCAAATAAGCGCATTAGAATGTAAAATACTCAATGGTGCAACACTCTTTTCAAGGTTTGGGAGGGCCGCCTTACGGTCTTCTGCTGTATGGATGGCTTGGTTATAATTTGCCTTTTTAACCAGTCTTATATTGTCAATTCTTGTTACATTTTCTGTTACATTTTCTAGGCTGTACTTTTATTTTACATATTCGCTTCTTATTCCCCGTGAATGGTTTGGTTCTTAGAATCAAAGTCTGGTATCTTATTATATTGCATTGTATTGGTATTCTTATTATATTGCATAATTCTACTGTTTCCATTTTGATCCATATAACAATACTTTTTGTCTTCTTTGCGTGTATGTTCATTTATATTTTGCCAGTTCTTCCTTCCACACCATTATATTCCCTCCCAATGTTGTTTTATATAGGTGTACATAATATTAGGTCATTCACAAACATTGATTCTTTAACTATTAATAATTTTAGCTTTCTGTATTTCGTGTTTATTCCCTTGAATTTTTTTTTATATTTCTTAGTTATTTTATCCATTGTTATAATGAACAGTAGACGGATTAACACTACTCTACTTTATAATTTATTTCGTAGTTATTTAGATATTTCAGATGTAGTAAAGTTCTGATATATTAAATGTTAATATATTTATTTTCTGGGGTAATTTCCAATTTTTCTAGCACTATTTATTTTCTTATTTCTGTTCACCGAAACGAAAACTTTTTGTATATCGATTGCCCGTCTGTAAATATTATTACAAATATACAAAAATGAGATAAAGTTAACACTTCGAAAGATATATTTTAGTCGATTAATTTTGTAATTTTTGTATACACTGTGATGTTATTATGTAATTGTAAAAATATCAAAAAATTTCAAATTATATTTAATAAAAAAAATACCCCAGGTGCCTTCTACACATACTTATTGATGGCCGTGGAATTTGCTCAAGAGTTCAAGAGCTCAAGAGTTCGAACAATGCTATCCCATGCGCATTTTATCATCGATAAATCTGGAGCTCTTGGCGGCCACCCGAGTGTCACTATCGCAGACTCTTCTAATAACTGCGCTGTTTGACGAGTTTTATGCGGTCTTGAGTTATATTGCTGAAAGAAGAATTTTGGACGAGCTTTCAGATAAGGCTTAATAACGGTTTGCAATATTACAGTTGCATAACGGGTTATATTTAGACTTGTTAGCTTTATGTAAGATACTTTCGAAGTATATATACTCATATTAGAATTTCTGAAGTGAATATCCTCTTTTACCCTGAAAATATCTTAGTCATATTCGTTCATCTTGACCACCTAAACAAAATCCAGTCTAATCACTAAAGCAGATATAGTTCAGTTCCAGGTCTCATTTAATTCTAGATCGGCACCATTCAAAACCAGGCGTCTTTTAGATCGCGGTAAGACGAAACATCCAATAAGAAAAAAGAGCACGCATCTCGCTCGGAAGTAAATGTCCATAGACAGTCGTACCTGCAGCTACTACAAAAACATTCATTATGATTGCGTACAGTAAGTAAGTCTAATATATCGTTCGATACGTTATTAGATAGTGGTAGCAGGATCAGAACCTCCTCGTGCGATATTATCTATGTCCTCATGATGGTAGAAACAGAAATATCCAATCACTATTTCATGAAAACTTAAACCTGCTTCTGTTATATATAATGTATATATAATGTATATATAATGTTATATATAATGTATAATAGCCCGGCCCTTCTTCAATGAGGATAAATGCCTGAAATATTGTATACGATCTTGCTTGACAAGTACTTGGTACTTGGTACATTTTCCGTTATAAAATATTACATCTACTTCACAAGTATTTCCCATCTTTAGTAGACTCCTATAGGTTCACCATGTAAAAGACTATATCCCCCTTCCTGTGCTGTATTCGTAATATACAAATAGTATTTGTTTTAGTCGCAACGTAAATGTTGAATAATTTCGCGCGTTCGACGTCAAAAAAATTACGTGCGATGTTCTTCGCGATTATATGTTTTACAATATCATCATAACATAACAAATAATAAAATATCATATATAACAAAGTTCGTATATTCATTTGTTTTATTATTTGAAATGGCTCGTAGGCGAATACCAATTAATGCTCAGGACAAAGCTGAACTGTGTATCTCCTTATTGTGTGGGACAGGACGCCGTTATTCATGAAATGACAGACTTTCAAGGAAAATGTCCTTTCAAACAATATATGAAATCAAAACCTGATAAATACGGAATTAAACTTTTTCTACTAGTAGATACAATGACGGTTTACGTTTTGAATATTGAACTTTATGATGGTAAGCAACTATATGGGCCCTATCAGTTGAGCAACATGGCAATGGACATAGTAAAGAAATTGATGAAACCAATTTCAGGCACAGGACGAAATTTGACCATTGATAATTGGTACATCAGCATTCCTTTGGTAGAAGATTTAGCCAAAAATCATAAAAATTTCCATTGTGGGCACGTTGCGCTAGAATAAAAAAGAAGTACTTCAATGTTTCACAGCAATCGGCAAACTTGAATATTCTAGTCAATTTGGATTTTCTGACAGGGCTACACTTGTGTCGTATGTACCAAAAGAAATAGATCTGTGGTAATACTATGATCATTTCATTGTTCAGCTGAAATAGATGAAAGTACAAATGAAAAACAGAAGTAAAGTATCACAACTCTTTATAATAAAACAAAAGGAGGAGTCGATGAAATTGACAAAAAAGCAAAAAATGTATTCGACGTCAAGAACAAATAACAGATAGCCTATTTACGTGAATAATCTTCCGACAAAACTCAAGAGAAAAATTAGGGACCACTTAAACATAAGTGACGGAAACTCATGTAACAAACCAGGCACAAGTTCCAGTGCATGCAGAGGAAATTGCAAAATATGTCCTTCTAAAACGAGGAGACAATCGAAGACTCAATGTGCAGTTTGTCAGCAATATTTGCGGAGACCACACTACATTTGTTTGCAATGGGTGTTACCGTGATGAAGAGACTGATGATAAAGAAAACTAAACTTAAAATAACGAATTAAATATAGACAAATAATAAAAATGTATGTTACTGTTTCATTGATCACATTAAACTTGTTAATTTTATAAATTTGGTTTTATTTTACGTTTAAATAACAGTTACGCTGCTAAAATGTCTAATGCAAAAAGAACGCGTATACGTATAATTAAACTTAAAATTAAGAGATAAATACAGGTAGATAATAAAAACTGCTGCGCTTTTTATTACTTGATCTCGCGAAAGTGTAGTTTTATAAATTCAATTTTGTTTTATATTTAAGCAAAATTTTTGTTGCCAAGTTGTGTCCTAATTTAAAGTTAATGTGTCTAAATAAACAAAATGTGATGGATAAACAAATTTATTTTTTTAGTTTATCTTCTAAATCCCAAAAATCTTTAATAGGTCTTTAAAGTTACGTACGACCGCTGCCATAACAGCGCCCACCCACTTAAAGGTTAATCATATTGAAAAAACAAGGAACATTTTTCTCGTGTTCCACGTAAAAACTTCCTAATCCTTCAGTCACCATCAAACATCAACAAGCATCTCCCGAGACCAGTTTTTGGCATTAAGCCGCCATTAGTCGGGCTCGCGTTGAACGTTCGAAAGCAACTGAAGGATTGACCAGGGTCCTGAAAATATATATCGGCCTTGTCGGAAGCAGGCTGCAATTAAATATGGGTCACGCCATCAGGTGGTTCATACCAGTACTACTGTGTGAGAGCATTCGTGACCCGTCCTTGGTTAATTTTTTAGTTGTTTTCGAATATTTTTAATATTGTCCTCGAATCCATTACGCAATTTTTCATGCATACCTGACATTTAAGTAGGTCCTGGGTTGGGTTATGAACGGTTTCAGGCAGTAGTACTGTTACAAACCGCCAGATGGCGTGAGCTGCATTTTAGTGCTGCTTACATCCAACTTGGTCGATATTCATATATGTTTAGGACCCTTCAATTGCTTTCGAATGTTTAACTCGGTTTAACCGGACTGATGACGGCTTAAGGCCAGAAACTGGTCTCGAGAGATGCTTGTGGACGCTTGATGGTTACTGATGGATTGAGGAATTTTTACGTGGAGCACGGAAAAAAAATCCTTGTTTTTTTAAATATTTTTCAATATGATGCAAATATGTGTACTGGATATTTTTTTCTCTTTTTTTGTTCTCCAGTTAATACTAGGTAATTTTATAAAACAATTCCAAGTTTGCAGTATTTTTGTTTTTATTGTAAGATCGATAATTGTATTTAATGTTGTATCCTTCAGTAAAAGTTTTGATATAATAAGTTAAATTGAAACTAATATACGACAATTTCCATACGTATTTTTTTTCTTAGGTGTTAGATTAGTCCATAAATTTTTCATAAAAGTGCACCGTTTGAATTATTTCTCTCATTAATATTTCATGAGAGAATTGAACCTACTGGGTAATTACATGAAGGGCTTCCTCTCTTTATTGCATAATTTACATATTGGTTCTGGTAAGTACATGTCGATAATATGTAAATATTTTCTCAGTATATAATGACCATTTATGATTGCCAAGATTATTTGTTCAGTACTAAAAGACTATTATGGTTGAAGCCAGTAGTTGTTAAGGAACGGGGTATTGAAACCAAAAAAAAAAAAATACCGTATAATTATTAGTTGGTCACTGAGTTGTTTTATTGTTAGTCAATAAACAGTTTCTTAATGCAACTGTGTAGATTATGATTGAATTTAATCAATAGTGTTTCATCAATATGATTGCGTTGTATTTAATATTTCTGATACTTTTTCTGATATTCAGTTAACGAAATTCAAAATTACATCTAACTGAATCAATTTCTCATATACAATTTTGGATATGTCGAACTGCTTTGAAAATTATATTTTGAAAGAGTGCAATGTAGCAATTTTTGGCCCAGAAAATTTACTAAAGGGTGGGGAAAGTATCACGATATCATATAGTTAGGCGCTATTATTTTTTCGTGATTTTGTGTTATAGTGTGGGTTTGCCTATTATGTAGTGCAGACGTGCAAATGTTTATAAATAAATACACACTAAAAGAACGTAGTACAATTGTTGTAGTTTACATGAAAAAATCAATTATTGCAGCTCAACGTGAATGTAGGAGATTATTTAAATAATTTTAAGAATTCGAAATAATTGGGTATATGTTCTAGATCAAAAATCCAAGAACAGTGCAATATTGCATGTGTGAAGTAGTGTGAAGAAGTCCCAAGATACGCCAATCGGATCACTTGAAGCAAAATTGGAAATTTCTTCACGCAGTTTACGATAAATTTTTAAAAGTGACTTAAGTGACATACGTTTCCTTATAAAATTCAAATTATTGTTAAAGGCATGTTGCCTACAGGCAATAATAAGCTATTAAAACTGTAATGCTATCGGATCTTGTGATTTGGAGGCTTCGGATTATGTGTTATGGGGATTTAATCTGAAGTATTTGAAGGAAAATATTTACATAGGTAAAAAATCTGTCTTGTTTCTTTTAAAAGTTAGAAATAATTAAAATGGTAGCGTGATATACCACTCGTTATAAGCGTTATAATTAGACACCTATAATAATAATGTAATTTTAAAGAATACTTTCCTTAGATATGCTAAATACTCTTCTATGGAAGTGTTGATATCTTACATTTGGAGTTAAAAAATAACCAGAAGATGTACGTTGGAATATTCGATCACGATAGTGGAATTTCAATAACTCAACTCATATTATTTTCTTATAAAATGTTTGTTATTACTGTAATTATGCGAGAAATGGCGTTGTTTTGCTATATGAATATTAAGGTTGTTGTGATCATTGAACAACCTTAGTGAATAAATGCATGAACGTCCAAGTTGAAAACGTAGGAAGTTGAAAACGTAGCTTAAGAATTATTAAAAATGTTTAATTTTGTGTTTAACTGTCATCTATTGAAAACGTTTGTGGTGGTCATTATAATGGGTGTACGGTATATTTAACCCTCCAGTACATGCATCGGATCTCAGGGACGATATCTTATAAAATTTTGCAATAACACTCTAATCCATTGAGTTGGGATCCATTGGGGGAAATCTACGGCTAAGTATCTTAATTAGGTATTGCCGTTTGAATGAGCGTTAAGTTTTTGAATTTCTACAAATAAATTCAGTGCGTGTGACCAAGTTATACATTTTTAAGGAGTTTGTTTTCCATGAAAGGTAGTTTTTTTCTTATACGTAGATAATATCGGTATATATTTTTAATTTTAGTCGTAGTATTAATGGATTATGATAAGGAAACTCAACGTTTGTTATCACTCTACGAAGAGGTCAATACTGTGAATACGATGATGAAGAAGATGGCCCAGAAGTAGATAATGTAGAAACTAAAAGTGATGATAGTGAGACAGAGCAAGAAAGAATCCCAAAAACGAAGATGATGTGGAAATTGAATTAGCTCATCGAGAGCCTCTTTTTATTGGTAAAGATGGCAGCACTAGATGGCGAAAACATTACAGGTCTCGAAAGAATAATACCCGCAAACAAAATATTGTTAAAATTTTCCAGAACTTCAAGCCATTGCGAAAAAGCTAAAATCGCTTATGGATATTTGCAACTTCTAGAACTCAGCGAAAGGAAGTTGACAAGTGCGCTCCTATAAGACATATCATTGATATTTTCGTGCAATACTGCAAAGATGCCTACAGCCATTCATAATTTGTTACAATTGACGAAAAGTTCGAAGGATGTAGAGGCAACTGCAGCTTTCGGCAATATATTCTTTGAAGGTGTTTGCAGCCTGTAATGCAAAAACGCTTTATACTAGTGCAATGAAGGTTTACGTTGGACGCCAGCCTGAGGGATCATGTCAATTAAATACTAGTAGCCAAAGTATTCTAGAGCGCTTGCCTGAACATATTAGTAACTCAAACCCTAATATTATAACAGATTATTGGTTCACAAGTGTGCCCTTAACTAAAAGTGTAAAGTCTAGAAGGCTGACTCTACTACTACAATCAGAAAAAATAAAACAGAATTGCCTAAGGAAATGGTACAACAAAATTCAAGTCGCCCAAATGGGTCTTATATGTTCGCTTTTCAAGAGACTACTACCTTTGTATCCTTGTATCCTGCAAAGAGGAACAAAAATGTTTTGTTGTTTTCAACGATGCATTTTACTGATGATATTGATCCCAATAGTCAAAAACCCAAAATGATAGAACTTTACAATGTGACTAAAGGGGGAGTAGATGTCGTAGACAAGTTGTAGGCCCAATATGACTGTTCAAGGAATACAAGGAGATGACCGATGGTTATCTTCTATTGCATTCATCATGCAAGTCACAAGTGAGTCACAACATTCATATGTTGCAGCCATAAATTCTTTCATAGTTTATACTGCGAACAATCCCAACAGAAATACAATTCGTAGGGAATTTAATCAAGAACTGTCTATAGCATTAGCGTACGATTATCAGAAACCTCGGATTACAAGGCCAGCAATACCCAAAACTCTAAAATACCGTTTACGACAAATACGTGGGGTTGCCAAAGAGAGAGTTGAAGGACAAAAACGGAGGTGTCGTTTTTGCGATTACAAGAAAAGCACAATATTCCTGTGCATACTGTAAAAAATATTTATGTCTGTAAAGCTGGGTCCACATCAATACAAATTTGCGTTGTGTGAGCTGAATGTGTTGTATGTGGCGTGCCTGTGCGGCAATCTGGATGCTCTGACTAATAAAGTTACACATAAATATTGTCGCCGTACAGCACGTACATGAACCATCTATTGTCCACTAGATAATTCGAACAAATTGTTCCAGTAAATTCAACACACACGCAAAATTTTATTGGTGTGGACGCTTTTTATTGGTGTGGACGCTTTACACGTTGTGCCATTATGTTTGGACTGTATGAGCACAGGTGATTAGCCATTTTAAATATTATTTTTTAAATTCTTTTGTTCAAATATAAAATAATTAACAGTTTTTTTATTATTTACAAGCATTAGACTGTTAGGTCTATGAAATTAATTTCCTTTTTAGTTTATATTTTTTTTGTTTATTTTTCATCTTTTTATAAAATGACGAAAAAAAATAGGCTACAAATTTTTGTAACCCATTTTAATAAGTAACCCTAATATTGTAACCCATTTAATAAATGTAAAAAAAGTACTACTCGCTTTTCGCGAATTCTCCGAAACTATAAGATCTATAAACTTAAAATTTGGCAAGAATGTTCCTCATGCGTAGGAGATGTTCGCTAATGGAGAGGGTTCATAAAAATCAACTCCTAAGGTGGGTTTGGTGGTTGGTAAAAAAATCATACTCTGAAATTTGAAATTTGGGTCGTATTGTTGTGAGTTCCTCGTAATTTTGTCTTCAGTGAAGCAAATGAAGTGAAAGCATCACCAAGATTTGCGATTCAGGGGTCTGGTCGTCAGACTGGACATAATGAGTGTAGATAGTGATATACAAGAAAAGCTCCAAGGAAATTTGTGACAACTATAAAACCACTGCGTTTATTAACCATGCCTGTAAGATCATGTTGTATATAATACAAGTACGATTGAAACTTTACCTGCTTCCACAAATACTTTAGGAACAGTTTGTCTTTCTTCCAGGTAGTGAAACAAGATACAGGATACCAACTCATAAATATGACATAATTGAGAAATTCTAGGAATGTCAGATGCCGGCTCATTTATTTTCCAGATTACTCAAAAATATTTTAGGCCATCCACTGGAATCATGGAATTTTGAATTGGGCTTCGATAACAATTCTATTGAGCATAAATAACATTTTTTTTGTCAGTGTCGATGATGATATGTCCAACAATTTCAAAAAGGGAAAAGGAGTTTGTCAAGGTTCAGTCATTTCTTCTATACTGTTTAATCTTTACGGGAATTGATTATTAGCGAGGTAACAAAACACTGGTCAGGTGAGGTATTAATTTGTAATAGCAGAATATCAAACTTGCGTTATGCCAATCATATCATCTTAATATTATCTTTGAAGGAGGAGATAGCGCGATCTCTCATTCTGATAGAAAAGATATTGCGCAGAAACAATTTTTAAACTGAACAGAGCAAACTGCTGCCTAATGGTTGTTGACAAATCTAAAACTTTATCAACAATTTTTACACTGATATTTTCCATATGAGCGAGATTATCTGGTTTGGGTACATGCAGAATGAATGTCAAAGCAAAGTAAAATATTCAATCGGGATAGGCAAATCTGCATTAGGACGCATACAAATCGTAAAAGACCACAGCGTTTCTAAGCAAAGTAAGCTATGTATAGCAAGTACGATTTTATTTGCTATCGGTACAAAAAGGGGGGCTAAAATATCACATAAAATATCAATAATGTACCAGTCCTAAGGGAAGGAAATATGCACAAATTACTTCTATCGACAACTCAGTGATGTATTTAGTATCTATTCAGTACTTACTTTCTTTGGTCATGACATCCGGATAGAAGCCGTCATCCGGAGTTATAGAGAAAGTGTGCGTTTAGGGAAAGTTTAACAAGAAATAAAAGAAGATTACTCCTTACTCACTAATTCATTAGTTGCAGAAATTATGAAAATGGTAGAAAAGATAATATAACGAATCATAACTTTCGACAAAGTGTAGATCGAAAGAGGGACAGGACATCTGAAAACGGGTTATGCGAAGAGATATATTAATGTTAATTAAGATCCTTTTTATTGATATTAATAAAATATTGTGGGTTTGTCTCCAATGTATTCCTATAATTGGTAGGTTACTACAAAAGATACTTTAAACTTTAAAAAATATTAATAATAAAGTATTTAAGGTTTTATTGTTTTTAAAAATATTTCCTTATTGTATCAGTTTATGCCGCTCAGAATTGACGTTCTCATTTACTTAGCTGATTATGCCTAAAAAAATCGACGACACATAATCTAATATTAATATTTGACAAGAAAAACTCTATACAGCGGATGAGATATCAATCGGATGTTTTTTTAATTAAAAAAGTTGAATTTTTCAGCGTCTGTGTGAGAGTTTATACTGTCATGTTGAAATATAAAGGTACGATTTTAATTCTTTTATGTGTACAATCAGCATTGGTAGTCCTTCGATTATCTACGAAGCATATAAATAAAATGATGAGATTGGTGGTGTAGCGTTCGATCTGGCAACAGTATTTTCTTTCGAAGGTGAAGCATGCCAACGTCTGATGCATCTTCAGTACGAGTTTGAACTCCCTAAATTCACTTCGTTCGAAGTAATTCTTTTCGTGAACTGGATTATTTAGTGCGTTCTGAAAATGACTCTTTTGAAAACAATTTCGAGCAAAGGGGCGCTATCAAGTTTTGTTTTAGAGTAGGCACAGTGTGACGGAAACTTGAACAGGCATATGGAAACAATGTTTTGTTAAAGGTCCACGTTTTCACGTGGTTTAATGCATTCTCAACGGACCTCGCAAGGCCTACAAAGGCAAGCAGTGATGGAAATGTCCACATAATCCGGGATTTTGCGCGTTCTGATCTACGATTGACGGTCAGAGTGATCGGAGAAAAGTTGAATTGGACTAATACAACCCTTCAGATTGGGGGAAGAAAATATGAACAAAAATGGTTCTGGAAAACCTTGCGTAGAATCGAAAGGACAACAGAAGGGAAACATGTCTTGAATTTTTTAGGCGGATTGAAAATGATAGTTATTTTCTCGCATGTACCTTGGATACTGGTCACGAGTCTTGGATTTTGGAATACGACCCATGAACGAAGCACCACAGCTAGGAATGATTTACTTCAACCTCACAATGGGTAAAAAAAAATTGTTGTACTGTGTCCAAGTCTGGAACAAAACTTGATAGCGAACTCTTCTTCGAAATTGTTGTCGCACTCATTTTAAGAACGCACTAGAAAAAACACCAAACTCGTACTGAAGACGCATCATCATCAAGTAGTACAGGATCCAGACAACAAAAGTTTTTTTTATACCTAGTACGCGTTTAATGTCAATGCTTAAGAATACATTAATCTCATTCTATGTCACTGCTGGTCGATCTTTTTTGTCAAATTTTTCACTAAAACTTTAATGGCTGTAATAAGCCAAATCACTTCTATTGGATGGTATTTCATGACCAAACGCCCTAATGAAAAGAATTGCATGCGTCGTTATTGAGTTAGACCACACTTAAAATTGAAAAAAATTGTGGCCTGATAATGTTTTTGTGATATTGCTATTTTTCCCAACATTGTTTTTCAAATCGTTTTGTAATCGAAACTATTTTGCATATTTTTGATCTGTAATTCTATTTATCATAAAAATGTCAACATTTTGGTATGGTAATGGTAACATTTAACATATATCTATTAGAGAGTCCTACGTACACAGAAAGAAGTGATAGGTACATAAACATCTTAAAATAAGAATTAAATTGATATACCTTTCAGGTATTTTTGAAATTTACTACCTGTAACACCACTCTGCCATTAAAACCGAAGCTAACATAATGACATTATATCCATCCCAAACACCTTACCATCACTTTCAACCTGCTTCTCAATAAACCAATATCGGATTTTAACACCTTTTAGCGCCCTCTTTCTACCTCGCTTCTACCTGTACCATAAACACTTTTAAGGGCACCTGTTCACGAAAAAGGTTCGAAAACCGAAATTAAAAAGCGCTTTAGTTAAATAATGGTAGTTTTTTGATTAGATTAACGCTTTGGCGCTGATTCAACTCGATGATTAGTTGGTTAGAAAATAAAATTAAAAGGAAGATAAGCTGAAATTACAAGTTTTTATGACCCGAGTTGTGTGAATTCGAATGTATGTAATATGTAAATGAGTACATGTGCGTGTGGAGTAGCCGGTAATAATTTTGTAATATTTCATTGGCCGGAATGATATATGTACCTTTTTGTGGTATGGTAATAAACTTGTAGATCTTTTGGTGAACGTAGTTATTAATAAGTATTAATAAGTAGTTAAATACAAACAGATAGTAATTAAAATAATTTTAAATATATTATAGATTGACATAAAATGTGTATTAGTTTCCTGCTTAGAAAATTTATTTGTTTTGCTTCAATTAGCGATTATATATCTTTGAGTTTCATTATTTTGTAAAAATCGTAAATTTTACGATACGTGGGTATTAGCTAATATCACAACCAATTTTTTTAAAAAACAGTGTTGGAATTAAAAACTATATTGGCACTCATCTGAACTCGGACAATTTCTAGATGCTGTAGATTTCTGCAATACAAAAGGCTTGGAAACAAATAAATGTATGATAGAATCATGCTTTGAACTTATCATCAGAGCACTCCTTAATATTAATAACAGTTTACACACAGATCATAAATAAAGAAAAATAACTCATCCTTTATAACAATAAAACTGATTAGGATGCATTCTGGACTGGTACTCTCGCTAGATCCCCTACACATACCCCTACTAACTTATGAAACAGTTCAAGAGAAAAGCGAACTATCTCCTTCAAACCTCCTTATAAACAAAAATAAATTAAATAAGGTAACCAAGAAACCAAAAGAGCTGATTCTGGAATAAAAAAATCAAGGTATCCAAAACTATCTAGAAACTCTTACACTAACAGAAGCCTCGAATTATTAGTTCGGAAAGGCTATAAGAAAGCTCAAAATGTTTCAATCACATAATTCACCAATTAAAACTAATAATATACTTGGGTCTGAAACGACAAGGAAAAAGCTGACATTTTCTCGAAACATCTAGGAAATATACTCAATTTTTTTCTCTCAAAGTTATGCACTGAAGAAGAAAACGAGATAACTGCTTTGCTGGATGTACCATTTTAAATGGAAGGGCCATATTCCATTTTTTTTATGAAATAAGTTAAACAAGTTACAATAAAGGAAATCAATATAAAAAGGCTCCAGGATTTGATGTCATCTCCTGGCCAGATTCTACAAGAGCTCTCCGAAAAATGTTACAAATTTATAATATTCATCTTTAATGCAATACTGCGACCAAACTACTTTTACAGCATCTGGAAAGCTGCTCAAATGATTATGATCCTTAAACTCGCGAAAGAATCAGAAGATATTTCCTCCTAATGTCCTATAAGTTTACCCCCAATAATTTCCAAACTCTTTGAGAAATTATACGTCAAGAGGCTTAAAATGATTATAGACGAAAATAAAAGTAATCACATATCATTAGTTTGGATTCTGCAACAATCACGGAATAATAGAGCAAGTACATAGACTAGTTAACCTACTTTACAAGGGCTTGAATGTCAAAAGATATTGGTCTGCAACCTTCCTTGACATATCTCAAGCTTTCAACAAAGTATGGCATAGTAGTTTACAAGTCAAATGATACTTAACACAGAGGCAATGTCTAGTGAAACAAGGCAATGAATATTCTGATTTGCATTCAATACATTAGGAAGTCCCTGAATAAAGTGTTCTTGGACTGACATATCTCCTGTGTGCAGCTGATTTCCCAACAACAAGAACCAATGTTACATCTAATACTTTCACGGATGGTAGACAATGTTTCCAAATCATTCCGGGTGTCGATCCGTTGATTCTGTGAAGAGTCACGACATTTCGCCAAAATCGCATTTGGCATTTTCAAGTGTTGTCCGCTGTACCGCCCGATATGCTTCACAGATCGTTAATCACAATCAGATTAACTAGTACAAGAAAAGTCGAGGTGGTTACTTGAACGATATTTTATTTAAATCATAAATGACGTAAAATATACCATCATCAGTCCAATCAGAGCACTCGTACAGTACAGACGTGTTTTTCAAGAGCTCCCATTGGTTATCTACACTGAACTACACCAGGCTGCTTGGTGGCGTGATTGTGACGTCACCAACGGTTTTTCACAGTGATATTGATTATTTTTATTAAAACAATTAATATTACACGGTTTTTAATAATCCTACAGCAGGAATAGTCTCGGGGTACAACAAGGCATACTTTTCGGACCTTTGGGTCAATATTTAGGCACTTTTGGGTGTCTGTTTAGAAATTCAAGGTGTTCGGAAGAGTACAGGTGATATTGGCACACCATCATGGCTTCACGGTTATCGGCTCTGGACTCCGGGTCCGACGAGATAATTACAAGGCTCCAAGAGGAGCTCGAACAGTCGCTCCGCGACAATCACGGTCTCAATGAGACGATTTTTGAGCTCAAGGAGCTAATCAAAGACCTGAAAAGGCAAATAGCCGATTTAGCTACTAAATTCGACAGGAACGAACAGGAGACCGCCCGCTCCAACGCGCCGGCCGAAATAAATATCGATTTAGACACGGGTATGTTGATCGACAGCGACTTCCTTCAAACCCCCAAAAGGAACTCCTTCCTCGGTTAAAACGGATACCGTTACCCCCAAACTGAATCACGATGTCAGCGAAGGCGAAATTCTCTCCATCGGTGGAGAATCGTCCGATTCAGACTTCGAGAAATGCGCGGCCAAGAAAAAGTGTCACATAAAACGATCCAGACAAGGCGACAAGGCGCTGAAAGACAGCTGGCGACTACCGCAAGCTGACGGTGTTCCTAGAAAAGGAAACAATTGCTTATCACACCTTCTGTACCAAGAGTGAGAAGCAACTGCACGTATTAATCCGGAATATCGTGGAAACGGTTTCGGAACAAGAAATCCGCGAAGGACTCGTCGATTTAGGATTTACCCCCTCGAAAGTTCAGAGGTGGAAAAACAAGAGCGGGCAACCGCTTGCACTAGTATATGTGATACTCCCCAAAGAGCAAAAGGGGATTCACAACATCAAATACCTGGTCCACCAAAACATAAGGGTGGAAAACATCAAGTCCAGTGGGGAGACCTCGCAGTGTTACAACTGCCAGGTCTTCGGGCACACGACAAAGAAATGCCACGTGCCACCCAAGTACATGAAATGTCCGGTCAACCATGCTTCAATGGACTGCAAAAAGCCGAAGAAAGCTCCGGCTAAATGTGCCAACTCTGCAGGTCCGCACCCGGCCAACTCCAAAGCCTGTCCCTAAAGACCCCCGAACAAGGGTGAGGGAAAGAAAAATCAATCGAGTACCCCATCCAAACTTCCGCCAAAAATTACACCCCCAACTTGCGTTTGGGGGACTCAAAATAATAACAAAGCGCCGGCTGCTCCCCCTAAGCCCACTCCTAGGATGGAGGCTCCAAGAATTCAGTTACCGAACTTCCCGGTAATGATGGAGCAAATGATGCAGCAGATGGCTGCGATGGTCCAAGAGCAGCTAAATGTTGCACTAGCCATGTTCCAAACTAGCAATGAATAATAAAAATTCGTTGCGGGTTGTAACATGGAACTCCAATTCTCTGAACAGGAAAAAATTGGAACTTACGACGTTTCTGGAAGATCACAGCATAGACGTGACGTGGCTCTGATTCAGGAGACTTTCCTTAAACCGAGCGAACGGTTCGGTGTGAGGAACTTCTTCTGTTACAGGGAGGACAGACTCGGTGGAGCGGGGGCTGGTTTGATGATTCTTGTCAAGAGAGGAATCAGACATAACCCACTGCCTCCGACCGGTCTTGCTTCCTCGGAAGTCATGTCTGTGCAGGTGGCTCTGGAAGGTAATCTTCTCAACCTATCCTCATGGTACCAGAGAGCTTGTCACGACTTCGATTCAGGTGAAGTTGGCAGGCTCTTGAATAACAACGCTCCATTCATCATTGGAGGAGATTACAACGCCCATAATCGATCGTGGTGTTCGGATCTGACGGAGAAGAATTGACCTGCTATCTTTGACGGAAGGATACGGGCTGAACCTCCTTGTTCCAGACGAACCATCCCGCTTCCGCAGCTTCTTAGATTTCTTTATCAAAAAGAATCTAACGAATCAATGCGAAGTCCAGGTTATCCACGAGCTTAGCTGGGATCACTACCCGGTAGTGCTAACAATCGGCACCAAGGTGGATACCTTCCCGCCGAGAAAGAAGACTAATATCTGTTGGAGCATTTTTCAGCAGCATTTGCAGGACAGCGGGCCAAACCCGCCTATTGGTAACGTTCAGCAGCTTGAGGATGCGGTCGAAAAATTAACCCATGACATAATAGAAGCCACGCAAGCGGCTACTAAAACCTTTCCAAAATCAACTCGGACTACCCTGGACATCCCGTTCGAGGTAAAAGAGAAGATTCGTATAAAAAACCCTCTTTACAGACGCTATCACCTGATTGGTTACCCTGAACTCCGGCTTCGTGCAAACGAAGCCAAGGGAGAGTCCCAATGGGCTCTTCAGGAGTTTAGAGACGACAGGTGGGATGATTTCCTGGCGTCAATCGACACAGCTGATCGATCGTTATGGAAAACAACCAAATTCATGGTAGGTAAGGTGAGAGCGCCGGTTCCCCCCCTGAGGACGGGTGATTCTCACCCCGTCACCGGGTCGGAGAAGGCGGATCTCTTTGCTGTAACCTACCAAAAGCAGATGACCTCTCCTCGACCCTCATTTGAGAAGAGGAATAAAGTTGACAAGTTCAAGCAGGAAATCAAGTAGATTCAAGCAATCAAAGCAAATTTTCTCGCCGAAGATAATACACGAATATTATCCGAGGTTTGAAAGTCAGAAAAGTTCTTGGTCGTGACCGCATCTCTCCAATGCAGCTGACACGACTACCCAACAAGCAAATTGGGCAGTTGACTAACATAGTCAACGCAATTCTCAGACTTCAGCACTTTCCATCTCTATGAAAACATGCCCAAATCATCATAATCCTTAAAAAAAAAAAAGCCCACAGGAGCCAAGTAGCTACAGGCCGATCAGCTTGCTTAGCGCACTTGGAACGATCGCCGAAAGAGCTATTTTACATGCTCTGAACGGTGTCTGCTGTTACATGCTCTGAACGGAACTCCGCCCATCAGGCGGCGCGTCTCTCGATGGTGATCAGACGGGGTTTCGACAGAAGGCGTCATACGGGAGCCGTCTTTCTATACCTCTCGCAAGCATTCGACCGAGTCTGGCATCTCGGACTCAAAGTCAAGATGCTCAGACTCGGCATACCAACCGACCTAGTCAAGCTGTTGGCATCATTTCTGACTGGACGCACTTCCAAGTGCTCGTCGATGGTGCAGTTTCATCAGTCCAGCGAATCGAAGCGGGAGTACCGCAAGGTTCCCCTCTTGCCCCCGTAATCTTCAATGTCTACATGGCGGACTTTCCAAAGATTTCGCACGTGCAGACTGCATTTTATGCTGATGATACGGCTTTCTTTACGTCGGCCCACGCGCCCTGGGTGATTACATCCATATTGCAAAAGCAAACGTTGAAAGCCTCGAGATGACTAGTCGAATGGCGACTAACAATCAATCGCAACAAAACCCAGGCTGTCTTTTTCACTCGAAGACAGCCGATAATCCGCCAGAATATTCTTATTCATGGAGTCCCGATCAAGTGGGCCAAATCGGCTCACTATCTGGCACTTGAGTTCGACAAGGCCCTTACGTGGTCTTCACACCTTAAGAAAGCCACCGGGAAAGCATACGGAATGCTCCGTATGCTGTACCCTTTAAACAATCGGAAAAGTAAGCTCACGCTTGACAACCAACTAATCCTGTATAATGGTCCATGGTCAGATAAGTCCTTATTTACGGACATCCGGCCTGGTACCCGTTCTTCCCAGCTTCATCGATTAAAAGACTTCAGTCTTTTCAATCACGTGCGCTTCGCACAATAGTAAACGCTCCCTGGTTTGTTAGGAATGCGCAAATCCACCGGGAGACAGATATTCCAGAGCTTCAGATTCCTGCCCAGACTACTGGACAAATTCCTAGCGACGGCGTCCCTTTCGGACAATCCGCTAATCAGAGCCACGGTAGCTTCATTGCGGGTCGTTGCCACAGAGTGACACAATCTTGCCTAAAGAACGGCTAATAAACCCTCCAGATAAATGACATTGTCGCGACATCCGGAAAAAACCAGAGAATACAAGTCAGGGCCTTCGGGTCAATTTACCATCCAAGAAGAATAAGTAAGAAAATATACCATCTAATAAAAACAATGAGTACCATTTTCAGTCGAATTTTCTGTGTTTTAATTCAAATTCCAATCCACTCGCTCTTATTGGAAAACCCATTAGTGAATAACTAACTACCTCAAAAACGCAAATGCTTTTGTTACACCCTAGTGATATTATTAAATTGATTGTTATTAAAATCCAGTTTTTAATTTTTTTGCTAATTAAAATGTAATGTAATTATTAAGTTGTTTTTCAGTTAACTCAACTTTGTAATTACTTAATCAAAAACTATTTAAAGATCCAGCACTATTTTGTAATAAAAAAATCGATCTAACTATTAAGTTATTTTTCAGTTAATTGAACTTAATAATTAATTGATCAAAAACTATTTTAAAACCTAGTACTAGTTTGCAATCGAAATAAATGATCCAAAAGAAGCATTTGTAAATCCAGACGATATAATAAAAGTCAATTAGAATTTTAAAGTCGTTTAGAAAACATTATCTGAATTTTAACGAGAGATTAAACAAGGAATCTACTTCTACAAAATAATTTATAAACTTGCTTAAAGGTTGATTATGGCAATTAGACGTGAATCGATAGTATCGCGTCCGTTTTGGTTCGAACATCTAATTAGTTACAAATAAGTTTATAAGGTTCTGCCGACAGTGACAACATACAAATTATTTCTACTTACGAATAGGCGTTGAAATTTATTTGCAAATTTATAAAGTGTTTCTCGCTTCGGAGCACTTCCAATTTTATGTATCTTGTTAAAATGACGCGCTTCATTTGTTATGGAAATTATTTGATTTTTATTTATAAAATTAAAGTTTGTTCTTTTTCTTGTAGAGCTTTTTAAAAAATATTTACTCGAATAATTGATTAAACGGAATTAAACTGTGTAATTCCAATGGTTTGATGTTTCACATGCCAAATAAATTGTTAAGCTTATTCAACATTTAACATTCACTTTGGATAAACCAAACCCTTTCATCCAAGTCCTGATCCTATTTCCGTGAACTACAACATCTGGCCACGAAAAAAGGTTGTTGGAAACTACATTGTATCCTTATGATACTTATTAGTTGAAGGATTAGCCTGGTCGCCTCAGACTCTCTATGCCATAGAATAACTAGCCGTGTGATATGCCTCAACTAAGCAGACTGCGTACCTGCCTTGGTCTCCAACTATACAGTCTTAACATTCATGATGGATCAATCGGGCGAGACAAAACAGACTGGAGAAAAAATTTCCCGCCAGGGAGGGTGGCTATGCGGAAGAATCATCGAAAAAACAGGAAAACATTGTCTTTGCAGCCTGAAATGTTCTAACACTTGTATCTCATCCAAATCTCAGCAATTAGAAAGAAGGACAGCCATCTTACCCAAGGAGTTAGAGCGATAAAATGTAGACATTGCCTCCCTGCAGGAAACAATGCTTCCGAGTGACAGCTGTTTTCAAGAACAAGAGTATTCTTTCTATTGGCGATGGTACCCGAAAAAATAAAAAAAACTACACGAGATCAGGTTTGCTATTAAAAACTTTATAGCAAGCTGTCTTCAACGACGAACCACAACAACGAACCACAGGCAATCTTTGAACGTGTAGTGACACGACGCTACTCTATAAGCACTGACTAATATGTTAAAGTGATCAGCGCGTTGATAGCCGAGACAGGAGCTAAAGATAAGTTTTTCCAACATCTTGGGACCACAAAGGCCGGACTTCGGTGGGATAATCGTATGATTCTCATGGATGACTTCAATGAGCGGGTGAGCAGAGAAAATCATATATGGAGAAAAGTAATTGGCAGGCACGATATTAGCAACATGAACCAGAATGGTGAACTACTACTGTTGAAATGTTCTGAGTATTGGCTCGTTCTAAACAATACAATATACAAAGATGACGAGATGTTTAAGGGTACATTGCGTCATCCTCGTTCGACCCATTGGCATCTCTTGGAATATATTATAACCACACTGGGAGATCTCAGGGAGATTCTTGAAACTAATATTTCCTCGAAACATGCCATTGCTCTATCGGAAATATCTGAGGGTTCTTGAAAGCATACATCAACGTCACTTAAGATAGATAATGACAATCAAATAAGGAAGTTTTCAGTGGGCGCGAACTGTTTTTCGATTGAGGTGTCGTGGGGAGAGGGTGTTTATATTGGACAGGCATTTAGTCAGACTGAATGATCATCATTTAGAAAACTATCATAAAAAGGATCATCATCTAGAAAAGTTTATATTATATGGTGAACTAACCACAGGCGAGCATATGCAAGGGGGACAAAACCTTCTGCAAATTGGATATTAATTAACTGGATGTTAATCAAAATAAATTCGTATTCGAGTTTTCGGCTAAATATTGCTGGAAGCAATGATAATTTCACATTTAATTAAAGGATAGCGAACGGTGCATTTTCAAACAGGTTGGTTTAGTTATTAAACACGCATTCGAATGAACACTGCTCTAGAGTATAAGTCTAACTTATTTAAACGCGATTCTGTTTCTTCGAGTATCTTCGACATATTTTAATAGTAGATAAAACATAGATTCACCATTACAATCATATTGATGAAGCAGCAAACCAACTAGTTGATGGGAGTAGGTGAAAGTGCGATAAAAGAAGCAGAAACGATTCTACCTGCAAAAACAGTCATAATTACGTTTTTCTGAGACTCTCGTGATGTGCTGCTCATAGACAACCTGACAAAACGTAGAACCATTATCGGGAAGTATTGCGTTTCACTACAGGATTAATTGAACGTGCTATTTAGGCTAAATGACATATCTGGCCAAAAGGAAATGCTCTTTGGCAGCGATGTTGTACCTTGGGTTGTGCCTTAGGTTGTTACTGCAAAACGAAACAACCTACGTTTTGAAATACTTTCATATTCACCTGATTTGTTTCCCAACGATTATTGTTTCTCCTAAACTTGAACAAATGGCTCGCTAGACGAAAGTTCTCTTTAAATGATTGGGTTAAAGCTGTGACAACTGGATGTTGCGCAGAATTGGACATATCGCATTTTATTAAGTGTATTAGGGCTCAGGCTGAGAACATTTCGAATGATCCTCCTAACTCGTGTTTTGACCATTTTGGCATTATCAGATAATAATTAATTATGTTTCTATCATTGTCTAAAGCGTGCAAAATGGGCAAAAATGTTCTCAATATATTGATGACAATTTTAACGAAATTTAAATTTTTTAAGTTTATGCATTACATTTTTATGTAAATTATAATAAAAACATAATTTACAAATTAAAATGACTTAGATCTATAGTTTTAAACAATCTCTAGGCAAGTACGGTCTCTAGCTGGTGCCAATTATGTTTTTTAATGGCAACAATTTACTCCGGCAGTTTAATACTACTGATATTCCAATCTTACCATATTTTGTAAAATTGGAGGTTCTAACTACTGAACCTCCAATTTGAATGAACCTCAAAGAATGTAAAATAACGAATACTGACTGACACAAAATCAGTATTGTATACTGAAGCTATTACAAATTCAAGTATGTGTATTTCTTATAATTTTCTACAGTATAATTTTCGATATTATAGTTGTCTTGATAAGGATGAACTTACTTGCTTGACAAATGCCTAAACGTAACTGAACTCCGATATCTGTCTTTCCTTTACTACACCTTTTAATCACTGCTGCGCTGCACGAGTTGAACCGTTTTACATATTTTCTTCGTTGTTTCACTTGTGAAAACACTTTTTATTCTTCTTCTTATCGTGTCGTCTTCCAACGAAGATTGGCGACCATCATAACTAACTTCACCCTATAGAGTACAATTAAACCATTCTCACAAATTTTGCAACCATGACATTCTTAGTCTTGGCTGCTAAATGCCAAGACTGCATTATGCATTATGCTTATATGCATAATCAATCTCAATAATTCGTAACGTTGTCCTCTGATTACATGCCCGAAGTATTCCAATTTGCGTGTGTTTATGATTGTTATTAGTCCTCTTTCGGTGGGTATTCTACGTAGGATCTTTTTATTTCTAACTTTCTCTACCCAAGATATTCATAGTATTGTTCTGAGTAGCCACATTTCAAAAGTCTCGGGTTTTTTAAACATATAAATATTTATGGAAGCTGGAAGCTTCTATATCGTAAGGGAGAATCATTCGGATTTTCAAATCATGGTCCGTTTTTCTACACCAGAAGAAATATTTCATCTTATAGAATGTGTTGAGAAAATCTTCTACACTGACTCTAGCTATTTGATTATTGTATAAGGTCTCAATTATCCTCAAATTAATTGCTTGATTTATTTGCTTTTCCCTTTGTAGTTCTATCAGTTTGTTATGACTTACTTTATAGAAGGCCTTTTCATACTCTCTAAAGCATGGATGAATTTCTTAATTGACATCAAGGCACAGTTGGACTACCACATTAAAACTAAAGAGGGCACCCCTAAGTGTACTAAGACCTAAGAAATACTAAGAAGTACTAAGCCTATTCCTAAACCCAAATAATTTATTGTCCAGTTTTTCTTCCAAACGTCGATAAATTCAATTATGTAGGGTAGAGCGGAACTAGTTGACCAAATTTTCGCTTGATCTCCCATAACTTTAAGAATATGCATCGGATTTAATTAATTCTTACTCTGTTAGGTTCGTAATTTACTCTTCTCCAAAATGTCTAGCGGTGTAAAAAATATCCGTATACAAGTTTTAAAGTTATTGTCGGAAATGCGAGAGCGTCCAAAATAACTGTAATTAACAAGCAAATATTTATTTATTATGATTATTATGTACTCATATTGTTGTTATATCTCCGAAAAAATAAAATTAAAATCAAACAATATTAAATATTTCCAATCTTTGTATTATTATTACACTTTTTATATTTAAAATTATATATTTAAAAATAATTACAATGCAAATAAATATTAAATTTAATGTAGTAACTAATTATGAGATCAAGAATATTGCTAGATAATAAATAATCCTAAATTATTAATCATGTTTGTCTCTATCACAATTAATACAAACATAGGTTAGACCAACGTACGGCACACTGTATCTGACACTGAATCCAGTTTTCTCCAAGTATGCTCTCAGAAAATTTCTCACAACAAACCAGATAAACGTAGTCGTCCTCTTCTCAATTTGATTGAAAAATTTCCATCGTAAAATGTAATAGTAATGATTAATACAATAATCAATATAAGTCATTTTAATTAGTAAACTTTGTGTAGAATAATCACATGCACAAATTAATTGATGGTTATTAATTTATTAAAGAAAAACTTGATTTTCTACAATGAACATCTAGTGGGACTAGTTGGGCAAGCATTGAACGCGCGTTGCTCTACTGGCCCCAGTTGAGGAAACAAAATTAAAATTAGGTTATAAAAAATCATGAGAGTTAAAAATAAATAATCATCTATAATCGAAAAAACAATAATTAAGTAATCTTTAAATACTTACGTGGTCCTTATTAAGTGTTTTTATACGAGTATAGTAGAAAAATTATGATGACCTGTAATATTTTTTTTTACGCCGAAAAAAAAAACAAAGCATTCTCTAATTTTATCGGAGCACCGGACAGCAATTGACAGTCGCACTATGTATTCCCCTCCCATAACACCTTCTTTTCGCCGTTTACCCTTCTGTTGTAGGTTGTTTAGTTTTCGAGATATTTCGATTGCACAACTTGCCTCTATGATCAACTAACCCCGCTCTGCCCTACTATCTTTAGAAAGGTTTTAAGTAAGTGGCCCATTAAAGAGATAGTAACCAGAGTAACTGGTTTTCTGCCAATAATTTTTCTAATTCTATTAATATTGCAATTGGTACAGGTATTTTATTACTTTTCATGTCTTTAAGTGAATATTTCACTCTTCTATTGTTATGTTTACTTTGTCTTCTTCGTTTATTATCATTTGTGCTTGCGGCTCTGGTTTGTAGTGTTCAAAAAGTTGTATATATTACCTCCATATTCGGAGCTTTATTCGGTGTCTAATATCACTTCCCCATACTAATTCTCTAGTATACTCTATGGCTTTCGTCTCCTAATTCCTGTTATTCCTTAATGTTTCAATTTCTGCACACTTTACAATTGTCTTTTCTTTTGCTTCTACATACAATTCTAAGTATGAAGTGAAAACATTCTAATTGTTTTATAAAACATGTTTTAAAATGTTTTATAACTGTTCCTAAGTTATAAACAGCATAAATTTACAATTGTTTGCAATTAATTATAAATGAATTCAAATATATAAAATTTAAAATAAAATCATGTGACTACGAAAGTGCTACGATTGGCTGCTATGTTTGTGACGTCATTATTTTAAAGTGTTTTCACGTAAGTACTGTCAACGGCTTCTACCTGTGTATATACTTTCAAAATTATTGTATTTATTTAAGTTTAGTGCAAAAAAAATATTGTTGGTTATTAATTTAATTCAGTAATGTGTGACAAAGGGTTCATAAAGGCCAATTCTGATAATATATCTGGTGTGGATATTTTTATGGTCACAGATTTTCTCAAAAATGACATGTGTAAAACGTGATGAGAAAGTTACGGTGACAAGTTACGGTGACAAGTTACGGTTGTCCAATTTAACCGCAAATTTCGATTTTCAAATTGTATTTGTACCTTGAATGGACGTGTATGTCCAGAACATAAAGTTCTGAGTAAAGTTGAGTAAAAATATACAATTTTACATTTATTTTTTACAAATAATACTTATAATACAATTTTACAAATAATAATATTTAGAAATATATTTGATGACAGGTGGTTGTAAAGTTTTGATGTTTTAGGATTAATACGCCGTGCTGCTTGGAACCATTGATTTCGACGTTTAACATCTTGTGGCACGTTTAAAAACATTTTTTTGAGGAGTTCTTTTTGTAGTATTCGTAGAGAATGGTACGAAACAAGTATCTAATATAACAAGTATAATTAGTTAGATTTGACATTTTCACTAAATGTATTAATACACTGATGATAATAACAAGAATAAGTTGATTAAAAACTAAAACACTCGTATCAGCTGCCTGTAATGTTGAGGGGAAATAAGCCTTCTGACGTCACACGTGCTCGGGTTTTTTCGGGAACTGTCGGTGCGTCATCGGTGCTAGATTTAAAAATGTATTTTCAATTTGATATAACTTTTTAATTATAAGGAAAAAAATAAATAAAAATAGTTTTGTTATAAAATTTATATATGATCTTTCCATTTATGACATTTTTTTTTTAAAAACCCAATTGTTTAGTAATATGTGACATGACAATTTAAAAGTTAATTAATAATATATACAATTTACTTTTCTGATTTCTAGGAATTCCAAATAGTCACTTTTCAGTTATTCTTAAAACGATTTTGAGTTGTATGTTTCAGTTTAGGAAAACATTTTACTAATAATGTTGGCATTTATTTCAGAGCAGAGTCTCAAAACAGTCCTTGTATGAGATTAATATTAACAGCATTTTTCTATCTTCAGTAACAAAATTTCAATTGGAAATGCGACAATCTGTCATTGAAAAATTGGATTAACAAGGTACAGACAAAAAAGGATTTAAAAAGCGGCCGAACTAGCAGTTCCTCTTTGATGCCGCCCAAGGAAATACGGAAAATGATTTGGCGCCTTCCGATTGACGAAAGATTTAATTGGATCAAATCGACTACGGTGCCGGGAGCGGCAGTTTTTTTATTAAAAATTCGACATCTCCGTGATTGCAGATGATTGTGCTTCCATTTAGTTCGTTTAAGCCGAACTGAAATGGTGGGCGGCGTAGGGAGACTTCATTTTTTCAAATAGAAGTTGTCGGTTTTTAGTCAATTTCTTTTTTTCTGCCGCAAGTCTGACGTCAGTTTTATATTTGTACAATGTTATCTTTTAATCATCTGCATTATGGTATGAAAACTATTTTAGGTTAGGTTAATTTTTGTGTTAGGTTTTGTTGTAATTTATTGAAGTCGATAGCTATTTATATCCAAAATCCACTGAAGCATGCAAAAATAATGAATCTGAACGTTTCATTAATTCTTATTCTGTATTTTACATGTCTCTTTTCCTGTTAGTTTTTCTGGTTTTAATTAATAATAAAACACTAACATGTACAGAATGAAAATAAATCAAATGAAACATTTTAAAAAAATATATATTTTTTATAAAGTAGTGGGAATGTTTTATTAAATCTACTTAGAATATTTTTTCTAGCCTGTGAAATATGTTTTTACTATACTTTTGAAAATCATTTAGAATTTATATATGTCGTCCTTTGGATCTGGCAAAAATTCTCCAAATATTTTATATGGTCTTTGGATGATATTTTTATACATAAAAGAAAAGATAACGAAATTCGCACAAAACTACGAAAGGAAACTCTTGCGGAAAGTCTAGCGACGAAATGGATGAACCAAACAGCCTGGCAAAAGTTACAGATATATTTTCCATATGATCTGTTAGATTGTAAAGATTGTTATATACAAAATTTACCCTATATAAATCTACTCTTCTTCGAATTGTAAACTTATGGAAAAATGCTAATGGGCATTTTCCCCCATGCTAAGTATTGGATTATACCACCTACTCATTCTAATTTAATTTTTAGATTGTCAATAACTTTGGAAAGTATATATATATATATATATATATATATATATATATATATATATATATATATATATATATATATATATATATATATTTACATTACATTATATATATATATATATATATATATATATATATATATATATATATATATATATATATATATATATATATATATATATATTTACATATATATATATATATATATATATATATATATATATATATATATATATATATATATATATATATATATATATATTTCCCTTGCACCTTGAAAGATGTAAAAGAAAGTACTTTCGTAGATTTTACGAATGATTCTTTACATGATTTTGGACAAAAAGTTTCCACAAAACATATATCCAAAATGCAACCATTTCTGTAGAAAGCAGGTCAGAAGTTATGGAAATTTTCTTAACAACTAACAACGTAACATCGACGAATACAGTTTTTTGTTTCATTGGCCTCTTCAGGAATTATTTGAAAATAAAATGTAATATTTTTATAGTCTATAATACTAAGCGTTTCAGCATAAATTTGATTTGCTTTAATACAAAAAAAGAAAACTTTATAAAAAATATTATTGTCGTTCAGTATCAAAAGTTGAAATTACTAGCAATAATTTTTCATATCTTAGCTCATTTTAAACGACTCACGACACTGTGATAAACACATCATTGTTTTATTAAATTAATCGTTCAAAATGTCCACTATCTAATTCCTCGTGAAAAATGCTGCGTCAATTGATAACGTATTGAATACAAAATTTGGATTCCTTTGGTTTTGGCGAACAAACCATTCGCAATATTTTTTGCCTGTATGAAAAATCAGCAGATAATAGTGCTTCTAGTATTCTATGCTCACTGAAATGGAAATCTCCCAATTGTCGCACAACACTTCGAGTAGTTTCTGTTAGAAGCTTCTTCAATATAATGTAAAATTTGTTCTTTGCCTTCAGGCCCGATTCCTCACTGCCGTCAACATTCTTGAAATTTTGGAACCGCACTACCCATATCGAAATATTTTTGAGACACTTGGACAAATGTTTGCCGAACTGGAATCAGTCTTTCAGGAGTATCGTTGCTCGTAAATACATCTATCTTCTACGTAAATAAGAAGCATATCGTGATATTCGCTTACAGAATTTTTTTTAATTTTAAATGGAAGTTGAATACACGCACCAATACACTGAAATAAGTTGTATAGCAATGTTGAAATAACATTCTTTGCGGCTGAATTGGGACGTTGCCGCATCGCTGTTGGTTGATATATGACTTGATTTTTATTTTTAAAAAAGTTGTTTTAACAATCTTTATTAGTTTACTATCCTGTTATTATTATTCACGTATGGGCCCTGGTGGACCACGCGAAATACAATTGCGTTGTTGTACAAAAGCGTTTGTTGTTGTTAGCCTTCCTTTGCACCCATACCAATTTCATTCTTTCGCTATGAGCTTTTTTCCTTTCGTCAGACCAAGTTGTTTCAGTCTTCCTACATTTTTCTCTCTGGCCAACCTTCCAAACGTTAACCTTGTGTCTGAAACAGCCTCTACCCTGAATTTCACTTTGTGTAATATTCGCTGATCTTAGGTCCTCTTTAATTGCAACAATCCATTTAATTATTTCTACTTTAGCTCTACCCCTATTTTCATAAAATTGGACTATTTGTGTAGCTAACCTACTCGGATTCATCCGTTTTATGTGTCCGTAAAACTTAAGTCTTCTTTTTCTCATATCGCTATGTATATCGCAATGTGTATTGTTTGATTTCTTGGTTTTCTCGAAGTCGGTATGTTGTGCTATTTATTTGTTTGGGGCCTAGGATTTTTCTTATGATTTTTCTTTCCTTCTTTTTAATGTCCTCGATGTCCCTGATTCTATTCAAAATGAGCGTTTCTGCAGCATATAGACATTCTCGCTTAATAACTGTGTTATAATGTCTCAGTTTTGTGTTTTTAGATAGGCATTTCTTGTTGTAAATATTTTGTGTAAGTCTCAATGCCGTTTCCATTTTTTGACATCTACCCGTATTGGCCGCCTTTTCCAACCCATTTTCCATGATTATTTCACCCAAATATTTGAATTGAGGGACTCGTCTGATGTTACCATATTTTGTTTTTAGAAATGGAATTCTTAGTCTGTTGCAGGTTATGTATTGCGTCTTTTCAAAGAAAATTTGGAGTCCTGCATTTTCTACTGTTTCTTTTAGGATTTCAATCTGTTTCTGTGCCGTTAATACATCTTGAGGTAAAATTGCTACATCATCAGCAAATGCCAGACAATCAATTTTGATGTTGGTTCTCCCCAGTTTAATGGGCTGGTCAATATTCAGGGCCGACTTTTTTTCACGCCACTCCTGCATTATTTTTTCTAGAACACAGCTAAATAAGAGTGGCGAGAGTCCATCCCCTTGTGCCACTCCAGTTTTAATTTCGAAGGGCTCTGAAATGTCACCCATGAATTTAACTTTTGACCTTGTGTTAGTTAACGTTGCTTTAATAATTGCCAGCGTTTTCGGATCTAGTCCTTGTTCTTTCAAGATTCGGAATAAAGATTCGCAGTCACTAGAATCATATGCCTTTTTGAAATCCAGAAATGTACAGACAAGATTTTTATTGTACAGTTTTTGATGTATTAGAATCAACTTCAGATTCAGGATCTGTTCAGGGCAGGATCCGCCTGGTCGAAAACCTGCTTGATATTCACCAATGTTAGGTTCTAACTGTCCCTGTGCTCTGTCTGTAGCTCTGTCTAACTGGGAGAAGAGATATCCCTCTATAGTTGTTTACATCCGTTCTATCTCCTTTCTTATGAAGTGGATGGATTAGAGCATCTTTCCAATCTTCCGGGATCCGTTCGGTTCGCCAAACTTCTTGTAGAATTTTGGTTATTTCCTTGATTGTATCTGGAACAGCGGATTTCAAAAGTTCAGCAGTGATTCCATCTTCACCAGAAGCTTTGTCATTTTTAAGCTGCTTGATTTGCCTAATTATTTCATCTTCATTCGGTGGTAATGAATCTGGGTTTGTTTGTTTAGGGTTTAGTGTTGCTAATTTGTTTAAGGGCTCAGGACAGTTTAGTATTTGTTCAAAATATTTCTTTTTTTTTTAAAAAAGTTCTTTGCAACAATTGCAATCTTGTTATTTAGAGCTAATTGTCCGTTTTCCTTTTGGAAGCAAAGACTTTGTGGTTGATAGCCTGTTAATTTAGTTTTAAATTTTTTGTAAAAGTTTCGGATGTTATTTTTTTGGAAATCTCTTTCTATTCATTAAGTTGATTGTTTTCATATCTGTTAGTTTGTCTAATTAGCTTCGATTTTTCTTTCCTTACTTCCAAAAATATGTTATAGCTTATTGGTGTTTTTTGACTGTTCTAATCTTTGAATGCTTTACTTCGGCTTAATACTGCTTGCTCGCAAACTTCATCCCACCACGGATGTTTTCTACGTTTTTGTAAAGGGACCAACTTTAAGGCTGTTTTAATAATTTTTTGTTTCAATTCTTGCCAGCAAAAGGGCTGGTTTTTTCTTATATATATATATATATATATATATATATATATATATATATATATATATATATATATATATATATATATATATATATATATATATAATATAATATATATATATATATATATATATATATATATATATATATATATATATATATATATATATATATATATATATATATATATATATATATATATATATATATATATATATATATATATATATATATATATATATATATATATATATATATATATATAAAAGGTGCCTCACGTACGGAATACAGAACTTAAAAAAAAATCACAAATATTAATCTTTTCTGCAAAAATCACCATTTTGAATCAAAATAGTCTGGCTCATTGTGCGCCAATACAACGTTTTGCACGGTCAATTAGCTAGACGAATTAATTTTCGAGCTCCGCCAAAGATATGTCCGTCAGGATGGCGGTCGACGCCTTTTGAATTAATTCAATGTCGGCATAACGCTGTCCTTTCATCGTCAAGTGAAGTTCTTCGAAGAGGCAGAAGTCACAGGGAGCTAAATTAGGCGAGTATGGTGAATTAATTCGCCAGGTTGATGGTTAAAATGCCATTTGTGGTTAAAACATCAATGATGAGCGTCGAGCGAAGGGACGGCGCATTATCCTCCAACAAGCCCCAGCTGCCTTGTTGACGGTATTGTGGCCGCACACGACGAATATGCAACAACAGATGCTTCATGACACCAAGATAACACAAACATCAATCATTTGACCAAGTGGAACTTCTTATGCACATTTCCCTTTGAATCGTAGAAACAAATCAACAATGTTTTAATTTTTGACAACATTGTTTTGGGCATTTGGCTTGCTCGGGTGCTTCCATTTGGCACTTTGACGTTTGGTTTCTGGATCTTATTGAAAACACCACGTCTCATCACCAGTAACAATGCTGTACTTGAAATTTTTGTCGCTTTTCGACTCTTTAATCAAGTCCTTGCAATGTTGGATTCGGAGCAATTTTTGGTCGTCAGTCAATTTGTGTGGTACAAAGCATGCACAAACCTTCAGAATTCCGAAATGATCGGTCAAAAGATTTTCATGTATCGCAACGAAGATATTGGCTGTTTTTCACAGTTTCAGTGTTACTTTGTGCAACCACGGAATTTTTCGAACCAGGATGTTCGTTGTCCTTGATTCCGCACAATCTTTGAATAGTTTAAACGCACTCGTGGATTCTGCCACGGGATAAACAATACTCACCATACACTTGTTTCATTAATTACAATGTTTCTTGGAATGTTTTACCAGGTTATTAATATTCCCTCTTTGTTCGATGTTTTTTGACCGATGGTATAAACATATTGACACGTTTTAAGGGCAATAGCGTGGCTTCTAATGATCCGAATATCCGAGGCGCACCTTGTATATATATAATATATATATATATATATATATATATATATATATATATATATATATATATATATATATATATATATATATATATATATATATATATATATATATATATATATATATATCATCATCATCATCATCATCATCAGCCCGTATCGATCCACTGCAGGATGAAGGCCTCTTCAGCATGCTTCCAACCTTCACGGTCCTGGGCTTTCCTCTGCCACTCGGATCCAATATACTTAACGATGTCATCAGTCCATCGTGCTTTCGGTCTTCTTCGCGGACGTTTGCGATCAAGCGGTATCCACTCCAGGATTGCCTTGGTCCATCTGTCGTCCCATCGCCTCGCTATATGGCCTGCCCATCTCCATTTCAACTGTTTTACTCTTCCAATGATGTCACAGACTTTTGTTTGTTCCCTGATCCATGCGCAGGACTTTCTGTCTCGTCTTGTAATGCCAAGCATACATCTTTCCATTCCCCTCTGTGCCACCCGAAGATTTTGAATTGATTTCGATGTGAGTGTCCAGGTTTTACTTCCGTATGTCATAACGGGTAGAACGCACTGATCGAATACTTTTCTTTTCAGGCAAAGTGGGAGTCTGCTCTTAAACACTATGTTGAGCCTACCAAATGCCTGCCAGCCACATTTAACACGCCGTTCCACCTCCCGGGCGGTATTCCCCTCCATGGAAATCCTCTGCCCAAGATATACAAAGCTGTCCACAATCTCTAAATCCCTTCCTAAAACTGAAATTCTTCTGTCCTGAGCGAAGTTATTTAACATAACCTGACTCTTTTTCAGGTTTATTTTCAAGCCAAATGGTTCGCCAGCCCTTTGCAGTTCTTGTATGCGTCTTTGCAGCTCCTCTGGGTCTTGTGAAATGAGAATAATATCATCTGCAAATCTAAGATGGTTTAAGTTTGCACCATTGATCTTTACCCCATCCTGTTCCCAATCCAGTTTACGGAATACTTCTTCAAGGCCAGTCGAGAAAAGAATGGGCGATATTGCATCACCCTGCCATACACCTCGTTCTATATTAATTCCCACTTCAAGATCATCAAGGTGAATTGTGGCTGTAGCTCCATCATATATCGATTCTAATAGGTTTACATAGGCTCTCTCTACACCTTGGCTAAGCAGTGCATCCATTATCGCATGCTTTGAGATGGAATCAAATGCTTTTTCGTAGTCGATAAAAGCCAAGCACAGTGGCATGGTGTATTCGTTGTGCCTTTCTATGACCTGCTGTACAACCTGGATGTGATCCATTGTACTGAATCCACTTCTGAATCCTGCTTGTTCTCTTGGTTGTGCGTCATTCAGTTTTTTTAATATTCTTTTAGAAATTATCTTAGTGAAAACTTTGTACATCACTGATAGGAGGCTTATTGGACGGTAGTTCTTTAAATCTTCCTGTGCTCCTTTTTTATGTAAAAGGATCACTTCTGCATTTTTCCATAAGTCAGGTACTTTTTGTTCTTTGAGGCATTTTGAGTATAATTTTGCCAGTGTTTTATGTAACGTCCGACCACCAGCTTTTAGCATTTCGACAGTTACACTATCCTTTCCTGGAGCCTTGCCGTTCTTCATCAATTCTATAGCATTTGTTACTTCCTCCACTAGGATATCTGGTATTATATATTGTTCTTCCGTGGGTATTGCTGTCCCTGACTGGCTCTGATCTTCATATAACTGGGAATAAAACCTTCTGACAATCTCTAACATTTCGATACGCGCCCTGCACACTGTGCCATCCTCACGCTTTAAAGCATATATTTGCGTTCTTTTGTTTCTCAGCTTCTGTTTAGCTTTGTTAATTCCTTTGTTTTCTTCCAGGTTTTTTTGCACTAGCTGCATATTGAATCGGCGCGTGTCCTCTCTGATACGTTTTCTTATAGTTTTGCAGAGCTCAGTGTACTCGACCCTGCCAAAAGGACTACCTGCATTTCTCATTGCTCGCCATTGCTCGCCGCCTTCTTCATTAAATCAATGGTCTCACTGGAGATTTTTGTTTGTTTGAGACATTTTTCCTCTGGTGCTATTGAAGCAGCCGTTTGAAGTACATTGTTGGCGATTTCTTCATATTGAACTGATATTTCCACCTACTCTGGATCTTGTAACGCAGCAAACCGGTTTGACAAAGCAATCTCAAAATCGTTTCCTCTCTCCAGCAGTTTTCCAGAATCCACCTTGCCCTTCTTTGATCTTACCATTTTTTCGCGCTCTTTTCGACAGTCAATCCGAACCCTTGCTCGTACAATTCGGTGGTCACTTCCAACATTAAAATTGTTAAGGACAGTACAATTGGTAAATATTGTTTTATCGTTGGTCATGATGTAGTCAATTTCGCTTGTGAGCCCAGATGGACTTTTCCATGTCCATTTTCTGCTGATATTTTTCTTATAGAATGAATTCATAATATATAGTTCTTGTCCTTCAGCAAAATCAACTAATCTGTCACCTCTATTGTCTCGCTCACCAGTTCCATATGGGCCAGTTGCATTTTCATCTGTTCTTGTTGTTCCAATTCTGGCATTAAAATCACCTATCAGGATTTTGGACCTACATTTCTCCTTGTATAAAAGCTGGGCCACATCATCATAAAATTCCTCAATTTCCTCATCTTTATGGCTTATAGTTGGTGCATAAGCTTGGACGATTTGAAGCCTAAACTTTTTATTCAGCTGAATGACGCATTGGGCTAATCGGTCGGATGTACTTTCAAATTTTACCACACTGTCCTTCAGCTTTCGATTGATGAGGAATCCTATTCCGCCACATCGGCCATTTTCCGTACCTCGAGTGTAGAGTACGTGTCCAGTTGGTTCCAGTTTGATTAACTCTTCACCCTTCCTTCGTGTTTCACAGAGCCCAATAATATCCCAATGTATGTTGTCAAGTTCGATTAACAGTTCTTGCAATCGGGCCTCTGTTTTCATAGTCCGTATATTTAACGTAGCAATGTCAAAAGTCCAATGGCAGCCTGATCTAACCCGGTGATTCTTAGCACCCTCTGCCTTGGTGCAGGTCTTCCCGCTGCCGTAGGTAGTTGCCCCTTGGCCTCCGGGGAACGAGGGCCGTGTTTGAGGTTGTACTGTCATATTTCAACATACTGAAATACCATGTTGAAGGTATGGGCCGTAATCTGCCACGCTGGTCCAATGCGGGTTGGCAGATTTTGGATCATGTTAGTCTGAGGCCTCCGCTTTGACCTGTCCGCCAGGGGTGACCCTCCCAGGAGCATAGACTCCAGACGGCATAGCTCAAAGCTTCATTGCCCTACTCAAACCCCTTTACCACGTCAAGGTCTGATCCACAAAGGGGATATATATATATATATATATATATATATATATATATATATATATATATATATATATATATATATATATATATATATATATCAACTATTTTGTTTGTTGTAGAAATTTCTCGGAATGACCTTGGTCTTGATTCACTTTAAATTCATGTTGAAAGCAATTATAATTTTTGCCGAATGACAGGAAGCGTTATCTAGTTGAAACATTAGCGAAGCTTCACTCATATCATTTAAAGATAACTTTTGTTATTTTAATAACTTTTTATGTTCTTGAGAGTTATCTTGATGAGAAAGAAACATTAAGTTACATTTTCTTTGGAGCCAATACTGGCCCAAACCAATACTGACACTGCCACCTCCTATTTGCCGTCTCGATAATTTTTTTATCCTTCCTGAAATTATGAAAATAACGAAAAACCATTAGATCGGAATTCTGTCGGAAAAAGTGATTTCTTTGAATCCATGTTCAGTCCATGCCATGACATTTTCAGTGAAGTGCAGTACGGTTTTACAAGAATTCGAAGCAATGTAAGGTAATCTATATAAATAAAAAATAAATGCTATTTATTGGTAAGCGCATCTCTTGTGAACGGCAGGACCGATTTGACTAATTTGTTTTTAAAAATGTTCGTAATAGTCCGAGTATGGTTTTTAGGGAAAGAAAAATTGGAAAATTTGCCTTTAAAATTGTAAAATTCGAGAAAAAATGTGCTTTTTTTCTATGGGATTTTTGTATGAACCCAAGACCATAACTCGATATTCGAATAATGGATATGCGTAATTTTTTTTTTGTTTTGTTCGTTATGGTCTTGGAAAAGTTCTTAGAAAAAAGAAAAAAAGAAAAATATAAAAAATAATAAATAGAATATATGATATATAATAAATTGAAATATATGATAAATATATCATATATTCTACGCTTTCAATAGTTAACATCAAGTTGGTTCTCTCATATATATATATATATATATATATATATATATATATATATATATATATATATATATATATATATATATATATATATATATATATATATTTATATATATATATATATATATATATATATATATATATATATATATATATATATATATATATATATATTTATATATATATATATATATATATATATATATATATATATATATATATATATATATATATATATATATATATATATATATATATATATATATATATATATATATATATATATATATATATATATATATATATATTCACGAGTGGCGTGAAAAAAAGTCGGCACTGAATATTGACCAGCCCATTAAACTGGGGAGAACCAACATCAAAATTGATTGTCTGGCATTTGCTGATGATCTAGCAATTTTAGCTTAAGATGTATTAACGGCACAGAAACAGATTGAAATCCTAAAAGAAACAGCAGAAAAGGTAGGACTCCAAATTTCCTTTGAAAAGACAGAATACATGACCTGCAACAGATTAAGAACACCATTTCTAAAAACGAAATATGGTAACATCAAGTTTTACGGACACATCAAACGGATGAATCCGGGTAGGCTAACTAGACAAATAGTCGAATTTTATGAAAATAGGAGTAGAGCTAAAGTAGAAATAATTAAATGGAATGCTGCAATTAAAGAGGACCTAAGATCAGCAAATATTACACAAAGTGAAATTCAGGATAGAGGCTGTTTCAGACACAAGGTTAACGTTTGGAAGGTTGGCCAGAGAGAAAAATGTAGGAAGACTGGGACAACTTGGTCTGACGAAAGGAAAAAAGCTCATAGCGAAAGAATGAAATTAGTCTGGGCTCAAAGGAAGGCTAACAACAACAAACGCCTCTAATTGTACTTCGCGTGGTCCACCAGGGCCCATACGTGAATAATAATAATATATATATAGATATATATATATATATATATATATATATATATATATATATATATATATATATATATATATATATATATATATATATGAATATATATATATATATATATATATATATATATATATATATATATATATATATATATATATATATATATATATTTATATATATATATATAGCAAGATACAGCAAGAAATTCATACATGCAATTTAAATTTCACAAAATGTAAATATCGATCTTAATATTCTGTACAAGTTTTATACCGTTCGCTAATGTCTTGATTGTCAGGCCACCATGTTAGCTATTTTTACTGCTTTTTTGCTAATTATGAAATCATTTTGGGTGGTATAAACCCTACAGCGATATCAAATATCGACTTAATGTTATATGTATAACGCAGCCTCTACCACTGTTTTTTTTTTCCATTAATTTACAAGAAGCCGATTAATTGTTTTGAGCTGACCAAGTTAACAATACTTCGATACCGCAATATACCGAAGAAGCAATAATGTATCTTCGATTCTGTTTCGGCACCTTTTTCATAAAAAATATCGAAATTGTAATTCTTTAATAACTAGAACTACGTTCAAGTGTAATTGAAAGATCCTCTCCGAAGGTTACAGGTTTTATTAAGTTACATTAAATATAATATACTAGTATCAATATAAGTATTTTTTTTAATATGTAAATTTTTATTTTACTATAACTCATAAACTATATTCGTATATTACTTTGTACTAGTATTTTTATTTTATTAAATACAAGTGAAAATATTGGAAAAGGGAAAAAGTATAATAACCTCGATCAAAATATAAATCAATTGTTGGTAAAAATTAACTTTTTTTGGGTGTCAAAATGTTAGTTATACTTGTTTATATTTAAGATTTCTTAATCCTCTAGAAGTTTTATCACAATTTATTAGTTTAGTTTAATTATTCATCAGTTTAATCTCGTGAGTTTGTACAGAAAACAATTAGACATTTGTAATTTTGTTTGGGAAAAAATAAATGTTTTCAGAAGAAGAAATATGATTAATTTTTTTTCATTACACTCAGACGGGATGAGTTGTACGGACATAGTATAGAGATACTATAGAGTATAGAGGGCCCTTGCTCTGTATAGAAGAGAAAAATATTCATTATTTGAATTGCATCGAAATCCAGTAAGATTGTACTGCACTTCACTGAAAAGGTCATGAACATAGTTCAACTGAACCGTGAAAAGAAATCAGTTTCTGAAGAAAATAAATTCAATTTGAATGGACCTAATGGTATTTGCTTATTTTTATGATTTGATGAAGGAGAATAAAAATGATCAAATAGGCAAATAGGAGGATGAAGCGTCATGGTTTGGGCCAGTATTGGCTACAAATAAAAGATAATTTAGTGTTTCTTTGTCTTCGAGGTAACTGTTAAGTATATAAAAAATTATTAGAACAATAAAAGTTATCTTTTAATGATTTGAGTAAAGCTTCGCTAGTGTTTTAACAAAATAACATTCATTCGGCAAAAATTATAACTGATTTGTTCAAGCAGAATAATATTTTAAAATTGGATTAGCCCGCTAACCCTCCAGATTTATATTTTAAATATCATTGAAAATATCTGAGGGATGCTTTCAAGACGAGTTTAAAGTGAATCAACACTAAGATCATTCTGGGAAAATTCTACAACACAGAATATAATAGTTCATTAAAACAGTATGATTCATTAGCAAAAATAATTGTTGATTTACTAAAAGGTGATGGAAAGACCGCAACCTATTAAAATGTTTGTTTATGCTTTCCTCTTGTTAATTTTCCTCTTTCCTATAAAACTGAGGGTGTGTGTAACATTTAGACTCATCTTAGCTCCATTAAAAAATTATATATATTAAGTTTTTTTTGACAAACTTTTCCAGTTCAACTTGAGATGGGTAAATATTCATAATCATCACTCTCCAGCATGGTTCCAACTCGCGTGATCCTGAGCTTTCGTCTGACATTGGGGTCCAATATACTTAATGATGTCAGGCCATCCTGTTTTTGATTTTCTTCGTGGGCATTTATGATCAAACGCTATCCATCCCAAGATTGCTTTCGTCCATCTGTCGTCACATCGCCTCGCTATATGGCCAGCTCATCTCCATTTCAATTTCTTTACTCTTCCAATGATGTCACATACTTTCATTTCTTCTCGGATCTGTGTGCAAGAGTCCTCGCTGTATAATATATATATTCGAATTTCGAATTTGAATAGATATTATCTTTCATTGATATTTGAGGTCTATAAATATGTTAGGCGCCTAACTGTTTAAATAGTGAAATTTAAAAAAATATTTTATATTTATATATTTTGTTAAAATTATACCAATAATGTCTTCTTATAACAATTTCGACAGATAAATCCATTTATCAAATTTTTGCCTGTATGCATAGGGCAAGCTAATGTAAAAAGGGACTTTTGTATAGGTCATCAAAATGTCATCGAACATGGCGTCAATATATAAATGATAGTCTGACATTTTTACATATCAATATTGACCTGACTCAAAGTCGGTTATGCAATAAACAAACCCGTTCTTAGTTTTTTAACATTTTAACATCTGTTTTTTTTTATTCTTTAATAATAGTCACTGTTTAACTGTATAACACCTATTCTTTTAGTAGCTGGAAAAGAGTTTATCATTCCCTCCACTGTTCATTGTCAATGAAGTATTTATTGCCAGTTGCTTGGTTAATTAACATACAAAATATACTATTTTTTTGCGGTATTAAATGTTTGTCATTAAATTAAAATTATGTAATGTTTCATTAATTCTAACGTTTTCAGCATCTATTCCCTTCATAAAAATGTATTTAATAAATACCATCGTGGGTATAGTAATCATTTCTGACAAAATGTTATTAAATCTTTCTATGGCTTGATCGTTTAAAACTCTGATCAGTGGTCTTTCTTTCTTATAGTTTGAAGTACAAAGTTGGCAATGCTTTCTACGTTTTTCACAATTTATTTCTGCTCTTGTAGATTTGTCTCCAGTTTTTAATTTCCATGGCTGTTGGCATCTCTAATTGTTTATTCTACTCTCTACTGGGTATCATCTAGTACCCATTACCCATTCATAATCCCTTCATAGTACATGCCACAGCCATCTCAATTATTATGCTTTAATACATTTAATTATGATTTCTCGTCACGTAGCTGCCATCATTTCGTGTTTCATCATTCATGCATGTAGAATACATTGTTTTCGATGTTATTGTTTCGTTCTTGTCACATAATAATCTGATCCACGCAATAAGTTTTATTTTGAGCTAATATTCGGTTTACTTCGAATGTTTTTTGCGCTTCTTTTATTCTTGCTTTTTAGGTCCACACTTAGATTTTAAGCATTGCCCTAAAGTAATATTTTCCGATATCGATCGCTTTTACTTTAATCACATCACATTATTTTTTCTCTTCATTAACTCTAATTTTCCTTTCAATGATTGAAATACTACTGTGAGTGCTTTTTTACCACTCCGAATTACAACTAAATCGCCTGCGGATGCAATATGTAAACTAATTGTTCATATCAAGGAAGAATATTGATTTTGGCTTCTTAAGCAATCGTAATGTAAAATAATAATATAATAATAATATTCAGCTCTACAGGCCTAGTGCCCCTTGGCTTCGAATTTTTTCACTCTTCTTTACCAACTTTTTCGGTCCAAAGCATCATTCGTCCAATCCCTCACTCCTACTTTCCACAAATCATTTAGCACCTCATCCAGCCATTTCTTCCTCGCTCGCCCTCTTCTTCTCTTTCCCCCTTTGCCTCTTATTAAAACTTCTTTAACCCATCTTCCGCTGGACATCCTTGCTATGTGAACCCGGCCATCTAGCTCGCTGCGTTCTCACCACCTGAACAATGTTTGGTTTTTTGTACAGTTCTTGTACTTCTTTATTTGTTCTTTTTCTAAATTCGTTCTGAACTTTAATTCCTCCAAAAATTCTTCTTAATATTTTACGTTCCCAGACTTATTTTCTTCGTTGTTCGTCATCATCCATGTCTCGCACGCATAGATAACCGTGGGCCTTAATATTGATTGGTACACTCTTAGTTTTGCTGCTCTTGTTATATTATTTGCCCGTAAAACTTTTGAAAACGTTCCTGCGGCTTTGCTTCCTTTCGCTGATCGTTTCTCTATTTTCTTTTCTCCGTCCCCTTTACACGTTAGTGTTACTCCTAGATATTCAGTATGTTCTACTTTCTCTATTGTATATTTCTTATTTCCTGCACAATCAATGACTAAATTAGGGGGGAGTCCTCTGGTGCTATCTTTATTTATTACCATATATTTGGGCTTGTTCTCGTTAATTGTTAGGCCATATTCTCTTGCCTTTATTTTCAACATCTTGAAAACCTTTACTACTTCTTCCTTAGATCTCGCCATCAATTCAATGTCGTCGGCATAAGCCAAGCATTGGTGTCTGGTACCATATATTAACCCCTTGGTATTGATGTCACTCTCCCTCAGAATCACTTCCTGCATCAGATTGAATAGCAAGCACTGTTGACAGTGGATCGCCTTGTCTCAGTCCTTTCTTTACAATCAACTCCTCACACATTGCTCCATCAACTATAATTTTATTTACTGTTCTCCTGACAGTCATCTCCACTAACTTCCTCAACTTTTCCTGGACTCCTAACTGTCTCATTGCTTGGAACACCTTTTCCCTGCTAATTGAGTCATATGCTTGTCGATAATCTATGAATAGCAAATATAAGCTCAAATTTCTTGGATCTGTTTCATAATGAATATCTGGTCGGTTGTTGATCTTCCTGCTCCGAACCCTCCTTGGTATTCCCCTACTTGTTCGTTATGGTATTTCTCTAGTCGACCTTTAATCATCTCGGCCAACACTTTGTAGGTTACGTCTTGCAGTGCAATTCCTCGGTAGTTATTACATTCCTCCTTAGCTCCTTTTTTTGTAAAGGGGTATTATCAGCGCTTTATTCCATTTCTCTGGCATATTTTCTTCTTCCCAAATTCTGTTCTTTAACTCCCATGTTCTTGCCACCAAAGTATCACCAACGTGTTTCAAGATTTCTGCTGTTATATTGTTTTCTCCAGCACTTTTGTTATTTTTTAACTGCTTTATATAAACTTCTATTTATTCTCTTGTAGATGCATTTATAATTTCGTTATTTTCTGTAATCGCATCTTCTTCCATTTCATGTTCTCCCCAGTTCCCTTCTTCACCAGTGTCATTTAGCGTCTCTGAAAAATATTGGGTTAATCTTTTCAGTTTTCCATCTACATCTCCTACCAAGGACCCTTCTTGAGTTTTCAAATAATTGGGAAACCTAGGCTAGTGCCTTTACTTTTTTTAACTTCCTGATAGACATTTCTTATTTCTTTATTAGCATATTTTTCTTATATTTCTTTTAATTCACGTTCTAAAAGTTCTTTCTTTTTCCTGCTATATACGGTCTTGGCTCCCCTTCGGATGCGAACATATCTTTCTTTGTTGCTTTCACACCTTTCTTTCAGTAATCTCAGACGTGTTTCTTTGCTCCAAAACTTGTTTACATTCTTCGTCGAACTACCTATTTGTTTGATTTTTGGGTTCTTAACTATTTCAATCCGCACCCATTCCCCCTCTAAATGTTCTTTATTGGGCTTAATTCCTAGTGTTCCTTTAATTTCCTGTTCCAAATGCTTTGCTGTTGTCCTATCCTGTAGTTTTGTTACATAATTTCTCTTCCGTCTTCCCTTTGTATATTTTCTTCTAGGTGGTCTTTCCTATTTCATTTCCATTATAACTAATATGTGATCGCTAGCACTATCAGCTCCTCTGAAACTTCTTACATCAGTAACGTTCTGTGCATGCTTTCTTTCTATGCGGACATGGTTAATTTGATTCTTTGTCTCTCCATTTGGAGCTAATCATGTTTCCTTAGGCATGTTTTCGTGATCAAAAGCAGTGCTAACAATTTTAATATTGTTCTCGAACGCAAATTCTATCACCCTTTTTCGATTGTCATTACTAGTGGTATGTATACTTTTACCCCCTGTTACCACCTTGTATTCTTCTTCCCTCCCTACTTTGGCATTCATGTCGCCTACCAAATATTTTATATCAAACTTCGGAACCTTTTCCATGATTCTATCTAAATCTTCGTAGAACTGTATTTTAATGTCCGGGTCTTTTTCTTCGGATGGTGCATGCGCATTTATTATATGCATCTTTCTGAATTGGCCTCTGATTCTTGCACATTCTATCTGAAATCCTTTCGAACTCGATAACTTAATTTTTGAACCTGTCATCAACTGTGAACCCTACTCCCAAGATTCTCCGATCAGTTCCGCTATTAAAAAATATGTAATCTTCCACCTCTGTAATCGTTATATCCCTTTGTTTACTCTTCTGTAGTGCCAGAATATCTACTATGCACTTTATCATCTCCCCAATGAGGTGTTTCAGTGCTCCTTCCGTAAATGTACCTCTAACATTCCATGTACCTATCCTAATTTTGTCTGGTTTATTTTTTTCCTATTTTCTTCCTGCTTGCGTACAGGTTGCTTGCTTCCAGTCTCAATCTATTTCGTTGCTGGGTCAGGTCCATATTTCCGTCCACTGTCGCACTTGTTAGTTTTTTGAGCTGCTTGCTGTACTTCCAGTTTTTTTCAGCCTGTTTTCTCGTTTGTTTCATTTCCAAGTTTGGCCGGTCACCACCAATTTCAGAAATCCTATTTTCACACCTTTTCGTCTGGCCCTTTTCTCCTTTGTCTTCTCTTTAATTTTCTTTTGAATACCTCTTTCTTCTCTGGTTAGGTCGTCGTTGATAAATATTTTGTCGCGTGCCCTATTCCTTAACTTTTTATTATTCTGCATCACCTCTATCTTGTTTTCCTCGCTCATGTTTACATACCCAATCTTCGTGCTGTTCTTACTTTTGCTTTGATTCCTACTTCATCTTCTATAAACTTTCCCATCACCCCCTTTAGAAGGTTATTATCTCCTGTGTCTATTGTCAGTCCCTGTATGACAATATTTTTTCTTCTCTCCTTATTTTCTAGCTTCTCTATTTTTTCATTGTTTAAATTTATTTCTTTCTTCAAATTATTTACTTCAGCACCGCTTTTTCACTTGCATTTTTTAGCATCCTTATTTCTTTCTTAAACTCTGCTTGTTCTTTTCTTAATTCTTTTATTTCTTCCCTTAATACCCTAGTATCTTCCCTTTGAGCCTGCTGTTCTAGCTTAATATCTCTTACATCTGCTGACAGTTCCTTTATTAGTTTCATCATCTCCTTCAACATATCATCGCTGGTTTTTGGTGGGCTTCTATGCGTTTTTTTATTTTTTAAAGAGATTCTCCCATAATTCGCCTCCTCTTTATTAGTTTCATCATCTCCTTCCGTTTTCCATCATCAGATGTATCTGATTCCATCTCTGTTTTCATATTTCTTATTCGATAGATTTATTGAGTTCGTCTATTCCTTTTGTACCTAAACTTCTGTTTCTATCCAACGCTTGGCAACAGTGCAAATAAATTTTACGTGAACCTACGGTTCCTTATTCCCTTATCGCAATAACCTCAATTACACATATTGTTTCTAGTCTTTTGTTCTTTTTTATTTTACTTATGCTTGGACAATTATTTTGTATCACATTGTACATAGGCTCACACTGTCACTGCTTATAAATTGTGGTTTATTTAATTCTCTACGTTTCCGCACAGCGTTGCCTTCAATCGAAATGTATACGATGCAATATAGTGACGAATATTAATTTATGGGATGTGATAACGCAGTAGTCCAATATGATAACGACACATAGAGAGTTAATGGCATCGGAAGTTGGCAAAATTTTCTTCCTGTTTTTGTTTTCTGTCTAACTTTTTGGGTATGTAGAACACTGTAAATCGATTACAGAGATTGAACTAATATTTTTATTAAAACAACTAAATGCTCTAGCAATAGTACATGGATATTTAACATAAACACATTTAATTAGATTAATAATTATTATTAATTGAAAATTAAATTTGATAAAGTATCAGTATCGTGATTCCTTTCTGCCAATGATATGCAGAAATAACAAAATCTGACACTTCTAACAGTTGCATTACATCTGCACCTCACTTTAATTTTCACTATAGTGGGAATCTATGTGTCCGTGAACCTTATGTAGGAGCCATCGAGTAGCAAGAATCACGAGTATTTTTCCACAAACAAATATGGGATTTCCAAAGCATGATATTTCGGTAGTGCTAAATTTTTAGTGCTTCCACAAGCCACAATTTCAAATATATTTTGATGAGATCTATATTAACTAACTGTAATGTTAGATATCACTGTCTGTGGTTTAATACATATTATTTTTTAAATAGCAATTCGTATGTTTAATTTATTAGATATTTTAAAAAAACGTAACTAGGTATGAAGGGTTGGTATGCTTCTGTCAATAAATTGCTCGTTTTAATATCAACCATTCTAAAAATAAAATTACTGAATCTAATTTTTTCGACCATTTTTTTCGTATGATGTTTGTTTTTCAGTGTAAGACTTATGTGGTTTTCAGTTTAATCCCATTTTCTTCCCCCTCCCCCCACGTTAGCTACGTTAGCCGCGATATCTATGGTGTTAGCCGTTACGGTGTTACGGTGTTACCACGTTAGCCTTACGATATGGCAGTTAGCGTAGAGCGGGTTCGATTCCCATACTTGGTATGGACGTTTTCTAAATTTTTGTGAATGTTTCTAGGAAAGAGTGTAGTCACGCCAGTTCGAGGCTGGGTAAGGCCTTCTGAGAGGTTTTCTACGTTAATTACTCACCAGTCGGTAAGCTTCTCGAGATACTTATGGTTAAGCACAAAACCAAGGGTTGATAGCCCGAGGGGGATGCTGAGGGGTAGCTAATGACCGTGGTTCAGAACCCACGTTAAGTTGTAGGTCCAGTCAGTAAATAATCTTCTCAGTTGCTGATGCGCCTATAACTCTAAAACATTACTTTATTACTCCCAGGGGACCTAATTTTATTCAGGCTACACGCTTGATGACTCCGGGGCACCCTAATCTACTCCGTAAATACTTCTTCCAAATGGTTTTACTCAAACAAGATGCTCATCATATGGAAAGACTTCACTCAGCGATTCCCCTAGCTATCCTCCTACTCATTGTAAGAACTGTGGCGGAGATCATTCTCCCCGATATAGACGATGTTCAATTTACAAAAGGAAATGGAAATTTAGCATATTAGAAAAGTTGAGAAGCTATCTTATTTTGACGCCAAAAATCGAGTAAAATCTTTCTCTCTCTCCTTTTCAACAATGTTTTTGCTGCTGTTGTGTCCAAACCTAAATCAACCATTTCGTGTGACGTTCAGTGCAATATATGGGTTTCAATAAGTTTAAGGTTATTTTCCAATAGTCTGTCTCTACTAAAGCTAAATCTCGAACCTCCTTCTACCTCCCAGCCCTCCTGTCTATACAGCGTGCCGTCCTTTCCCATCTATCATTTCTCCTTTTTTTTTCACAACTCAGTCTCCTATAAAGGGAGTGCGCTACGAACTATGGTTATCAGCTATCGGTTAACGCCGGCCAACGCTCCTAACAACCCTTCATTTTTGCTTCAGAGTCACTCTCGTGAATAACCTACCGGTTCTGTCCAACCTGGATACTGGCTTGATTGATGAGTAATTCCTTTCCACATATCACACAAGCCAACCACAAATATGTACATCGAAATAGAGAGTTGAACCTGTACCGTGGCGGCCATTATATCATGTGTGTACTATTACCGGAGGCACCGCAACCGTGAATATATAATTAGTGATTATATAAATAAACATAGTTTGATTTACAGGAACCTCTTTTCCTTTAACAAAATTATCGTTTTTATAGGATATCCATTTTAGAAATCGTGCCATGGTGTATTGAAAATATACAATTTGTTGTTGGAGAGAAATTGTCTTCCCATTATCACTAGTTATTTTTGTAACGAAATAATATTTAAACATATTTCTTAATTATAATTTCAACATCGGTAAAAAATCCAAGCATCAAAATGACACGGGTGAAATGACAATCCTTGTTATTTTCAAATATGTTATTAAATATTTAATTGAGTTGAAGTTTCTTATTATATTTAAATTATGTTCTCAATGGAGTCTAAATTAAAATCAGGAAGATTGCATAGTGGTCGATATGTTGACGCTTAACGGCAAAAAACTAATCAAGAGTGCAACCAGTAAATACTCTAACGCATACGGTTCGCATATTGTATCTCCAAGGCGTATACCAGCTAATTATTCTAAATGTCAATTTCCTGTAAGGTGGGGGTCGTCCACCCTCGGTATATACACACGGGCACGCGGGCCACTGTCATGGGACGAAGCATTTACATACTGTCGGTGGGATGACCGTTACCGCAGCGGTCAACTGATGGACACCTGCTTCGTAGCGTACCGCTCAGCAGATGATCGTCTCCATAGGTTTAATTTTATAGTTTAAGTACTCGGTCTAAGTGATCATTATCTTTACATTCGAGACGAAAGGAACGTGAAGGGACATGTTAATTACTTGGATCAATTTTTCTTTTTTATTTTTTTCGAAGTGATGGTTGGTTTTTAAGAGTAGTGTTCCATCAGATGTATCAAACTAAAAAAAAACAGAAATATTTTTAATTATTAGTTTATATTATTAATCAGCGTCCTTTTCAACAATTCAAAATAAGTACAGAAGCTTCTCAAGTATTTTTAGATTTAGTTTTGGATTTTTTTTAGTGCTGTGTTAATAACCCTCAGTAGTGTTCTTATAACAAGTTTTTATTATATATTATCACAATTATATTTTCCTCTCACGGTTTTATTACAGTTTCAATGCAAACGTTGTGCAAAGGGGTTGTTCTTGACACTAGTACATTATCGTGGAGCTTCCTTAACGGCGATGTTCTGATTGTATGCCAAAAAATACATTCAAAGACATTCGGAAATACCCAAACAATATTCACGAATGTTATACTAATAATGACCATAGTCGCGATCATTGAACAAATATTTTTCGGATTGTTTTCAAATGGTTGCTTGAATATAAGACTTCTTTGGACGGCGCCCAATAGGTGGTTGACTGTGGATAGGCTCTCCCTATTCTTGACGAGAGAGCATATGTCGGTACCCTGAAGAGCCTGAATATCGAGAGGAGAAACATATGCCCTCCAATTGAAAGGATGGGTGGAGTTTGTCCCTAGTCAAACACCTAATATATATATATATATATATATATATATATATATATATATATATATATATATATATATATATATATATATATGTATATATATATATATATATATATATATATATATATAAATAAATATATATATATATATATATATATATATATATATATATATATATATATATATATATATATATATATATATATATATATATATATTTATATATATATATATATATATATATATATATATATATATATATATATACATATATATATATATATATATATATATATATATATATATATATATATATATATATATATATATATATATATGTCTTGAAACTGTTTATTTTATGTGAAATAACATTCAATGGCGTTAATGTTTGAAAATTATTTCGGACAAAATGTACAAATAAACCCGTTTTTTAACTCTGAGACCTATAAACTTAAAAATTGGTAGAAATATTCCTTATACTTCACAGATATTCAATAAAGACGGATTATTTGAAAACTTGCCCCCAAGAGGGGTTACGGGGCATAAAATATACAAATAACCCCGCTTTCTAACTGTAAGTTCTACAGACTTGAAACTTGACAGGAATTCTCCTTATACTTCATGAAAATTGATCAAGAACTGTTAATGCAAAAATAAATTTCTAAATGGGGTAGAAAGAGAGATAAAAGAATAAATTCACGTATGATAATTTATATTAATAAGAAAATGAAGAAGACTGTGACAGCCATGTCTAATTTTTAATTGTATTAGCCGGTTAATTTTTAATAATTTCTTTAGTTTTTAATTAAGTTATTTTTACAGGACGGTCGCTTTGGTGCTGACGGTAAGAGCAGCGGCCTGCCGCTGCTGTGCCGAAACCGCATTGGAGCGGTAGTTGGTTCGATTCCAGCGCTCGGATGGTTGTTTTTCTTTCTTTCTTCTGTCTGTTTACTTCCTAAATGTTTGTGATTGTTTCTAGGCAAGAGTGTAAAATCCGACAAACGAATTACCCCTCTGTCACGCCAGTTAGCCTTTAACTGGCCGTAAGCGTTTAACAGGGTAAGGCCGGATGCATTCTGAGAAGTGTTCTACGTTGGTCACTCGCCAGTCGGTTAGTTTCCTGATAGTCTTATGGATAGGCACATAATCAAGAATTCATAGTCTGAGGGCGGTGCTGGCCTGGGTTTGTCGGAAGCTGATAATCGTGGTTCGGAACCCACGTTAAGCTGTAGGTCCAGTCGCTAAATAGCCTAGTTGCTGATGCGCCTCTAACCCTAACACTTTATCTTTACCTTTCTTTTTACAGATTATCAAAAAGCAGAAAAATCAAAATTTAATAAAAATTGGATACTCGAACTGTTTGACAATTACTTTAAATTCAGCTGTCAAAATAAAATCTTTAATAATACGATTATAAAATTATATTTGTTGGTAATCTCTATATTCAATTAAAGCATTATTTATTGATATATTTGGTTAAATTATTGTTTCCAATTATTTTTTTTTCATATTTGAAGTTTTGGTGAGTTTTTATTTGATTTTTATTTATATATAATACGCAAACTTTTTATTCTGAATATTTTTTTTTAATCCCGATTACAGTAAATTCTGAATCGAGAACATCGTTTGTGTTTGTGTTGGAAATAGTCTCTGCCGTTGATTGTATTTCCATCAAAAACCACACTGCTCCCGAGGGAAGAGCGATCACGCTGCAAGTCCTTCGTTTTGAGTTGTTTTGTTGCATAAAACATTTTTTAAAGTCCTACCAAGTGAAATTTCTATCCTAAAACAGTGCCTGCAAACGTCCGTAGAAAATATTTCAATTGGTGGATTATTTATTTCTTCCAAAATTGTGACGATTCACCTAGAGGTTGCAACCAACTTATGGGTGGAGTACTATTCGTGTGGCTGGTGATTTTCAACAGATCTAACCTGTTATATCACGAGGAATACGTGTAGATAAAGTCAAGGTCTCTCTTAAGTCATCAAGTTTATGGTCTCACGTTAAAATCCTATTTTTGAGAATTAATATGCGTGTTCATAATCAACGTGATTTAATAGCAGAAGAGTTTTCAAAACTACTAATTGATATAGGTGATGGAAAGATTCCAGAAGAAGAAGGTAAAGTAAATATTCCGAGTAGTCTTTGTGACATCATGGGAGATTTGATAACCCTGAATGACAAAATATATCCACACATCGAGCACACTGGAGTAAATTGCACTTCACGGTTAAAAGAAAGATCTAGATTCACTCTAGCAAGTGACCAAGCCATTAGCATTAACAACTTTCTATTAGAAAAGCTGCCGACTGAACATGTGAATATAAATCTGAAGTATGAATCTGTAGACACGGTAATGTAGGTGAAAGTTGCTGTCCATTATCCTATGGAATTCTTGCAGACGTTTAATCCGCCAGGAATGCCACCTCACGTTCTTTACCTCAAGAATGACACACTAGTGTCATTCTTGAGGTAAAAAATAATGCTATTGCGCAATTTAAACCCTCCAAAACTATGCAATAGTATCAGACTTCAGGTGAAAGCTCTACATAAAAACGTAATAGAAGCTATGATTTTTACTGGAAAATGTGAGGGAGAAAACGTATTTATTCCAAGAATTCCTCTAATTCCACCCGATTACCACTTTAAATTCAAACGTCTGCAATTTCCTATTAGTTTGGTTTACCATGACTATCAATAAAGCATAAGAACAGAGTTTGAAAGTGGCTGGTGTTGATTTAAGAAATGATTGCTTTTTTCATGGTCAATTTTATTTTGCATGCTCAATCAGTTCAATCAGTTATCAGTTCTCCTGATAACCTGGTCATTCTTCCACCCGATAAAAAAACAAAAAACGTCGTTTATAGAGAAGTCTTGAGTATTTGATTTTATAGCTTTAATCGTTTCAATAAATATTGTTAGAAATAAAGATGACTGAATCAGTAAATAATCAAAAACTCAGTCGATAGATACTTTTTAAGCTATTTATATTAAAAACTAAAATGTTCATCCAAAAAATAATGAAATATTTATTTTTACTATCACCGCAACAATATGAATTATTGTATTCACATTAAATTATTACAATGTTTATTGACAGGATAATTGGAACAGGTCATATATATTTAATGAAAATATACTAAGTAATAAGTTTGCTGTGAATCTAAAATTACAATCGCCAAAATTCTTAAAATTTCAAATTGTTATTAATGGAAAATAACTAAATAGAAAGTGTTTTTTTTATTATAAGTGAATTTTTTTAATTGAAAAATAAACCTAATAATTTTGGGAATAATCAGTTTTATCTTTAATAAAATAAAAACAAGCGTACATTGAACGAAAAAGTTTTGAGTTTTGGATTCATAATCCATCATTACTTCACTTCCGCCGAAGAATTGTTTGTCGGGACAATTCTTATTCAATTTTAACAAATAAATCGGAAAAAAAAACTTGCTTTATACCGGCCTTATGGTAACCAATATCGTAAATTTTTTTACTATATTTTCAAAGTTTCTTTGTTACTAATTAATTAGTTTTTAAATAGACGTTAACCTATAAATGATGGGTTCGAATGATTCATAAAAGATTACATTTGTTAATGTCTTATTTTGCAATACTGTATTTAAAAAATTATCTTTTCAATATTTTTTACAATTTTTTCTTTGACAAATACTTATTTCAAGTTACATCCAGCGAAGTGGACGGGTAACGGCTGATATATATATATATATATATATATATATATATATATATATATATATATATATATATATATATATATATATATATATATAGCGGGGAACGCTAGTTCAACTGAACAGGGAAGGGCAGTCAAGAGCATCGAAGACCAGTTGCTTTTGATCAACGCCTCTAGAAGTTTTCCGGCAGCATCCAGTAGGCGTATGGGTCTATATGATGTAGGATTTAGCAGTTCCTTTTTAGGCTTCTCAATTAGTACCAACTTTGCTTCCTTTCATATATCTAAAATGGCCTTTGTCTAAGCACGTGTTCATAATACTGGCAATATTATCTGGATTATGCAGGGTAACGACCTTCACGATCTCTGGAGGAATGTGATCTGATCCTGCGGCTTTGCCTGTCTTTATTTTGTTTGCTGCATTTATAATTTCTTCTGATGTGAAAAGCGTAATGGCTCTCTCCAGGAGGTCTATGTCTGGCCATTTAGTTACTGGGCGCTTTGGAAACAGTTTGTCCACTTGTTCTAGTGTTTCGCGTTCATCTATTGTCCTATGTCTTTTCAATTTATTTTTTTTTGTGGCAATCTGATATCCTTTGCCCCAGATGTCATTTTCCAGCTCTTCGCTTAAGTCTTTCCACATTTTACTTTTCTGTATTTTTATTGTTTTTTTCAGATCATTCTTTGCTATTTTATATGCCTGCTCTTTTGTGTAATCGTTGTTGTCTCTTAGTTTTCTAAAACGTACAAGTGATCTTCTTTGAGCTATGCATCGTCTTCTCTTTTCAGCAATTTCTGCTGTCCACCAGTAAACTGGGGAATGACCGTATTTCGGTTGTCTCTTTCTTGGGAGATACTTGTTGCAGAGATGTTTTATTGGTTTAATGAGGTCATGTGGCTCACTTACTAGTGTCCCCTTATTTTGACTTGTCGCTAAGTTGTTCTTAAAAGTTTCTAGCATATCTGGGGAGATTCGCCATCCTCGATAGGATTCGCTTGTATGTTCACTTTCATTGTTCAATTCTGCCCGTGTGAGTTGGAAACATATATTACGGTGGTCGGACATGTTTTCGGACTCTACTTCTACTCTCCAATTAGTAATACTATTGCTTAATCCACTTGACGCCATCGTAATGTCGATGAGAGAACTGTCAGTTGCAGCGCAGAAAGTAGGAATATCTCCTTCATTCACCGTAATTAGATCGTTCGCCTCTAACCATTCCTCCAGAATATACCCTCTTTAGTTTGTTGTTTTTGACCCGAAAATGGTTGTTTTTTGCGTTTAGATCACCTCCTATAATTAAATTTATAGATTATATAATAATCCTTTATAGATTATATAATAATTATAGATTATATAATAATTCCTCAAATTCATTTATAGGTTTCTACGCTTGTGAAGCCATTTCCCTTAAAGTGATTGGTCACCGATAGTTGGCGGTTCACGTGGATAAAACAATTGCCATCAAGATCGCAAAAATCGGTTGCCCCCTTGTTTCTGTTGGGTTCCTGACCGATTACTATATCGATTTGTTTTTCATAAATCATTTGCTTTAAGAGATCATGGGCTGCATAACACCGATTAAGGTTTATCTGCAGGAATTTAATCTCTTTTGGAATGATGTGTTTTTTTTCATTTTTTTTTAGTCCTGTTTTCTGGTTAGAGATAGTGCGCGTCTGAAGGCTTTACAGTGCATTGTACCGTACTTGTGACCTGCCGCATGGTATAGTGGGCAGAATTCCTCGTCTTTGCATTGTGTTTTTTTATGTCCATCAACCCAACTTTTATGTCCAACAAGCCCACACTTGTAACAGGTATCGGTCGGGCCATTGCATTCGGGGGTATTATGCTGATATGACCAACATTTTTGACAACTACTAACCTGGACTCTTTTGAGGATGGAGCAATTTACCAAACTTACCGGTATTTTGTTATCCTTTGCTAATAAATCCGCGGTGGTTCTGTCGGTTGTTAGGGTGACTGCCAGTGTTTCTCGTGCATTTGGTCTAAGATCGCCGAGTTTGTATGTATGTTTTTCTTTAACGAGCCCAATTTTGTTTTCAATTGCATATATGAGGTGTTCTTTTATTGTGGTAGCGTCCATGCCTCTAATGTGCAGTACGACTAGTTTATGTTTTATGTCATCCCTTCGTGTTGTTTTTAAATTTGTATTTAGTTTTAGAATCTTATCTAGCTCTGCCAATGCCCCTTGGTCTTTTTCAGTGGTAATAAGTAGTTTGCCGTCCTTGGTTTTTCTTAGACCTCAAATGGCGTTTCCAACTATGTTATTATTTTTTAACATCTCCTTGCAATTGTTTAGCACTTCTTTATAATCTTTTCCTGGCTGCTCTACTATCATGGTGTTTCGTTGCTTGGTTTTTGGTCTGTCCAGATAGTTCGTGGCTATAGCCTGCTTGGTAGCGAATATTTTCACCTTAGTATTAGAGCCATGAAAGAACATTCTGTCATTTTCCTTAATCTCTCTGGTGTCATATAATTTATGTTGTGCATTGCAACCCACGTATCGCTCGCTGTTTCGTTTTTTAGTCTTTGGATTTTTAACCAAATGTCTTCATCCGTTTCCATGTGACTGATTTTTATTATTTTTTGCTGGTTATCCCTTGAAACGTTTTTGATCGAATTTTTGTGGTCTGTTCGATAAACTCAAAATCTCCTGTTATTTCAATAAGTTCTGGGTTAAATAATAATAATAATAATAATATATATATATATATATATATATACATATATATACATATATATATATATATATATATATATATATATATATATATATATATATATATATATATATATATATATATAGCGGGGAACGCTAGTTCAACTGAACAGGGAAGAGCGTCTAATATGCCATTAAAAGAAACCCACCTGCAGCACAGTAGATTAAACTTTCTTGGGCAAATGCAGCGTTGCAACTCTTTAAGCGGAGATCAACAAAAGAAAAGGAAGAGGAAGGAAATGCCAACCAGGGAAGAACCCCAACTGACCAAAAAAATCGAAGACCCAATAGCATTCGTGGTGATAGGAACCATAGAGGCAGTGCTGAAATGCTCCAAGGAGCTGGAGAGAAAGCTTGATGAAAGTCCCACAGTCAAAAAAGATATCAGAGACCTTATCAAAAGGTTGACTAGACAAACAGAAGTTTTTGACAGAACCACAAGCAAGGAATGTCTTACTCAGCATAGATGGGAACACATAGAGACTCCAAAATATGATGTAGATACACAGACTGAAGCACTCAACAAAATTACTACAGAGAGCAGCACCCAAACAAACATGTGGCACCAGGAAAATAGATTAATACATACCCTAAAAGAAATAGACACAATAACTAAATTCAGAAATATTGAAAATAAAATATGGGAAAATATTTATATACAAATACTAAAATTGAAGTAGGAGACCCCCTTAACACGAAAGACGGCGTGACAAAAGTTGTCCTAATAGAACCTAATGACCCAAATATGGACAAGAGTATACAGAAGATTGTACAATGATAGATTCCCAGAACTTATTGAAATAACAGGAGATTTTGAGCTTATCGAACAGACCACAAAAATGCGATCAAGAACGTTTCAAGGGATAACCAGCAAAAAATAATAAAAATCAGTCACATGGAAACGGATGAAGACATTTGGTTAAAAATCCAAAGACTAAAAAACGAAACAGCGAGCAATACGTGGATTGCAATGCATCACATAAATTATATGACACCAGAGACATTAAGGAAAATGACAGAATGTATGTTTCATGGCTCTAATACTATGGTGACAATATTCGCTACCAAGCAGGCTATAGCCACCAACGACCTGGACAGGACGGCAAGGATAACAAAATACGGGTAGGTTTGGTAAATTGCTCCATCCTCAAAAGAATCCAGGTTAGTAGTTGTTAAAAATGTTGGTCATATGAGCATAATACCCCCGAATGCAATGGCCCCGACCGAACAAATACCTGTTACAAGTGTGGGCTTGTTGGACATAAAAGTGGAATTGATGGACATAAAAAAATACAATGCAAAGACGAGGAATTCTGCCCACTATGCCATGCGGCAGGTCACAAGTACGGTACAATGCAGTGTAAAGCCTTCAGACGCGCACTATCTATAACCAGAAAACAGGATTAAAAAAAATGAAAATGAAAGCACATCATTCCAAAAGAGATTAAATTCCTGCAGATAAACCTTAATCGGTGTTATGCAGCCCATGATCTCTTAAACCAAACGATTTATGAAAAACAAATCGATATAGTAATCGGTCAGGAACCCAACATAAACAAGGTGGCAACCGATTTTTGCGATCTTGATGGCAATTGTTTTATCCACGTGAACCGCCAACTATCGGTGACCAATCACTTTAAGGGAAATGGCTTCACAAGCGTAGAAACCCAGGGCCTGGCTATATACTCGTGCTACTTTTCGTCAAACAGACCTATAAATGAATTTGAGGAATTATTATATAATCTCGAAAGACATATATGCGGAACTCAAAAAAATATAATTATAGGAGGTGATCTAAACGCAACAACAACCATTTTCGGGTCAAAAACAACAAACTAAAGAGGGTATATTCTGGAGGAATGGTTAGAGGCGAACGATCTAATTACGGTGAATGAAGGAGATATTCCTACTTTCTGCGCTGCAACTGACAGTTCTCTCATCGACATTACGATGGCGTCAAGTGGATTAAGCAATAGTATTACTAATTGGCGAGTAGAAGTAGAGTCCGAAAACATGTCCGACCACCGTAATATATGTTTTGAACTCACACGGGAGAACTCACTCTTCGGAGAATTGAACAATGAAAGTGAACATACAAGCGAATCCTATCGAGGATGGCGAATATCCCCAGATATGCTAGAAACTTTTAAGAACAACTTAGCGACAAGTCAAAATAAGGGGACACTAGTAAGTGAGCCACATGACCTCATTATACCAATAAAACATCTCTGCAACAAGTATCTCCCAAGAAAGAGAAAACCGAAATACGGTCATTCCCCAGTTTACTGGTGGACAGTAGAAATTGCTGAAAAGAGAAGACGATGCATAGCTCAAAGAAGATCACTTCTACGTTCTAGAAAACTAAGAGACAATAACGGTTACACAAAAGAGCAGGCATATAAAATAGCAAAAAATGATCTGAAAAAAACAATAAAAATAAGAAAAGTAAAATGTGGAAAGACTTAAGCGAAGAGCTAGAAAATGACATCTGGGGCAAAGGATATCAGATTGTCATAAAACAAATTAAATTGAAAAGACATAGGACAATAGGTAACCGCGAAACACTAGAACAAGTGGACACACTCTTTCCAAAGCGCCCAGTAACTGAATGACCAGACATAGACCTCCTGGAGAGAACCATTACGCTTTTCACATCAGAAGAAATTATAAATGCAGCAAACAAAATAAAGACAGGCAAAGCCGCAGGACCAGATCACATTCCTCCAGAGATCGTGAAGGTCGTTACCCTGCATAATCCAGATAATATTGCCAGTGTTATGAACACGTGCTTAGCCAAAGACCATTTTCCAGATATATGAAAGGAAGCAAAGTTGGTAGTAATTGAGAAGCCTAAAAAGAAACTGCTAAATCCTACATCATATAGACCCATACGCCTACTGGATGCTGCCGGAAAACTTCTAGAGGCGTTGATCAAAAGCAGACTGGAGAAAGAAATAACAGACCGTAAAATCTTACACGACAACCAATTTGGATTTATGAAAGGGAAATCAACTTTAAATGCGCTATCGAAGATTATGGAAACTCCTGAAGAAATAAAAACAAAGGTCTACAATAACCGAGAATTCTGCGCAATGGCCACGTTAGACATAGAAAATGCCTTTAACTCAGCTCCTTGGGAAAAGATAGTGAATGCCTTACATCGGACAAAACTAGCTCGTACCTAATTAAAATGATTCAATCATACCTCTCAGACAGATATATATTAACCCAGTGGGGGGACAAAATATTAATAACCTGCGGAGTACCGCAAGGATCGAGAATCGGACCTTTACTATGGAATATTTTCTGTGATCAAATCCTGAGAATCAGCACAGAGAAAGGAGTTACCATAGTGGCGTACGCTGATGACTTGGCGGTGGTGGCAAGAGCAAGGACCAGGTCTGTTCTGGAAGAAATGGCACAGCATATTGTTAACAAAATAGCCCTGGAGATGGATCAAATGGGCATTAAAATATCAGCAAAAAAACTGAAGTGATAATATTGGCGGGCAGAAGAAAACTCACAAACCTCCATATCAATATTCAGGGTGCCACAATAAACAGTACAAGAGCAACTAAATATATGCGGATTCTCATAGACAAAGATGCTAAAATGACTATCACGTCAAACTGACATGCGAAAAAGCAAATAAAACATTGATGATACTAAATAAAATAACCCCAAAAACAGGAGGACCAAGGGCCAAGGCGTATATTGGTGGAGTCCACTATATCAACCATTTTGTATAGGGTGCCTATTTGGGCAAAGGTCTTAAGGTACAAGCAATATATATATATATATATATATATATATATATATATATATATATATATATATATATATATATATATATATATTTATATATATATATATATATATATATATATATATATATATATATATATATATATATATATATATATATATATTATATATATATATATATATATATATATATATATATATATATATATATATATATATATATATATATATATATATATATATATATATATATATATATATATCAAGCTATAATCATACAAACTTGTATACACGTTTTTATAAATAAATGTTACATTGAATACTGGTTTGATCCACAGCAACTTCCTTGCGATGACCAATGGAGGTAAAGCAACCTTTAGATTTATTTCCTGATTTTCTGTCTAGATTTGTGCCCTGTGTGTTTTTTTTATAAACAAGTAAAAATTTATTCTAATATAATTTCTTATTTTAAATGTACGTATAATTAAAAACTGGATGTTTAATATTATTATTTCAACATATATTTTCAACTACATATTTGATAGTTATATTTCTTTCGCTTTTTTATTTGCGATACTGAATAGCTGCCATTTTTAAAATGGTCCCGTATAGTAAGGAACTGTTGTACAGGGTTTTTCAATTGTACTAAAAATTTGCCATTCTGAGAAAACATATTTTTGTCTTGAGGCATGTTTGCATTTCAAAATATCGAAAACAATCGAAATATACGGCCCATATATGGCCTGATGAAGATCTATGAGAGATTATCGAATTATCTTATTTCGATCTTATTAATAAATATTAATCATTTAAATTGTCGTTGTTTGGTGTATCTTATATGTCTTTAGTCAGTATTTCGTCGAAGAAGGTAATTGGTAATACTATTTTATTTTCTTCAATATACCACGGTAACAAAAAATGGTTCAATTTTTTGTGAGCAGAATTGGAGAAATGGGCCTGAACAAGATGTGATTTTCATAGAAAAGTACCACAATGGACAAACGCACCGAAATACTAATTTATTACATAGCAAATTTATAGAACGTCTTCCCCTTCTTAAATGCCGCTGGAGTGAACTTTTTTTCTTGTTATGTTAAAGATGAGGTTTAGAAGAGTTATTCTGAAACGACCTAAAAGCTAAATGTAACATTTGATGTGCCATTTTTTTAAATTGAGACCCCATTATCCCATTATGTGACGTGAGCTTTATTGAAATTGAAAAAAATGCCATCATTTGCAAAGCAGCAAAAAAATGACAATTGCTTCGAATCATATTAATTACATGCAAAATAAACGAAGTTTGATCAAAGAGTTTCTAGCTAACACATAGTTTTCTCATTAGCTGAACAAATAGTGTAATTAATAACTTCAGTCTTATTTTTAACACGGTCTTTAGTGCGGTATCACGCGGCTACATCAATTTAGTTATATCTTAATAGTTGTTCAAAGTAGACGCGTTTTGTGTGTGTTGCTTTTAAGTGAATATATTAAAAAAGCGTATGACAAACCTTAGAATTCTATATTTGAATAAAAATTAAGCGTTTTTAAAAATAGGTCTCCATTTTCTTTTATCCTGACAAATAGGTGATTCAACGCAAAATTTTCAGCAACGTTTGATCATCTTGGCTATGAATAAAACCGAATAGGAATAAAAGCGATTTCATAATTATTGATGAGGTGTTGATTCAGCATTATACATCAGAGTCAAATCAGGTGTCAAAGCAATGACAAAGGTAGAATTACACGAAATAAGGTAAATGCGATTCCAACAATACAATGCTTGTAGAGGATTTGGCATGCTGTCGACTAAATGATTAATTTGGGATTTGACATTCGCTCCCATTCTTCACGAGCAGCATCTTTTAGTTCTCGTAGGGTAAGAGGAGGATTGTTTTGTTTCTTGATGCATGTTTTCAGAATATCCCAAGCATATTCAATGACATTCATGTCAGAGGAATTTGATAGACATTCCAACTTCCCTACTCTTCAAGAAAATGTTGTACTGCTGCTGTCCGATGAGGATGTGCATTATCATCCATGAAAACAAATCCGTCGCCCACTGTACCTCGGACAGACGCACAAGAGTATTTAACACTTCTTCGACCACCACTGACTCTTCTCTCTAGGACCAGTAAAGGTTCCTGTGTACCCCTCATAATACCACCCCGAAATATCACGTTCCCAGCTTCAAATGGGATACGTGGTTGAGCTGTTTCCAGCCAAACTGGTCGGCCTGGGGCTTTCCAAACTAAGAGGCTTCGTGAATCAGAAACCAAGCCAATTCTCGTCTTATCGGAGAACATTACGTTATTTCAGTTAGGACTATGATCCACCATTTCTCGAACCTATTGCAATATTACATGTTTTTCTTAAAGGGTTTGTTGGGAACCCGTAAAGGGCTTCTGCGATGAAAATTTATCGCTTTCAGTCTGCGTGTTATCGTTTGTCGTGAAACATTTACTTCTTCAAGCCTAAGAAACTCCCTTGATATATCACTTGTAGATTCCAGATGATTTCGTACATCGTTTTATACCACTTCTGGTGGCGGTCCTTTTCGGTGGGTTTTTTTTTGGAATTTTATATAAATTTTCGATACTATACTTTGGGAAACACCTACAATTTTCGAGATATCACTTTGATTAAAGTCCTATTGCAACAAAGCAATTACTCTTGATATGTTAAAATAATAAATCATATTTCTAGGTATTTTTAAACGAATTGATTGAGAATTGAAAAAGAACTGAAATAATCTGTAAATACCAGTATCAACGGAATGTGCAAACATCAAAAAACCTGTGTTATCAACAAAACAATTCTTTTGTAATTTTCATTTAAAAACGTTTTAAAAAGAAATATCCATCTCAATTTTTAGAATGCCATAGGCATAGATATTCTATTTGTAAATATTTCAAACTTTTGGACGTATGTGTAAATAAAATTAATGAACTATTCATATCAAAGAGAATACATTTTGCCGCAATTATGTAAGTAGCTTGAAGAATGGTAATAATCCCATTATATTGGAAATGAGTAATACTGACTGATGGGTATGAGTAATAATTATGATGGGCATGAGTACTACTGACATTTAGTGTGTAAAATTGAACATTACATAAAATACCTTATGTTCAAAAGTTGGACTATCCAAAAAATAATGCAAAACTAGACGATAGAATAAGGGAATAAATGAAGGGAATTGGAGATAAATAGAATTTAAAGATATTTTTTTAACTCTGCTTAGCTATATTAGAGCGAACAATGATATAACTAAAAAAGAGCATATTGCGGCAATGGCCAAGAGTTTTTCTATATGGAATCAACATAGTTTTATCGAGTGGTATTAGGTTTTAAACTTGGTATACATATACATGTTTCTAAAACTGGTTTGTAGAAATTTCTACAGCTATTCCAACAAAAATATTTGAAATTTATTGATATAAAATGGAACTTAGTAAAGTAATTTTTCGATATGTATTGTTTTATTGTTGATTTAAAGAAAATTGGAGAACCATATCGAATAAATCTGAAGCTTATGTGCAAGTTCTATTAAATTGAATATATAGTGTGGTTTCTACGTTTCAAATGTGACGATTTCAGTTTGAAAGGTGAATAATGATGCGTACAAATGAAAAAAAAAATAAATGGTTTCCATTTCATGGGGAAGTGTCTTTTACATTAATAACGCGGAACTACATGCTGCAAAGATATCCGAAGAAAACAATGTTGAATTCGACTGGGAATTTCTTCTACACGTAGCCTATTGTTTAATGTTTGCCAATTTGATTTTTCATCTGAAAGGAATTCAGAAAGATGAGAACATTTTCTCCCCTCTTACTTACATACATTTATTTCATCACTTTTGCCAGTCTTCGAAATCGTTTTTATACTCGAATTATGGTATATCCTACAATGCGGCAAGCGAATTCTTTTCTCTTTATCCTCGACTCAAAATGGTGTCTAAGCAGTGATTTCTTCATTGGAGGGAACAGAAAACACACATGTTGTCATATCTGGTGAATATGGTGTTTGCGAAGGATTATTTTTTATAATTTTTCCGAATAATGTACGAAAAATTATTGCAGTGTGTGATGATGCGTTATCGACATATAAAAGCAATTAATTGTTTTGCCATAAATCTGGACGTTTTGTCTCTAATACTTAATCGGTGATTAGTCAGTAAAATATGCCTGATTTTTGTAATGTTTTCTCATTGGTTGACATGGAAGCTCTTCATAAAAGAGGTTCATCTTTTACTGTTTGTTTTTGCTATCAACAAAGTCCTTATATCACTTGTAAACATTTATTTTCGATATAGCTGCATTGCCGTAACAATTTCCTTTTAATTTTAATGCATCAGCACAAGAAATTTTGTTTTTTAGACAAAATTTAATACACATTCACGCTATAATTTCTAACGTATCACGCGAAATGCTATGAAACTTCTGTCAGATGCTAAAGTGAATCATGCCAACTTAAAATAAAAACAAATGGTTATACCGATAAGTAAGGCGCGACTTTATAAAATTAAATTCACTTTAACTTTTGATCTTAATAGTACATCATGTCCCACACCTAAAGGTATAAGGATTTTAATTTAAATCACATCATATTCCTGCAAAAATAAAAACTAACAACGGCGGAAAAGTTTAGGATGTAATATTTTAATTTAATTATAAAAAGTTTAGTTATTTTTGTTCTTTATTTTTGAATGAAAAACGTATGTACTTTATTCGTTACTTGGTATTTTGTTTAATTATTTTTTTACTTCAAGCAGCTGCACTTTACCCTAAAGAGTATTAAAATATGTTTTCCGATGCAATTTATTATATTAATTTGCACTTTTGTACAAATTTTAAACCTTTTATAAAATAACATGTTCAAATTCTTTTTTGATAAGTTTATATTCCGAACTAACAATTACATAAAAGATATGCCCACTGCAGCAATTATAATTGATAGTAAGAGAGATAAAAAATTGAATCGACAAAATAGAGAAAAAAGCTGCGAAACGGAGCCCCGTCTCTACATGTAAAGCGTCAGTTCAAAAACGTATAATAAAAGTCTTGACTTTGATCAGTCACGTGAAAGCCGTGACGTTTCCATTTTTCTTTCTTTTTTTTTTGAGTGCAGGGATAGGGGGTGGTAGGTGGGGGTTGCCACCCCAACACGAAAATCGCATTTAAATTCCAATATAGCGAATAGGGCTCTGTACCTGCACGGAAAATATAAAAGCTCACTTTCCACCCACATCACCAGTTTGAGACACGTTTTATTTTGGACGGAAATTTTGATGGCGCCGATCATTCAAACAAAATGAGAAAAGTTCGTGTTTAGAGATAATTTTTGCTGTATCGGTATCGAATGTAAATTCGATTTCTAAATATAAAATAGATTACAGGTTAAAGCATTTTTATACCTTCATAAATATATTTTGTACTGTTGGTACCACTAAACTTTATTTGTATTTGTACAAATAAATCGTTACTTAATATAATTCATGACTGTTGTGATGTTTCAGAAATATGACAGAAGTGGCACCTAGCTAAATTATATTAAAACGATGAATATAAGCAAACATCTGAAAATAACTAATTCTTAAGATAAACTGAAAATATTTTCTATGCACCCTGCAACTTGAAGCCAAGTATTATCACACGCTACAATAATCCATAATCTACATTATAGATTTTTGAGTTTTTTCCATCTCATGGACCTGCATAAAGCTACTAAAGTTTGTCGAGGAATATTGTTAGATTTTTGATGTGTGTGATGTTGCGTTATCGACACACAAAAGCAATGTATTGTTTTGCCATACATCTGGACACCTCTCAAATGTCAGCAGTCTCTATCCTACGCTAAGGCCCAGAAGGTCCAAAATCATCGTCCTCAAAATAGTAAATCCAAAAGTAAACCAACTGAATTGAACGTATGACTCAATATAAATGTTTCCTAGAACAGAACCAAATGAACACAAATAACAATTGTAGTACCAAATATACAACATTAATCATTATATAATTTTTTAAGAATTTTCAGCAATGTAGATATTTATCTTTTATTAAACAAATATTTAATATTCTTAAACACTTAATTAAAAAATTAACTAAATGCCATTTAGAAATAGTACTGCGTTATAAGTGAGCCATTCTATCGATTAAACTTTCTTATTACGTTTTTAGATAATTGCGACTCTATTTCACCAATGACACATTGAATCATCGAATCAATGACACATTCAAATAAATGAGAACTCTTTTTAATATAGCTATAATGAAGGTAGTCAAATAGTAATAAATCGTGGAGCTCGGTGGTTTTGGTGATTTTAATCATTAACGCAAAAAATTCATCGAGAAAATTTGATATGTAATAATTATTTTGGAGTGTAGTTGAAATCACGCCGTTCTTTTCATGTTTATTTTTCAAAACATAAAAACCGATGATATCTCCAGAATTTGTTCCATACCAAATAGTGTTTTTTTGAAGATGTAATACTAAAGTCTGTTCACCGAAGAAAGACAGTCGACATAAACAATACATGATATTTTAGTCAGAAACGCTGAGTGCTCCTACTATTGGCGGGAATCAGTCGAGACGATTTAAACCACCAATGGAAACCCAGATGATAGGCAGGTTGGCGAACAACAGAAACATAGGGTTGGCGGCAGTAACTCATACACTGCCCTAAGTTTTTTTCATTTTTTGAATTGCATTCGATTTATTAATAATTGTATTTTGTTTCCAAAAAATGTCTGATACGGACACAGCTGATGAAGTTGTCGATATTAGGTATACCCCGCCCAAAAAGAGGACAGTTCTTAGTGCGGTCACGTTATGCGTGAATATGTTTGGGTTTAGTTTCTTTCTTCAATAAATATGTTATAGTTCAAACAGTTAACATATACAGTGTGTCGGAAAAATAACAGGACTTTTTAAATAAAAAAAATAGATATTTTATTAAAATTATTTCTTTTTATTCAAAATATATCCTTTCCGCGCCAGTTCACCGATGGGCACGTTGAACCAAAGCTAACAGATTTTTTTATGTCGTTTTTCGGAACCGTCTTACAACTTGGTCACGGCTTCTTAGACTTGTGGAATACTCTCATAGAACGTTTCTTTTATGATCAGTTTGAATTTCGGGAACAGGAAATAGTCACACTGACATAAATCGGGCGAATACGGAGGATGTTGAAGTACACAGACTTGTTTTTTTCGCCAAAAAATCACGAACAGCGACCGTCCTGGGCACTAATCGAAACACATACTTTTGTTTATATCCTTCGTCAAAATTTTGAGAATCATGTCTTTGGTCATATTTAATTTTTCCGCTATCTATCTCACATTCGAATTCGCATCGTAGGCGATCATTTCACGCACTTTTTGTACTAACTCATCACCTTTTTTGTTTTTTGACAGGCCTGGCCTTGGATCGTCTTCCAAAAGCATCACGACCATCTTGGAATCGCTGGTATCACTCGAACACACGTGTACGGATAAGCAGTCATCGCCATAAACTTTTTTCATTAATTCAAATGTTTCTGTAAAAGTTTACCCAGCTTGAAGCAAAATTTAGTTCTTTGTTTCATCGTGTTTTTATGATGGAGTGACAAACGGTACTGTCACATTAAGCGCAATAACTTGGCAATCCGTTGATTGATTCTAATGTTGGTGCTCTAGTTTTATAGACTAGGTAAATAGATTACACATCATATGTTGTTTCAATAGATGGCGCTAGTAGTTGTTTTTACATTTAAAAAGTTCCTTTATTTTTCCAACATATTGTGTACAAGATAAACAAAAAGTAAACACACATAGGTTTGTTTTGACAGTCTTCGAAAGTAGATAAGTAGAATAAGCGAAATTCGTAAGTTAATTCAGCACTCATTTTTGCGTGGAAATACCATTCCTCAAATCGAAGAAATTTGAAAAAGTGTTAGGATGCCTCTGCTGCTTCCCATTTCATGTTTCATAAGTGGTTTGGTTTCGATATGGTTGAACCGGCATGAGTGACGTCCCACACTCAGGAAGTCCTGCTGAAGTCACTACTGGGTAAATGATCGTGAGGGCGTGTCAGATCGTGAGGTGATTACTGAGGAATGATATCCTGTTGGCCAAACGTCAAGTGAAGGTTAGAAATATTGTTGAGATGATAAACAGTTTGAACGAACGCGTAAGGAACATATTATATGAACGTTTGAGTGAAAAAAAACCAACCAAACCAACCAAACATGTATAAGCGTAATTCGAATGAGTTTCTTAGGCGATTTAAGACTGTTGATGACACTTGAATTTACCATTACACATCAAGATCGAGGGAATAGCCAAAACATTGTGTTTACGAACGTGGCCCAAAGGAAGCGAAGATGTTTCCATTCGCCGGAAAGAACATTCCATTTCTAGAATTCACAAGATATCTTAATAGTCTATTTGGAAAAAGGAACGGCAATAACCAGAAACTATTATACCACATAATCAATCAGATTTTATGAATAGTTGATAAAAACATGCCCATATTTGACGACGAAAAAAGTGTTGCTTCAATACGACGATGCTCCGCTATTCATCCGCCGTTGCAACAGTGAATTGGGTTAATTTGCTTTACGAATTGGTACAGCATCCACTCCACTCTCCAGACTCGGCTGTCTCCGACTTCTCTCTCTTTTCAAACATGAAGAAATGGCTGGCTATAAACACATTTACAAAAAATGATGAGATCGGAGGACTGTTGTGCAGAATTCCACAATTCGTAATTTTTTTAAAGCATAGAAAAGTTGGAAAATTGTTTGGCGAAATACGAGGTATGACTATTAAATAACAAGACTGACGCTGCTACAGAAAAAAGTATGCATGCGCCAAACGCCAGCGATCAACAGCTGCTTAGCGTTAAGCCTTCTCTTTCGAATGCAGTACCTCTGGCTTATGCCAACAAATTCATATAACCGCAGCCTTCGTTCGCATTACAGTTCCTTTTTTTTATTTCGCTGGAAAAATGTTAAGTGTAACAATAGAGCAACGAACAACCGTTACTGAAACCTATAATTTATTGAAAGAAGTGTATGACAATGAATGTTTATCGCGTGCACGTGTTTTTGAGTGGTTTAAGCGTTTTTAAGATGGCCGAGAAGACGTTGAAGATGATCCACGCCCGGGTCGCCCTTTCACGTCAAAAACTGATGACAATATATAAGAAATCAGTAATCTGGTTCGATCTAACCGTCGGTTAAGTATTCGTGCGATTGCTGAAACTCTAGGAATTGGCAACGAATGCGTAAGGCAAATTTTACATAATAATATTAACATGCAAAAAGTGTGCCAAAATGGTGCTTAAAATTATCACATTTGAACAACAAAAAGCTCACAAAAATGTTTGTATTGACACTTTGAATGCCATTGAAACTAACACAAACTTATTGGAAATGATATTTACATAAAATGAATCGTGATATTTTACTTATGATTCGGAAACGAAGCGCCGATCCATGCCCTGGAGCAGCCCAAATTCACCGAGAGTCTAAAAAGCTGGAATGAACAAATCAAAATTCAAAGCAATTATGATAGTTTTATTTTCGATATTTACGGGATTGTGTACCTTCACTGGATTCAAAGAGATTTACCACTAAATACCAAATCACTTTTTTTTTAGGTTCTCGACGCACGTTTAGCTAACCATGTTAGTATCATCAGGATATCATTTAATCTTAGCATTAGGCGCGGCGAGAACTTTAAAAAAAGTGATTTGGTGTTTAGTGGTAAATCTCTTTGAGTTTAGTGTTTCATACTGAAGGTTCCAATAGAAGAATTGATCTACCTTCACTGGGTTCCTGAATATGAAATCTGCATTCATAGGAACATCATATGAGTCCGTTGAAGCTGTGAAAGAACACTGTTTCGAACAATGAAAGATTCACATGGGGCATTGTAGGGACAGAGGAGAGGTGTATATTGAATGTGAGAATAACTAAATATGTATGAAATCGAAATAAAATGTTACTGCGTCAGTATCGTTGTTTAATAGTCACACCTCGTATATCGAGTTAGAAAGAGCCTATGTTGAAAAATAAATAGATTTTCCATAAAACTACATTTAATTTAAAACGTATCTTACTTTTCGCATATATATATATATATATATATATATATATATATATATATATATATATATATATATATATATATATATATATATATATATATATATTATCATCATCCCGTGTCGATCCACTGCAGGATGAAGGCCTCTTCAGCATGCTTCGAACTTTTACGGTTCTGGGCTTTCCTCTGCCACTCGGGTCCTATATACTTAACGATGTCATCACTCCATCGTGCTCTCGGTCTTCTTCGTGGATGTTTGCGATCAAGCGGTATCCACTCCAGGACTGCGTTGATCCATCTGTCGTGCCATCGCCTCGCTATATGGCCTGCCCATCTCCTGCCCATGCTTTTGTATATATATACTAGCGGGAAACATATGTTCTATTTACAATTATTTATTATTTACGTTTAATATCATAAAATATTATAAAACTGAAAACAAACGCATAATGTAAATCAACATGAAATGATCTATAATAATTAACCATCCAAAGGTTTTGCCACTTTTATGATAATAGCTCTAGAATTTTATTAATTAATAGAGCTATTAAGTACCACCCTAATCTTTTATCCATCCACCGAGCCCATTAAAATAATTAGTGTTAAATTGTTTCCTTAATGTTTTTTGTCCTTGCAGTTCTACCACTAAATTAATTATTAGTTAATAATAGCCTCAATTTGTATGTCGTTCGATTTCTACCACCTGTTTATTATAGTTCCCATCAGGTTTTGGGTTAAAAAACCTTTGACGCTTTGCGTGAATTAAATAGATTTTTTATAATGTATTAATTATATTAATGAATTATGCATCGAAAAATAAATTTACATTTAAATTATTAAATAATTATAAAAAATGTTAGAATTTAAAAAAGTACAGCAATAATAAAATCTTTTAAGCTTAACCCTTAAACATTTTCTAAGAGTCTTTAAGGAATTTATTGCTCCATTATCATATCGGTTATTGTTATTATGCAGTGATTACCGTAAACTTTTTAAAAGAAAATAAAATCAGCGTTATTGAACACACATTATTCCTTCCTGATCCCTTCCTGAGGAAAATAAATAATATAATTACCTTCTATATAGATCAACGATCTTTCTAATAAATGCATTTTTGTGTATTTAGGCTATAAAGGATGAGGCAAGTGTCATGCTACCATTTTGGTTTGGCGCCATTTATTTCTTGATATTTATGACAGTTTGAGTTTGGCTGTTGTGTAGTGTAAAAGTGCAATTTTTATTATGGATAAATACACGCTAAAACAACGCATTGAAATTGTTTTAATATATATCTAATAAAATACTTGAATTATTGCAATTTAAGCGAAATTATTGAATTTAGGCGAAAATATCTTAATCGTCCTAATGTGTCTCATTAAACGAAAATTTATTATTTATATTATAAGCAATTTTAAGAATTAGGGCCAGTTGGGGATAAGCCTTGAAGCACCAAGAGCAATGCGAAGCATTGAAAATATGGACCGTGGGGAATAAATTGTGGAGGAGTCTCCAGCTGCATCGATGCGACGATGTGATGCACAATTGGGATTTTCTTCACGCAGTTGAATTTTGTCAAAATTGAAGTTGAAATTGTTTAAAATATGTTGCCTACAGACAATAATAAGACATTAGTATACTGTAATGCTATAATAAAGCACTTCTATCAATTGATAATTTTCATGCGGAATTAATGATAAGCGATGAAGCTCATTTTCATCTAAGTGCTTCAAGTTTAAGCTAAGTGTTCAAATTGTTTAAGACCTATTTTCTAAGGCAATAATAAGCGATTAGGATACTAATAATAGAGATTAGGATCTGAATGCAATCAAATCTTCTGATTTGACGGCTCCGGAATATATTTTATGGTAATTTTTATAGGAAAAGGTTTATATAAATATCCTTCAAACCATACATCAATTCAAGCGCAACATTCGTGCTGAAAGCGTGGCTTGGGCACCAGATATATTAACAAAATTTATGGAAAATGTGTTAACATGGATACAAAGTTCATTGCTGCTAATAGCTCACACTTGACGTAATTTTCAAAAATTAATTAACACAAAATTTCTAATGAGGTAAATATATTATAAAAAAATATTATATCTCAAAATTTCTGTTAACAACTTTGGTAGTTACAAAGTACTGACTTTTCATATCTTGATTCTCATCCAAATATAAAAAAAAACGTAATTTGGGTAATTATTCCGAACAACGGAATAAATAATTAATTAAGGGATGGTTTCGTGCAAGATGTGGACTATTATATGGTAAAGATATACAATTAAAACTGAAAATTTGGGCTGACTTAAACAAAAAGTTAGCAAGTTATAATAACCATAGTAACACAAATTCTACAACTACATATATTACAAATGGCAAAATGTTTATATCATTTTATCACAGAAAAATCCCTGCTAATAGATAAGTTCCACGGAGCTATTAAACGTTTTTAAAAAACTATGTTAAATTTAGAAATATCTTCGTTTCATTGGAAAATTAATAATGTAGAATCAAAAAAACCAAAAAAAAAAACAATATGATGAAACAATGATAAAACATGTTATTAACATTTTGAAAATATTGACAATAGTTGAACACATTTCTTTTCTGTACTCAACATTTAAAGAACATGTACCGACTGGCGAGTGACCAACGTAGAACACTTCTCAGAAGGCATCCGGCCTTATCCAGCCTTTAACTGGCGTGACTGAGGGGTAATTTGTTGTCGGATTTTACACTCTTGCCTAGAACCAATCACAGACATTTAAGTGTATTTATGTGTGTGCGTGCGCGTGTGTGTGTGTGTATGTAAGTGTATATATGTATTTGTGTGTGGGGTATGAGGTAATACGAACAGAAGAAAGAAAGAAAAACAACTATCCGAGCGCTGGAATCGAACCAACTACTGCTCCAAATGCGGTTTCGGTACAGCAGTGGGAGGCCGCCGCCTTACCGTCCGCGCCAACGCTACCGGCTAATGTTTAAAAAACTATTAGATCAACAATAAGTTTCGCATTTCTTGATGTAAATAATAAATGTATATTAAAGTCAACTACAACAGAAATACCTAAAGAATTATACAAACCTATAACAGAAATACAATATAGAAATACGATACAAAGTAGTAATAAATATATTAATATTATATATTTATCATATAACTAATTTTATGATTTCTTAAAATGAAAAATAAGAAATAAATATTAACAACATTAAACAAACTTCACCTTTTCAGATAAGATAATAATGTAACCATAAAAGCAGACAAAGGCAACACGACAGACAGTCATTAAATAAAAGAGAATATATAGAAAAAGCATAAACTTATATAAAAAGACAACATAACATATCAAAAATTTTAAAAATTCTATAATAAATACACAAAAAAAAACATGATACCTGACCTTATAAATAATGGCTATATAGAAAATATAGAAGGACTAAAAACTACTGCAGCTGTTCCCCTATAAATTTATTTACAACCCAAGATACATAAAAATAACAAATTTTTTGGATTCTCCTTTATATAATCTGACAAAAAATTTAGCTAATATATTAAAATATATATTTATTCAAGAGCAAAATTATGTACGTAATTCTGTTGAGTTCGCTTCTAACATGAAGGAAGTTATGAATATGAAATTACGTTAATCACTTGACGTCATCTCTTTATTTGCTAATATTCCTACGGATATAGTTATAAGTATAGTACCGTTGCAATACAGTTACAGTTACAGTTATTCAACAACAACAGTTACAGTTATTCATTCCATTAAGCAGTTTTTTAAATCTACTATTATTGGTTTTTGATAATTATTATTTTCAGTACAATAACGAATTTTACGAACTGGCAGATGGTTTAGTAAAGGGAAATTATTTCTCACCAGTCTGTTCGGCTCTAGGTATCCAGGATGTTCAAGAACATTGTTTAAGAATGCTGTCATTTAGGATACCTTTTTTTGAGAGATATGTCGATGATATAATAACTTCGATACCAAAAAATACAACTCAGGTCGTTTTAGATATCTCTACTATAATAGCTATCCCAAATTACAATTTACAGTTAAAAATGAAAACCACAACAGCATATCATTTCTGGATGTTTATATAAATAGAACAGAAATCAGAACAATACAGACATATTGGTTTCATAAAGCAACATTCTCTGAACTTTTTCCATATTTTATGGCCGAGCACTTTCAGAAAAAATTAATACCATCAACAAACTTAAACACATAGCATTAACACTTTCTTACCACGAAACAAATTTATTTACATACTCAATTACATTAAATACATGCTGCTCAAAAATACTTTTCCATTATCTTTATTTAATTAAATCTTAATAACACCATAACACAAATACCAAAACCAACTAGTTGCATTTCGAGTTAAATCACTAAAATTCAGCATCAGAGAAAATTAAAACTGATCACAAACTCTAAAACTTCTAAAGATAATAAAATTATTTCTTAGGATTATGCGATATAAAATGGTATTAAAGAGTGAAAATAGAATCAAAAAACAATTTTACTCTAAACTTAAAACTAAAACTGAAAGTGAGTTGAAATTTGACATAATATATAATATTCCGCGTTATAATTGCAAAAAATGATGTATTGAACAAACTGTAAGGAATTTCAGACAAAGACTAAAAGAACGTAGATGCGATCAAAGGAATTATATTTTAAAAGCAAATCCTACGGCTTTGGTAGAACGCAAAATACATACTGGATATAATTCTGATATCGACAAAATTATAATTTTAGCATCTCAACCTAATTACAAATAGCGATTATTTAGAGACATGATTGAAAAACAAATATAAAACAAGAATAGTTTTAAAAGAGAACGACATACAAAATTTAAATGCAGCTTATTTCAATATAGTTCAAAAAAACAAAAAGTAATTTTATTTCCTTTATTAATTATCTTTGGTTTAAAAATACATATTTAGTTTTTTCCCTATATCTGCAAAATCATTTAAGTACCGATAAAACGTCTGCATTCATCTGGTGATAGTCGGCAGATAGATCGAAGTTTATGTTTCTAAATTGCTTTTTAAACGAGCGTTTTCCAGTTTATTTCGTTGATATTAATGTTGTATGTGTGTATTAATGAAACCTGTAATAATTATGTATATTCTAGCAATTGAATATGACAAAAAAGTCTAAACTAAATGTAAGTACCAATTTAAAATTTTTGTGTAATTTTTGAATTATTGATTATTTTACTTTAATTTGTATAAATTCAAAATAAAGAAAGAAGAAAAAAAGATGTTTTGTGTTAGTAATTGTCGATAAATTATATACACAGTGCGTCCATTAAGTATCAGTATTGGTCCAGGAAAATGCGATTAAATAAAATACCTGGCATTTTTTATGAATTACTATTCGAATTATTCTCCTCTCGTTTCGATACATTTGTTACATCGATACTGGATTTGATACATTTGATACATCGAGTCTGGATGTTTTAAAAAGACACCCTTTCAACTTTGGGAACAAGGAGAAGTCGCAAGGGGCTAAATCTGGTGAATACAAGGGGTGGTTGATCACACAGACTTGGTTTTGAACCAAAAATTGACGTACAATTAATGATGTGTGACTTGGTGTATTATCGTGCAACAAACTCCAGCTGTCTGGATCGGGATATTCTGGCCAAATGCGACGAATTCTGTACACCAATGGTTTTAAGACTTCTAAAGTAGTAGTGCCCAGTGACAGTTTGACCAGTTGGAATGAACTTTTTGTGGATGATGCATTTGCTACCGAAGAAAACAATGAACATTATCTTGATTTATGAAGGAGTTTTTCGTGGTTTTTTTTGCCTGTGGTGAGTTTTTCGACTTCCATTCCGCACTTTGGCGCTTAGAATCTGGATCGTATAAAAAACATCATGCTTCATCTCCCGTAATAATTGATTTCAGGAAGTTTGGATAATTTCTGGCGGCTGCGACGACCTCTCTGGAATGATTGACACGAAGTGATTTCTGCTCCTCCGCCAACGTGTGGGGAACAAACTTTGAACACACCTTTGTTTTACGCAAATCATTCTGAAGATTAAGTCGAATCGTTTCTTTGCCGATATTCACAGCCTTTTCTATCATTTTTAGTGAAGCATTGCGGTCATTTGCTACAAAACCGCGAACTTTTTCGATCATTTCGGTAGTGCGAGCTGAAATTGGTCTCCCGTCACGTTTGTCATCCTCTAGCGACACTCTGCTACCCAAAAAACGTTTATGCCACAGAAAAACATTTGTTCTGCTTAAACAATCATCTCTGTACACTTGCTGCCTCAACCGGAATGTTCCCGAGGCAGTTTTACTGCGTTTTGCGTTAAATTTAATAACAGCTCTTTGCTCCATAATTTTATTTGTACATCAAACTTTTTTCGCTTGTAAACAAGATGTCATAAAATCAACAAATGTGAACCGATCGTGGTAAATTAGGTTTCGTTAGGTCCCGGAATGTTCAAGCTTTAAACGACGCCGCTCGTCAATAGAGGGCGTGACTGGTTGCTGAGATATATCTTAAGTACTGATATTTAATGGACACACTGTGTATATTTCAGTGCCTTACAGAGGTATTTCTGAAAATTTCTGTGTCCTAAAGAAACAAGTTTTTGCGAAATGTTGACAGTTTCAAAGCACTGAGTTGATATTTTAATCCTAACCCAAATATAAAAAAAACAATTTTCAATAATATCTACAATGTCTTTAATACTTCATCGGCGATTACTCAATAAGATCCTTGATTTTGATAATGTTTTCTTTATTGGTTTATGTGGAAGGTCTTCCTGAACGAGGTGCATCATTCATTCATCATTCATCAACTAGTTTTACTATCACATGTTCTTGTACCTCTTATAAAAATTTTTTGTTTGATAGAGCTTTATTGCCGTAACACTTTCTTTGCATCAGCAAATTTATCCATTTTAGAAAATCATCGACACAAATGTTTACAGTTTTACAGTTACAGAAGATGGTATAATTTCTAACCTAATTAGATAAATGATATAAAACTTCCGTTAAATGTTCAGGGCAGTCATATCAACAAACAAAATGGTAGATCAATTTTTCTATTGGAACCTTCGGTGTGAAACCCTAAACTCAAAGAGATTTACCACTAAACACCGAAACATCTTTAGTTAGATGTTCAGGGCAGTCATATCAACAAATAAATGGTAGATCAATTTTTCTATTGGAACCTTCGGTGTGAAACCCTAAACTCAAAGAGATTTACCACTAAACACCGAAACATTTTTTTTAAAGTTCTCGACGCACGTTGCGCTAACCATGTTAGCATCATCAGGAGATGATTTAATCTAATTTTAAAAACTAAACTATGTTCTATTTATATGAGACCCTAATTGCTAACCTACTTCCTACCTAATAAAGCGTGTAAAAAAATACAAACAAGAAAAAAGAAGAAAAGGGGAAAAAGGGCTGGTAAATTTCAACAGGGCTTTGGATCATATGAAAGCATTCAAATAGAATAATGCAAGAACATAATGAGCCGGGATAAAGGACCTAATCCGTTCAGTTAACTTTTACAATTATTAATGTAAGGGTCAGTTAAATTCGCGGTTCTTTTTTCTTTCTTTTGTTAATTAGGTATGTAGTACGCTTGATAGGTAGTAGGTTGGCAATTTGGGTCTGATATAAAGAGAACCTAGCTTAGTTTTTAAAATTAGATTAAATCATCTCCTGATGATGGTAACATGGTTAGCGAAACGTACGTCGAGAACTTCAAAAAAGTGTTTCGGTGTTTAGTAGTAAATCTCTTTGAGTTTAAATAAATGGTAGTATTGATGCGCAAAACGCCGAAATTTTTAAATCATCTTACTTTATGATCATAGTAATATAAATGACGAGTTCTTCTGCCACACGAAACAGGTTCTCCAAAATAGTATTCCTCCTTAGATATATTTTCCATATGTATGGTCTTATATAGCGATTTCCAAACTGGGAAGCGCGAAAAGTTTAACAGATATGTAATTTTCATAACATAACATATATTAAAATATAAAACTATATACTATTAAATAAACTTTTGTAACATAGCAATAAATTTATAAACCATTTTTTAAATCATTTACTGCCTATTTTCTGTAACTTCAAGCATTATATAAAAACAAAGCACCCTAAGTTATTTGGACGCACTGTAGGCTTCATAACAAAGCTCTTATGTGACGAACGAAGAGCGAACAACATTTTAACAAAAGCTACGAAAGTTATAATCCAGATAAAAAAAACGGTCAGTTTACATTTAGATTGTTTGCAAAGCTGTATGAAGATGCGGAGGTTAATTATACCTAGCTTCTATGGTATTGTGAAGTGCACCGGCTATCTCCTGCAAAATTGATTCAAGGGGTGTTCGAATCAAATATATTGCAATTTTTCTTAGCCAAAATCATAATGAACAAGCAAATTTGTTTAGAAATGGTAACTTTATGTTAAACCTGCCTATATGGTTAAAATTTTTGGAAAATTGGGTGCACTGGCCACAAATACATTAGCTGTTTCAAAAAATTGGTGATATGAAAATTAAATTTTCATACCACTACACATTTACAAAAATTTGGCGACCACTGTAGTAGACAATGGTTAGCTTTTTGTACAACAGTTATATTTAAATCATAACGTCTATAGAAGCTCAATCCAAAAAATAATACAAAAATATTTATATGATGGAAAAAATATGCTGGATTATATATGACTACTAATAATAGAGATTATTACGTTTTTTTATTAATTTAAATTTTGTTGGTTACTTTTTCATGACACTGAGGCAACTGCAATAGAAGTATTATTAAACAAGTGCATGATATGAAGTAATAAAGGTATGTTAACAAAAGACGGAAAATATGAAACACGTGGGTATTTTGAAAACCATTTAATGAATAGATGAATAACATTTCAATGCATGCAGTAAGCGACGAACAAGGAGAGATCTCTCTCCACGACATCAGCTCCATGGAAGCAAGATACCTGGGGCGGTGGAACCCATTTATGTTCGGCGACTACTGCTGCTTTTTAAAAAGATATGATGCTAGAAAACACATGAGGAAAAAGTTAATGTTTTTGTCGCTGTATGACATCTCATGTAATATTTTTATTATTCACATAATCCTCAGTAATATCTTTGCCTAGATTTAATACGTTCTACATGTTTATATTTTATAATTATTAGATACAATCTAATAATTATAAAATATAATGTAATAATAATAAAATATGTCGTCTTCCTTTTTTTTCCCTACCACCGACCCCTTGTAATAAACAAAACTGTACGTGCTACTGTAATTAGCTTATAAATTTCGGATTTAGGACTACATTACCTTTAAAAAATTTAAATTTGTTAACCTGTGTTATTTATAACATTTAAAATAATAAGATATAATTTTGTTATCCCCATAATGTTTATCTCATCTTTAAATTTTGTGTTAATTAAGTTTTGAATATTATGCCTATCAAGTCAATCAAGTGAATTATTATTAGCAATGAAACTTTGTGTCCTTTTTAACACATTTTTCAGAACTTTTGTCAACATATCTGGTATTAATGTGGCGATTTGAGCACGAATATTATACTTGAGTTGTATGGTATCGGTCTTATTTATGTAAATTTTTTCCTTGAAAAATAAACCACATCCGTCAAATTGATTTTGCATGAAAATTATTATATCAATTTGATGGAAGTGGTTTTTGATGCCATTACAGTATTCTAATGGCTAATTATTATCTGTAGGCATCATATCTTGAACATTTTGAATCTTATAATAAAACATATGCAAGTCAGTTCCCAAAATTCAGCGTAACCTGCGTGGAGAAATTCCGCCTCAACTTTTATGGAAATTCCTCCATACTGAGAATATTTTCAGTCATTAGTACTGTACTTGGACCTCTGATGCGAGACTTATTCCCAATTGTTCCAAATTATTGAAATTGCTTAAATATACGAGAATATTTTCAGTCATTAGCACTTTTCTTGAACCTCTGCTCCGAGGCTTATTCCCAATTATTCCAAATTATTGAAATTGCTTAAATATACGATACTTTATTGTTTTGTGAGGCACCGAACGATTACGGCATTTTTCTCTAAAGTCACACTGAGTTAAAATACTTTAATTATATTTTAAAATATAAATTATAACAATTTCACTGCGTTCTCTTAGCTAATATTTATACATAAAAAAATTGCGGGTGTGCACTACATAACAGTGAAATCCAAACTGTCACAAATGTCACGAAAAAAGAGGTTCAGAAACAAAATATCAGCGTGACACTTGACTCATCCTTTAGTTAGCCCACCGTTGGGCTTTAGTGTAACATGGTTAATTTTGGTTAATATTCATTATTTTAACTTATAGACAATTTGGGTTTTGATTTTTTTTGTCATAAATGGAAAAATCATATATGAGTTTTATAACAAAACTTTTTTTTTAATTTTTTTTTCCTTATAATTTAAAAGTAAAAGTAAAGTAAAGTTTTGGGGTTAGAGGCGCATCAGCAACTGATGAGGCTATTTAGCGACTGGACCTACAGCTTAACGTGGGTTCCGAACCACGGTCATCAGCTACCAAAAACCACGGTCAGCACCCCCCTCGGGCTATCAACACTTGGTTTTGTGCTTAACTGAAAGTATCTCGAGAAGCCTACCGACTGGTGAGTGACCAACGCAGAAGACCTCTCAGAAGGCGTCCAGCCTTACCCAGCCTCGAACTGGCGTGACTGAGGGGTGATTCCTTGTCAGATTTTACACTCTTACCTAGAAACATTCGCAAGAATTTTAGAAAAACTTTTTTGCCTAGTACGTGATTCGAATCCGCTCCACATTAACTGCCGTAACGTAAGGCTGGCGCCTTAGACACCACAGCTAATGTGGATCTAATTAAAAAATTATATCAAATTGAAAATATATTTTTAAACCTAGTACCGATGATGCGCCTACATCTCCCGAAAAAACCCGAGAGCTTGTGACGTCACAATGTTTATTTTCCCTCAACATTACAGACAGTTAATACGAGGGTTTTCGTTTTTAATCAATTTATTCTTATTATTATCATCATTGTATTGATAAATTTATTGAAAATGTCAAATCTAATTAGTTATCGTGCCTGTTTCGTACAATTTTGTACGAATACTACAAAAACAACCCTCCACTTTTTTGTAATGTGCCACAAGAGGTTAAACGTTGAAATCAATGGTTGCAAGCAGTCATCTTGTCATCAAATATATACAAAAGATCAATATAACATTATATCGATTATTTTATGTTTGAGTATTTATTACCTGTTGAAGCTAAACAATCGTGACATTGAGTGTCTTAGGTTTTTCTTAGTTTTTCATTAATAATTAAGGTAACTCTATAAGCTTTACTCAGAACTTTATGCTTTGTATGACAGTCCCTTCACCGTGCAAATAACATTTTTGCCGTTAATTTGAACCTTTAGCACCTCGAACTTCAGCTGAATTGAACCAAATGTCATTTTTGAGAAAATCTGAGACCATAAAAATATCCACACCAGGTATATTATCAGAATTGGCTTTTATGAACCCTTTGTCACACATTACTGAATTAAATTAATAACCAACAATTTTTTTTTTGCAATAAATTTCAATAATTTTGACTGTACACATGATATACACAGGTAAAAGTGGTTGACAGCATTTACGTGAAAACACTAACATAATGAAGTCACAAATATGGCAGCCAATCGTGGTGCTTTCGGAGTCACCTGATTTTAATTTAAATTTTAAAAATTTTAATTCATTTATAATTAATTCCAAAAAATTTTTGAAAAGTTTTTTGCATCGATTATCAATATTATTTATGATAAAATTTTAGAATAAAGTAAAATAATTATCGATTTTTTTACTTTATTCTAATTACCTCTTAATTTTCCGCAACTTAACACATAAAACTGGAAAAAGTCAAATTATAGGAGAAATGCTTCAACGGTAGAACAATATGCTTTAGCATGGTAAACATTGTTCTTATTACAGAAGAAATACCTTACTACACTCACTTCTTACAAACAGTATTAGAACATTGCACTGATATAGTATAATATTATGAGATTTTCTTCTATACTGTCTTCACATGCAGTCGATTTTTCTGTTAATACTGTATAAATGTTCTATCCTCTAGCTATTATTAACTAGAACATAAAAGTTTTCTTTGTTTAATTCTGTTTTATATTTCAGTTATTCAATTATTACTGCAATCGAATAGACAATTCTAATTAACATTTTTCGATTCATTTTGAAAATTTTGTAATATGGAATCTAAGCAGTAATATAACATTCTTTTGTAATTTTATAGTTTCATGCTGGACATTAATGTCATTATATGGCTGGAAAATTATGGGGCCCACATCTGAGCGATCAATTAAAATTTACACCGAACTAGAGATTTCTCGACATGTTTCCGTTTTAAAATCGTGTTATTGCAAAATGTAGCAAACGTTACTATTATTTTATAGTTTCCTTTTAATATTTTTATATCTGCCGTTTATATTGCCTTATATTCCCACAGTATAATCTGATAAACAATTAGATTTCTGTTACTTAATGGTTATAAGAATAATCAAGCATTTGAATAAACCATTATTTTTATTTTAAAAAGATAATACTCTATACCGAATTATAAAAATGAAATATTCAGTATATTGTGTTTTATGATAATTGCAATAGCGAAAATATTATAGAATATGTTATATTATTAGATGTACACATAAGTAATGTCGTTTTTTGATATTGTACAAAATTATGCTTAAGAGTTCATACAGTCTTAATGTTTAATATAATTTCCATGGTTATTAAGATTCTTAACCCATCTCCATAACAAACTTTCCAGTCTCTATTTGTAAAATTTTGAAGTAAAATATTGTTTGAGTGCACTTTTGACAGCTGTTACATTTTTTCCAAAGATAATGTTCCATAGAACTGAAAAGATGTTAATCTGAAGGTGCAGCATCATGAGAATTAGGTGTGTGCGGAAGTACTTCTCAGCCTAACTTTCCGTTTTTTCTTGTATTATTCCATTGTTGGATACTATGAGTAACATTCTCATGTTGCAGAGTAACACCTTTTCGATCAGTCAGTAATTGTAGTCTTGGACGATTTTAGATCAAGGCCATAGTTAATCTATGAAGCTGAGAACTATAATATTCACATATATATATATATATATATATATATATATATATATATATATATATATATATATATATATATATATATATATATTCTACTGTCTTCAAGACTCATGTCTCATGTTTTCAAAACTTTTGAACTTCACTCATATCTTCAAGACCAATGTCTCCTTCTTGTAACGTTTGGAACCAGAGCTGAGCGAATTAATACGGCATTTTTCCTCTCTATTTCGCTAATCGCACGAGCGACGCCAATCGCTTTGACGCCTTTTTAAAAAAAAATAATAAAAAAAAAAATTGAAATTAAGATCCATTGTACCCTTTCGTCCCACGATATCTCAGACAATCAATGTTGAATCGTCTTGAACTGTCGGCTGAATATTTCCCAGTGTAATTACGTTCAAATTAAATAAGGAATGTTTATTTGTCAGAGCAAAAAGTTGAAATCGGATTAAACCTCTAAGGGGTTAAATATAATCATTTATTTATAAACAAAGGAAAAAAACGTTAGTAATTCTGTTGCACCCTAGTATATATATATATATATATATATATATATATATATATATATATATATATATATATATATATATATATATATATATATTATATCTATACTCTATACTATTAAGATTAATTTTAAAAATACATAGTTATGCCGTTTGTTTTGTGCCATATAGTGTAATAACCAAATAAATATAAATAATAATGTATCTCCAGCTTTTTTTTTATTAACACTTTTAAAACCAGATTAGAGGTTAACAACTTTTTCTGGACCACTGTCCCCTTTACAAGAAGAAAATACAACTCCACTTTTTCGATAATAGTTAATTATAACAAATATTAAAATATTGTTGCACATTATGTATACCTATTTTATTTGTATGTATATCTTTTGAGAATCACAAATTTATAAATTTATTAAAAATACCATCAAATGTAGTAAAGAATTATTATTTTAAAATTTAAAAATAAACACAAAATCAATAAAAACATTAATGAGATGGATGAGGCTGGTGGAGTTTTAACAATGTATTAACAAATTGTTCCAATTTTCTTAACATTAGTCGCATTTCGCCACGCTCAGTGCAGTCTGTTCATTTTCTTAAACAGTTTAGCTACTGCAATAAATTCACGCTCAGCTAAATACGATGAAGGAAATGCAATTCAAAATGTCTGTACTATTGTCCACAATCCAGAGTAAAGAGCTGGTATTAATTTTTGAAGCCAGAACTATTGGTATCTATTTCTGACTTTTATCTTTAGTTCTTCGTTAGTTGTGAGTTCTACGAGTTCCTTTGTACTGAATTATTACTCAGAGGAATTTTCCTGATGATATCTGACGGAGTATTATGATGAAAAACAGTTTTTATTATTTCTTTGACTGCTGGCAAGATTAATTCCTCTCCAATTGTGTAAGATTTTCCTGCTTTGTTAGGAACCTATGCACTAAACGTATGTAACATTTAGGGATTGTTTTTTTAATTAAGCAAAATGTTACAAAAATGTTCTTATTATTTTTTTTATTTTAAATTATTTAATTTAAATGCTTAACCAAACGTAAAATAAACCATTTCTCTCCCAATTAAATTTCCGGAATGTGGTGAATAGCCCATTCATAAAAGTCATTAAAAATAAGCAATCATTAATACCCATATTCTACACAATTCAACTATTAAGAAATAGAAATCTAACCCAAGGAAAGCCATTAATAACAAACCCACACATGCGAATCGAATATTTAAATTTGTCCATAATGAATGACTGTTATTAAAACTTTCTATAAACTTATTCTTTTAAAGGACAACGATAGCTTGTAATTTATTAACGAATCTTAGCGTTATTACTTCATAAATTTATTGGAGCCCGCTGTAACATATTTTCGATAAGGGTACTTGAGTATGAAAACGAGAATTTAAGTCTCTTAATGAACTGAAAATTAATAAATTATGTCCAGATTCCACGATAAATTAAACAGTTTTTCGATGGAGCATTCGTGAGAATTATGTCCATTTATCTATTACTATTTCATGACGGCAATTTATTCTGAAAGAGCTGTATCTTTTAATTTAATTTCAAGTGTTAATTACTTTAATAAATTAGTTCTAATGTAACAATTGATTTCATAATATATATGATGATATTTAGCTTTGAGCAATATATATTGAGTTAACTGTGTATGATACATATTTATGATGAGTAAAATTAATAGTTCGTTTATTTATATTATTTTCTATAATCAAGTCTGAAAAAAGAAGCTATCAATAATTAATTTTATCATCATTTTATCAGTTTTTATTATATTTAAAAGATGTTAGCTGATTTTTCTGAGTATGGTAGGTGCGAACTTTTATGTTATAATAATATTAAGATAAATCTTTGATCTCATGAGAATAGAAAAATACACAAAATAAATAGTAGGTGAATGTTTATTTTGTTAATAAACTTGTACGAAACTAATTACATATCAAATTAAACTACTAAAGTAAAGTTTTGGGGTTAGGGGCTCATCAGCAACTGATAAGGCTATTTAGCGACTGGACCTACAGCTTAACGTGGGTTCCGAACTACGGTCATCAGCTACCGAAACGGCCGGTCACTACCCCCTCGTATTATTCCGTATTATTCCGAGAAGCCTACCGAGTGGCGAGTGACCAACGTAGAAAACCTCTCAGAAAGCATCCGGCCTTACCCAGCCTCGAACTGGCGTGATTGAGGGGTGATTCCTTGTCAGATTTTACACTCTTGCCTAGAAACATTTACAAGAATTTTAGAAAAACTTTTTTGCCTAGTACGGGAATCGAACCCGCTCCACGTTAACTGCAGTATCGTCAGGCTGACGCCTTAGACACCATAGCTAACGTGGCTCCAATTAAACTACTAATGCAAAACAAAATTGTTCTTGAAATCTTCAGTTTCTTGACTCAAGATACAATAACAAAATATAAAAATCTACTACTTTACATTTTTACGAACAAACTTTTGAAAAATTAACAATAGGTAGGTGTCTCCGTAGTTTTCAAGACTTTGCCCATAAAGAATCAATAACATAACAAAAATAGGAACATTTTGTAATATCTAAATCTATCATACAAAAATATGAGTTTTTCCTTATTGTTGCAATACTGACGTTAATCTTCGGGCAGACTCCTTTAAATAGTACAGGTCCTCATACTTTGTTGCACTGATTTTTCTGTTATTTTGATGCAATTATTGTAAGGGAGCAAAAGGCAACAGTGTGACCTGCGATGATTTTCTTTGTGGTATTAATTTTCGCTCATAAGAGAATCGCAGTTTGAAAAATATGTCACCACTTGGAGTATAACGTAGAGCCCGAATGTTCGTTGCTTTCGCATCACCTTTTTCAAGACCAGGACTAATGCATTTAAAGAACTGTACTTCAATGAATTTCTTGAAAAACGGATAGTTCAAATATGATACGCCGAAAGGTTTTTTTCTAGCACTTCTGCAGACACCGACATAATCCGCAGGAATATTAATAGTTTTGTTCCTTAGAACTCGCTCAATAGTGGAATACATACAGTCTGCTTCCATTTGAGTGTGCCCAAGTTCAAGAAACTGTTATTCAATTATTATATTGTGCTTCATAACTGTAGAAAGCAAATCATTAGACATTATGCAGTTTCGGTTCTGATATGGGCATCTAACACTATACAAAATTCCTTTTTTTTTGACCTTCTGCCATTGGTTCTGCTGATACATTAACTGCCTTCTCGAATGCCTTTTCAATTAAATCGACTTAAACACTTTCGCAAATTCTTCAAAATTCAAACCTTCTTCAGTTTCATTCCATAAATAACAGAATCCATCTTTATTCTTTAGATTATAAAAACTAACATTATGTACTTGAAGTTTTGTTCTATAAAACAGACTACTGATATTTGACATGAGTGCTATTAACACAGCCTGTAAAACAACCGTGAATACAATTTGTTCATCATTTTTGTCTTTGTTTTTTTCTAATCTGGTTTCTTTCTATTTTTGATGTTCTAAATAGTCCGCATCAGATAGTTTGTCAACTTTATATAAAGCACATTTCTCGCATTGATCGATCCTTCCTGGAAATATTTAAATCGAGGTTTTTGGAATTAAAAATAGCGATGGATAGAGGCTCCATATCTCGCGATACACACCAATCGTTTTTGTAAAAATCATATCAAGCTTTTTTCGTACTCCGCTCTGGTAGAAAATATTTTTTCTCTGTTGTTGCACGACAGTAATGAGATTCCATAACAGGCAAAAAGTCTAAAAAAATTCTAACTCTCGACATTCTTTACTAAATGGGTTTGGATCAGAACTTCCATTTTCACGTGATTGACGGATACTAGGACATGCATTGTAATGTGCGATTAGGCACAACCTATCTACCAATTCCAAGAGTATTTAAAAACATAGTCCTACAGACTTTGATATGCTGATAGAGGATTGGTTTCTTCTAGATTCCTTCATTTCTGTTCTCCTTCGTGGACGCTTAATAGGTGTAGAATTTATGAGACCATCAACATAAACTTTCTCTCGTCTCTTCATCTTCTAAAAATACTTGTACGATCTTCTTCCCTGAAACTTGAACAATTTATTTTCCCTTGTTTAATATGTTTACAACTACATTTATTTTTTAAAATTTTCGGTTTTCGCGAAACTTCATAAATCCAAGTGTTTGCTGCTGTTTTCTTTCTTCTGTAATATTTCTTCCCAATTTCCCTTAGATTCCTATTATTTTCTGCAAACCAATTTAATTTTAGTGTCTGCGCTCTTCTTTTTCTCAAATGGAACTAAACCACCTTCATCACTTTCGTCTGAAATCAAGTCATCTATTTGATCCAATATGTCAAAGAAACCAGAAACGAATCCACTTGAAAGACCATGGATTGGATTGTTGGATATATCTTCAGTTCTTTCTGGAAACTCCTGATTAATTAAATACAAAACAATTCGACACAAAAAACACTATTAATTGAAATAATTACGAGAGCTGAACTGACGGTAACAAAAACCAGTACAAAATGGCATCAGTCACGGATTTAGCTGTCAATTTTTACATGTAAGGAATTATCTGTTTTACTCATCACGTGATTTCGATAACTTACGACCATTCTTGCATTTAGCTGGTTTCCCTAGCCGATGAGCTATCTCTTTCTCTTTCGAACGGTATAAATATGTCATAAAGGACAAAAAATGAATTCAGCAAGTTTACGCTCTAAGCCGACGATATATATATATATATATATATATATATATATATATATATATATATATATATATATATATATATATATATATATATATATATATATATATATATATATATATTTGTTACATTATATTGAGAATATAAAATTTTTATAGCCATTTATTCCATTCCGTTTCAGTATACATTTGGTTTGTTTTATTACAAATAAAGAAAGAATAATTTTTCACAATATAACATTTTAAACGATTCACGTTACATTAGGAAACACAAGATTGTTTTATTAATTTAATTGTTCGTGTGTTAAGTGTCCACCATCCATTCTTGATGAAAGAAACTTTGTCGGTTATTAAAATATTAAACAAAAAATGTATTTCTTTGGTTTTGGCAATAATCTTTTTATAATATTTTAGTCTGTGTGAAAAATCCAAAGGGTCAATGAAACACAAAATTAAATTTCTTCAGTGGAAATAAACTCTACAATCGAAATAACCATTTGCAACGTTTGCCAATTGTTAAGAAACTTTCATAGGTACTTTCTCTTACACTTTAGATATCCGATTTCGTCCGATAATTATTAATTATGATTTTTAATCTTACTCTTTCATGATGCACAATGTGCAAAAACTGGTTTCGCGATTTTGGCTGAGAATAATGCGAAAATGCATCATATTCAGGAGCACCGAAATAGTCGTCATCATGGAAAATGTTAATTTGATTTTCTTTACGTGTTATTCAGTGATCAAAAGGTCATAGTGATATTTATAGAAAAGTGTGGTTTTTCATTAGACAGTATTAAAAAAAAATGCATCCCAAACTAGGTCTTAAAAAAGTATTTGCTTATCGGGTCTTTAATGCATTAATTACTGATTAAAAATTCATCATGTAAATCACAGTCTGAGACCAATTTGCTGAATATTGAAGAGAACTAGGAGTTTTTGAAATTATTTGTTACGGTTGATGAAACTTTTCTGGCCCATTTCTTTGACTTAGTGTCAAAGTGGCATATTCTGTAAATGGGGACATCAGAGCTCACGACCGCCTAGAAGACTTTTGCTTTATTTGCACTTTTGTGAAACATTTTTCGGGGCGTTGTTTTTTAAGATAACCATTTAGTTCATAATAATTAAATTTCAATAGCTACCATCTACAACATCAACTTAAAACACAAAATAATAGCACCCCTGCTCTCCATATTTGAGCTCTGGCGTTTAATTTTTAAATTGTAAGCGGATGGGACATACGATAAACTAATTATTCTAACCATTAATATAATGTCACTGCTTCTGTGAATATTTGGCTGTTGGCTGTTGGCGTTGTTTTTTAAGATAACTATTTAGTTCATAATAATTAAATTTCAATAGCTACCATCTACACCACCAACTTAAAAAACAAAATAATAGCACCCCTGCTCTCCATTTTTGAGCTCTGGCGTTTAATGTTTAAATTGTAAGCGGATGGAACATACGATAAACTAATTATTTTAACCATTAATATAATGTCACTGTTTCTGTGAATATTTGGCTACTGACTGGCAAATAAATAGACATGTTTAGCGAGCACGTTGAACTCAATCGTTATCGATGCACCAGATGTATTAAACTCTTGAGCGATTATGTTGAAAACTAAAATTATTTCAATTATCGCAGATGATGTATATTCCTCTATGATAGAAATGGTAATCTTTGACCTTTTTTCGTCTTTGGCGAGCTGTTTGTATATGGCACCATTGCGTTGGCCATTCCTGCCAACTCAGTCTACCCACAGAGCTTGCAGGAGACATCCGTGGTGTTCAGGTAAGTGCACTACTTTCGTAAATATATACCTACCGTACGTCAAAGTGATGTATGGTTGTCTTTTGTGATAGTTTTTTTTTATAATCAGGTATTGTATTTATGTGACTTTTGTTAGGAAATTTGTTTATTTTACAATAGTAGTGTTTTGTCTTTTTATAGGCTCTATTATTACAATACAATGACGTCACAAGACTTTAGAAGACGCTCAACTTACTCGATTATTGCAAGAATCGGATAATAAAGAGAACGAGGGATCAGGCAGTGATATTGAAAACAATCTATTAGAAAATGAAGTTCAAAATGATATTGAAGATTATGAGTTAAGTCCCCCACAAGTGGAAAGCTTATTGAGCACCAAAAATGTTTTTGAAACTCACAAAAAACGAACTCGCAAAAGCTATTCATTGTAGTAATAGAAATGTGACCTGCCACAACTGGTTTACGTTAGTTCCTTTAGTCAAAAACTTGCTTAGGCAATCGTATAATTTGACTGTAGTAGGAACTACCAGATCAAATGAAAGGGAAATACCTTGAGGAGCTGAAAGAAGTCGACAAGATGACCACTTTTAAATAAAGGCCTCAATTTTGCTTTGCCGGCATCTGGCAGTGCTTTGGAGGATATGGTAGCCGGTATTGAAACTGGTATTAAACACTTACCGGAGTCTTCCAAAGCTTTCGTCAGGGAGTCATGTAAAAGCAAAATTGCAAAAAATATTTCAAATAAAAGTCAAAAAATGCCAAATATTTCTAAGATTGTCAAGCATCTGCGAGAGAAGGATTGTTTTTATTTAAAAGCTGATAAGGGAAATAAGGTTGTAGTAAGGGACAAACCTGATTACTTTGAACGCGTTGAAAAATTAATTCAAGAGGGTCCTTATAAACGATGACCTAGGAATCCATTGTCAAAAATGATTAACAAAGTCAGAGATACATTGAAATCTTGTAACAGCTTTATTTCTCCTTCTCTGAAAAGCAAACTACATGTTTCTAATGTAAAACTGCCAAGATTGTATGCTCTACCAAAAATTCATAAATCAGGAAAATCAATGAGACCAATAGTAACAGCCATTGATTCTCCAACATACAACTTGGCAAAGTGGTTAACAAAGGAATTTGAAAATCTACCAAACCAACTACCTTCCTGTTCTGTGATAAACTCAACCAAATTCATAGAAAAAGTCAAACCACACATCTACAGGAAGGTGAGGTTTTGGTTTCCTTTGACGTTTCATCGTTGTTTCGGAGTGTCCCGATTCCACATACCTTGAAATATCTGAGGGAGTTACTCGAGTTAAACGGTTTTAATAACAAGGTTGTTTCTGATTACATCTCCTTAACAAGACTGTGTGTGAAGCAAAATTGTGTTCAGCTTAATAACAGGTTTTATGAACAACAAGAAGGAACGACAATGGGCAATCCTCTGTCACCGTTCTTAGATAACTTATTTACGAGTAAATTTGAAACCAAGGCAAAAGATGAATTCAGTTACTTTCCGAAGGTATGGTTAATATATGTGGATGATGGTTTTGCCATTATTGATTCGAAAAATGAAAATTTAGATGATTTTATTAAGAACTTAAATAGTAAATCCCAAAATATTATATTCACGCATGAACTCGAAAACAATGACAGTTTACCATTTCTGGATGTTTTAGTCAGTAGAAACAATAAAAATAGGTTAGATTTTGATATTTTCAGAAAAAACACCACCACTTCGAGATATATTTCTAATGATTCAAATCATAGCCTCCAAAATAAGATGGCTAGTTTAAATTTTATGCTAAATAGGTTAATTAATTTCCCTTTAAATACAAATAATTATAAGAAATAATTAAAATTAATTAGGGAGGTACCTGAAGTGAATGGTTATAATAAGAACATTGTAGATAAATTAATTAGAAACCATAAGTTCAGAAAATTATTGAAAGAATCTTCGACTTTTCAAAAGGATCAGAACACAAAGAAATTCATGGTAATACCATTTGATGCCCAAATAATGAGAGGGCTAGACAAAATTTTGAAAAAAGTGGACATTAAGATTGTGTACAAACCATAAAATAAATTAAGAGAAGTTCTGGGTAATTCAAAGGATAAAGTAGATCAACATGAAAAGTCGGGGATTTACGAAATTAGTTGTCAAGACTGTGATCGAAGATACATTGGGCAAACAAAAAGATCCATATTGACATATTGCCCATATAGATATGGGAGAAATGAAAAATCTTGTGTTACCCAACATGCATTCGAACACGACCACAGTATAGATATTAATATAAGAGTAAGTAATTAATAAGAGTAAAGTAATTTAGGACTAATTAAAAGTGTTAATAATAATAATAGGGCTTTGGATGCATATGAAAGCATTCAAATAGAAAAATGTAAGAAAATCATGAACCGAGATAAAGGACCTATCCCGTTCAGTCAATTTTTTCAATTATTAATGTAAGGCGTAGTAAACTTCACGGTTCATGATTTTTACACGCTTCGTTTGGTAGGGTTTTTCATATAAATAGAACATAGTTTAGTTTTAGAATTAGATTAAATCCTCTCCTAATGATGCTAACATGGTTAGCGAAACGTGTGTCGAGCAGTTAAAAAAAAAATTATTTGGTGTTTAGTGATAAATCTCTTCAAATTTAGTGTTTCACACCAAAGATTCCAATAGAAGAATTGATGTTGCAATAATGCAATATTATATCCAAACGATTTATATGTTATAATATAGTTAGGAGATATTTTCTATAGCAGTTGTTTTGTTTATTAAAACATATGGCAACCCCACATTTTTCGCATTCAATTTGCGTATACTTACATCTCATTCTTTTATTTGTCCAAACAGGCCAGTGTCCGTGTTGGGCCAGCCTAACATCTTTTGGTGGACATGCTGAGCTGGACCTTTCTTCTTTTTATTTTGAATTCGGCATTCAATATCACTATGAGGCTTTATACGGTTTGCAGTCAGATATTTGCATAAAGTCTCAGCAATAGCTACTCTGAATTTAGCAGAGTTGAGAATTTTACTGGCACTTCCGTTCTCGGCGTTTATTCTTCTGTATAAGAGCTATGAATTACACATAGCCATGTCAAAAAAATGATAAAAGAATCGTAGATACCAGAGTTTACTACGAAGTCGTAATTTGTAGTGACCCATCACACAATCTAATAGATTGACACCACCCATATGTCGAATATATTCTGCTAGAACGAAAGGACGTTCAATGGAAATATATTGTTTTCGGGGCTTGTCGTATCTCTTTACTTCAGAAATAGGATGCTTTCCTGCGAAGTTGGATGCAAGAATGACAATTTCATTGCCCCTCCAAGCCACCACAGCTACGTCAACTCCATTACAATTACCGACCTGTTCTATGGATGTACCACGGGGTTCTTCTTTTAATTTTTTCTCATCTGGCAGTTTGCAGTTGAGAATACGATGTTTACTTATAGCGCCTAAACCCAAAATGCCACGACTGGATAGGTATTCAATAAGCGGTAACGAGGTGTAATAATTATCGAAGAACAGAGCACCTGAACACATTAGCTTGTGTGGAACACATTTGTTTATCAACGGATAAATGTGCTTCAAGGGGAATTTTTTCAAAGTTGTAGCTGAGTATCTCAATCAAAGGCCGGATTTTTAATATTTTATCAGAATCCACGTGGTCATAGGGTAACATTTGTCTATTATCATTGAAATGCAATGATTGTCTGAGTAGTTCAAATCGTTTCGACGGCATTGTCTGTTTATCGCAGCGAAGCCAATATTTTCAGACCAATACATTTTCACATTAGACATGTGAACTATTGGCATGTAAATCTTTTTGTACAAAATATAAATTAGTTTGATCTCGTATAAGGTCGATAATGTCGTCAGTAAACAAATACGAAAATACCTGGAAAGGAGTATCCAAACGTAATATTTCTAATGGTAAAGCTTCAGATCCACGAAAACGTAGTCGGTCGGTCGTCATTTAGGTTTAGGGTTTTCGTTTCCCATGTGATATTAGCCTTAGGTACACGATTAAATGCACTTGGAGCCGCTGCAGAACTAGTACTAGGGTAAGCTACGGTCGGAATAGTGCTACTGGAATCCTCTGTAGTCGTACAGGACTAAAAATCGAACTCATAGGGTACCTCCGAGTCCTCATCAGAAGTTTCGCGCTCATTTCGCTGTAAGATAAATATCGGATCTGTGACACCGTCGTCTTTTGAAAAGTCTAGGCCATCTTAACTATCTTCCCACTCTCCAAGTATAGCTTCCAGGTCCTGAGCAGTCAAATTACGCCATCTGCGACTCATTTTGATGCTGTAAATAGAAATATCAGTTCCACTATACAGTAGTAAAAATTAGTCACTAACGCACAATGTTGTAGTTATACATCAAAACAAAATCAATCCATAAATCAATAAAAACTTAATTTTACAATACAACTTTACTTGATTACTGAAAGTTAAACTCTTACCTTTTCTCCACGCCAACTTCAATAGCCCATTATCAGGCCTTCTACAATAAATCACTCCTCGTAATTCAACTTGAACGGCACAAACCGGTTTGTACATATTCATCACTTTAATGGTTAAAACAAAAACAAGTGCTGCCATCTAGTTGGTTGATCTGTTAATAAAAAGTAAAATAAGTCTACTTTGAATTGCTATGAAAATATTATTAAATTAACTTAACAAAAACGAAACTTTGCATGAGTTCATAAAAAGAATTAAATATTCTAGCTCTTAGCTGTCCAGTCAAGTTACCAATTTTTTGATTAGCCTACGTATTATTAACGTTGAGCTATTTATTGCATTTTAAAGCTACGTTAAACGAATTTTATATACTTTTGTAGCACTTAAGTGCTTTTTGATCGTATGTAAATTTGCAGCTTATGAGATCTGATCACATCAACCGTGCCGCAGAAAATGAGAGGGAGGAGTTTTCTAAAGTCGTACTTATTCAATATCAGTTTTAACTTACTGTTGATTGCATTAATAATATACTCGTAAAGATTTTTTAACTTCCACGCACGTTTCGCTAACCATGCTAGTATCATCAGGAGATAATTCAGTCTAATTTTAAAACTAAACTATGTTCAATTTATATGACAATCACACTTAATGAAGTATGCAAAAATCATAAATCGTGAGGTTATTAAGGGTTACTTTAATAATTCAAGAAGTTGTCTAAATTGAATAGGTCCTTAATCCAGGCTTATAGTTTGCTTAAATTTTGTTATTTGAATGGTTTCATATGCATTCAATCCCCCATTATTATTTACACTTTTAATTAGTAAAGTCTTAAGTTACTAATATTTATAATAGACTTGACCATAATAGATAAAGGACCTATTCCATTCAGTCAACTTTTTGTATACTTGACATAACGATTAAATAATGTTACGGTTCATGATTTTTATGCGCTTTATTAGGTATGATTGTCATATAAATAGAATAAATTTATTTTTAGAATTAGATTGGATCATCTCCTGATGGTTCTAACATAGTTAGCGAAATGCGCGTCGAGAAGTTAAAAGCGATTTGGTGTTTCTCTCTTGAGTTTAGTGTTTCACACCAAAGGTTGTAATAGAAGAATTGATGCATTAATAATGTTTGTATGCTTATTGGTTTTTAGTTTTAGCAATTTTTGTGTTATGTATTCCATCAAATTTGATTACTACTATATGGAGTTCTAGGTATATCAGGTATTGGTTCTAGGTTGTATATCATAGTTTTTGGTTGCGATATAGTTATGTTTATCCAAACAATCAAATGATATTTGCATACAAACTTCTCTGTTTTGTTAATACCTTGTTCAGTTGATATCTAACGGAGTAGGAATTTGCTGTAAAATGGAATTTAGGATTATATTAGATTTGATTTGTTTGCATATCTTGGATTTGATATAATTGAATTACATAATGTTAGGTTTTCAATTTAATTCTTGGGCTTTTCTGACTATCTTTGACATTTTTGATAACGCTAATACAAATTTAATATTCAAAGTAATTTCCCTCAATTTCTATACACTTTCGCCATCTTTCAGGAAACTCTTGAATCCCATATCGAAAAAAACTTGGTGGTGTTGATCAACTTGGTTGACTTCCTCAAGAAATGTTAGGCGGATATTAACCAGGTTATGTTGCAGAGATTAAAATGATCCAAGTTTGGAGAATACGCCTGCACCGATAAAATCTCCCAGCCCAACTCGTCGATCATTTCCATAGTACCTTTTTGCTGTATGTGGTCATTACATTATCGCAAAGCAAAAATTTCTTCTCTCCTTTCCATACTGGTATGAGGTATTTTCTCCTCCAGGATTTCACTAATATAAATGACTTTCTTGCAAGTGACCGTTTGACCAGACTATGGCAACTCGTAATGTACGATACACAGTTAATTCCACCATATACAGAGCAACACCTTGTTGGTGTGGATATTTGGTTTTACCATATTGATTGACTCACCAGGATTAACCCACGATTTCCGCCCCATTCGATTATCGTAGAGGTTTCACTGGAGAGCAATGACGCAACAACATTATAGCGTCCATTCTTATTCTTAGCTTTGAGATCCTAAGTGATCCAACTACACTCTGAATTTTTCCTAAACGTCTAGAAACGACGAGCTCTAAATTCTTCATCCTTCACTTTTTTTTGCTGTGTCGAACGTTCTCCATCATTTAAGTCAAAATTTCGCTTCCAGTTAGAATTTTGCTACAATTTCAAGCACAAAGCATGTCTTGAGCTTCTGCAGCATATTTTTTTATGTCTATATTTTGTGTCTATAATTGATTTTTTAGGTTATATTTAGAGTAGGTTCGTATATTATATCTTTTTTGAAGCTGAAAGCTCGAGCTTCGAAATATCTATATGGCGATAAATTCTGATTCGAACCGGTTTGGCAGTGGATGAAATAGAGGAGCCAGAGTTAAATTAATGATGTTTATGGTGCAAGGAAATGTACTTTCGTAAATTTAACCAACGATTCTTCACACCATTTTAAAGAAAAATGTTACTTATAATAAGGGTACAAAATCTAAGGGTTCCCGAGGAAAAAAATGAAAGTTACTAAATTACCAGTCAAAAAGCTATGAAAATAATATCATTTTACGCAAATATGTGAAAAAGTCCATTTAGCAAATATTAATTTGTTATTGTTGTTTAACGAATAAACTGCAAATAAACTAATGAACATTGTTAAAACATTTTTTTAATTAAAAATCATACCCAACATCAGCCATGAAGGATGCGGCAACGTCGCAATATTGCCACGATTGTTATTTCAAAATTGCGACAAGCATTATTTCTATGTTTCAATTGCGTGCATTTTAGTTCGATTTATAACCCAATAATATATTCTAGGCCAATACGAGGATATGCTTTAAATTTACCGGGAACCTCTTCAAAATTCTGAAGAAGCTAAGCGTATTTACGGGCAACGAAATACTGAAAGGCCGCTTTCAGACTGACAAACAGTTCCTCAAAGACTTTTGTATACGGGTGGCGTAGTTTCAATATTTCAAGAATATGAGCATGTACAAACTATACAAGCAGCCTTACCCGGTGATCTTTCACACGGGCACAAATATTGTGAATTTTTTATTAGCTCAAACCAAAGGAATCCAAATTCTTGTTCAATATTTTATCAAGCAACGAAGTTTATTGACGAGGAATGAGCTGGTGGACATTTTGAAGAGTTAATTTAATAAAACAATTAATCATGTGTTTCTTAGTGTGGCGTGTAAGATTTCGTTTTTTTTGTAACAAAACAAACCAAATGTATACCGAAACGTATTTACTACATGACTATAAAAACAGTATATTTTATTTTCTAATAATACGTAAGAGACTAATGCGACAAACATTTAGTTTGGATTTTGTGCATATAGTAAGGAAATTTTTTGTTCAAAAAACTCTGAAGAAACTTTGGTTAAATTTACGAAACTACTTTCCATTACAGTCTGTATACCAATTGTTTCGACAAACATTCCCATTTTCAAAAACGAACTAAATGAAACTTAAACTAATAAAGTGTGTCGAAATAATTGTTATACATACAGTGTGTCCTGGATGCACAGGACTTGCCACCCAGTTAAGGACTTGCCACCCCCTTAAAATTTTTATTTCTGGGCCGATTTTCATAAACTTTTGTTGAATAGATCTTGGAAAACGGCTTTACGAAAGCGTATCACATGTTTTTTTCTGCTAATGTCATGGCCAACTGCGTCAATTTTTATGACTCCCATTTTCGAGAAGTACTGTTAGGACTTTTTTTAGAGAAAAAATAGCAACGGATTTTTGGTTAGTACTACCTTAAACCAAACTGTACCTGATTTTCATGGTTCTAATTTAAAAAAGTATCCCAGATATTTGTGATATTCAGTGTGTCCAGGATAAGGATTTACCATCCCCTTAAAAATTTTATTTCCGGGCCGATTTTCATAAGTTTTGTTTTGTTGGATAGATCTCGGAAAACGGCATTAGGAAAGTATATCACATTTTTTTTTTGCTGATATCATGGCTAACTACGTCAACTTTTATGGCTCCCATTTTCGAGAAGTACTATTAGGGCTATTTTTAGAGAAAAACTAACAACTGATTTTTGACCAGCATCACCTTAAACCAAAAAGTACCGATTTTTATGGTTCTAAATGACTGGGTGTCCTTGATATTATTTTATGATGTTTTTACAATAATAATTAATAATTAATAATTTTTCTAATAATTACAGACTATTTTTTAGCAAAAAACTTCCTTTATTTACAGGTCGATCTAAATTGGCATTATAAAACTTAAATACTAGACATTTCTATCATTTCGCCATTTTCTATGAAGCACTTTTCAATACGTCGTCGGGTATTGTTCACTACTTTACTCAATTATTGTTTGGTAATGCTACGGCAAGCCTAATACAATCCCAATGATCGTCTCGAGCTTGGAGCCTCCAAACATAAACCTTATTTTTAATTGTCCCCTAGAGAAAAAATCAAGAGGTGTGAGGTCCGGTGATCTGGGCGGCCAATTAATTACAGAACTGTTTCGCCCAATTCAACGATTTGGAAAATTATTATTTAACCACTTTTTTACGTTAATTGTATAATGAATGGGTGCCCCGTCAAATTGTAAGTGTAAATTGTACCGATAATTAAGAGACCACGCATCAATTTCATCCTGAAACTCATTTTGTAAAAATATAAAAAATCTAGCTGCGTTTACATTTCCATCAAAAAAATATGGTCCAATAATAATGTCATTTAAAATACCGCACCAAACGTTCATCTTAGTAGAATATTGTCTCTTATATTGTATCACCCAATGTGGATTATCTTGAACCCATAATCTAATATTTTGTCATGATATGACACCATTTGTCGTAAATGTGACTTCATCTGTGTATAAAATATTTTTTTAGAAATATAGGATCTTGTATGTATATGCCTTGTAACCATAAACATTATTCCATTCTTCTTTAAGTGTCACCAACTTCAACTGTTTGAAGAAATTTTGTTTTAAAAGGTTTTCTGTTATTTTTCTTCAAGCATAACCAGAAAGTGCTTTTCGGGATATTTAAAATACTATTTTAGTATTTAAAATACTCAATTGTACTAGCGTCTCTAACGCTTGAGTGTGGATTCTCATTAAAATAATCAAAAACTAATTGAGTTGCTCGATCAAAATATTGGTTTACGCAGGAAACTGTAATATGATTGATGTTGCGTTCTGGATGTCTTATAATAATTTTTTTTGCTGCTTCACAAAAAGTTCGCGTGCCATCACCAACCAATCTTATTATTTCTACTTTTTCTTCTAAAGAATAAATCATTATTGCCCTTTGAAATCGCTATAGCATAAATCAATCAGTCAAAGTGGCATTTGTTAATTAGTTTACAATTTTTGATTTCAATGACAGACATAGTATTAATAACAGAAAGTACATGTAATTATTAGAAAAACTATAATATAAATATCACAAATATCTGGGACACCAGTAATTTAGAACCATAAAAATTAGTTTGGTTTGGTAATGCTTTCTTAATGCCATTTTCCAAGATCTATCCAACAAAAGGAAGTTTATGAAAATCGGTCCGGAAATAAAAATTTTCAGGGGATCGTAAGTCTTTATCTTGGACACACTAAATATCACAAATATCTGGGACACCCAGTAATTTAAAGCAATAAAAATCGATATAATGTGGCTTAAGATGGTGCTGGTCAAGAATGCGTTGTTAGTTTTTCTCTAAAAAAAATTCTAATATTACTTCTCGAAAATGGGAGCCATAAAAAAAAGCCATACAAAAAACATGTGATACAGTTTCTTAAAGCCGTTTTGCGAGATCTGTCCAAAAACAGAAAGTTTATGAAAATCGGCCAAGAAATTAAATTTTTAAGGGGGTGGTAAGTCCTTATCCTGGACATAATAATTAATTGACTTGCGGTACCCCAGAAATACTATTTTTCGATTCTGAGGAATTAATGTAATGTTTGTTGAAGTTTGATATTACATTGCTATTACGAATGTTGATTTTGGAGCGTTGCAGAGACTAGGAACTTTTCTTATTTTCTTTCGTTTTTAAAATTCCCGTTTTGTTTTTATTATTAGCACTAATACTAAAATTTTCTACTTCTATTGTTCGTCTATCTACTCTAATGTTTCAGTATGTTTAGTATGTTTTAGCTTTCTGTATTATACTCATTGTTTTCGTTTATTAACATGTTCTCTTGAGTCCGTCCTTTAATACGTTTAGACAATGTTTTATATAACTTAAGTTATCCCATTTTTTTTGTTATCTTATTTTGGCTACATTTATATATATCTTCAGTAGATTCTCGATTTCCAAGGTATCTTTGTTGTATGTTCTGAGGTATCTTCATTGTATATTTCGTGTGTGCTTATACATTTTTTTATTATTGTGCCTTTATCTATTCCCATTTTTTCAAAACTTTTCCATTCATCCTCCCTTCTATTTTATTTTTACCAAGCGTTTTTTTGTTTTGTTTTTATTTATGCCATTTTTATTGTTTCTCTCGATATATTTTTTTTTCTGAGGGACTTCTTTACTTTCTGAATCCATATGTGTTTCTTCGCCTATGCTTTTGTTTTTATGATCTATGACTGAGGATGTATCGAAGGTACAATCGGAGGCAAAAGTAATGAAAATGAATATTAATAAAACTGTGCAAATTTGATTCCAAACAATTTAAATTACATAATCTGACAGAAATGTTCTTTGTTTATTTATAACGTGTCTAACTTATTATGTTAGTGAATCTCCATAAGATCAGGTATAAAATTACGATAATTTTAGATTGCTCTTGAACGGTTTAAACTTTTGAACGGTTTAGTCAATCGATTTGAACTTTGTAACAATGGCTTAAGGATTGGGTAAAGAATATTCGGTCAAATTTTTAAATATTTTGTACAATTTTAACATACCTCCGATACATCTTTAAAGTTTAAATTATTAATCGTTAATAATTATCAAAAATTAAAAATATTTAGAGGCTTTAATTAATATTTAAGTATTATTAATCATTTCATGTTCGTAGTTTAAACATTTAAATTAAAATCATTAATTATTTGTTATAATTCTAGATTATCGGTGAAATTTGCTCTTTCTTTTTTAATTACGCATTATTTTCTAGCATTATCTTTATGAATTTTCCTTTTCTATGTTCACGATTTTTTCTATGTTTCTTTTTCACAGATAGTCAGTCACGAATATATGATTTTCAGCACTTTTAACTTCTATTGTATCTCCGATACATCCTTAATGTTATGCTTCGGTGATAGTTTAGTTTGCTACTTTAGTTAAGTAAACTACTTTAGAAATTCTTATTTCTGTCTCGTTGGAGTATTTTATCATTTCGGATATTATTTCTTCGAGACTTGCTGCCATTGCAGCTTAATTTTTCCTATGGTTATATTAAGTTCTTCTGCTGTTAATGTTATAATATTCAGATCGCTGCTAGTGCTTTCTTCGATTTATTATTATATTTTCCACTTGTATAAATTGTTTCAATTGTTTCTAATGCTTAAAATTAAATTATCTTGGTATATATATATATATATATATATATATATATATATATATATATATATATATATATAATTTGATATGTTTCTCGACCGTGCAATTTATAGTTTTTTTTCTTTGGGAAATTGGTTGTTATCGGGCTGGCGGTCTGCAGTAAAACAAGTGTTTAATCGTCTCAATATTTCGTCATTGTTTTGATGACTTCATCAGGAGACTCTAAAATTATTTCTTTTTTCTTTTTATTATTTAATAAACAATGAAATAGTATAGAACACCAACATGTTAAAATACAAATTCACACAACAATAAACATACAAACTTACAATTAATGACTATAGTTTAAAACATGTTTATCTAAATAACGTTCTTGAACGATACAGGCCCAACCAGGAATTAACAATCTTTTTTAAAACACTAAGGTATTTCAACCTACAACCATCGAGGTTGAAAAGACTGGAGCACTTTCAACACGAACATCCATTGTTTGGTGTTATTTGAGAATATGGCAGTAAATACTGCTAAGACCACTCGTATCTGATTTAAAATTCATCGTGATCTTATTTTGTACTATATGACACATCTCTAAAAACAGTCTTTTTTTGTAGTTATTCATCTGTTGTATGACTTTTACATTGTCGAAATCCATATTATGTCCAGTACTCAGGAAACATTGGCAACTATTACAATGGATCACGTGTTTCAACAAGCAATTGGAAAGTTATCATTTCATTTTCCATTCATTTACAAATATGTCGACGATGTAATTTGTGCAGTCCCCAATGAACATATAGAAACAACGTTGAACACGTTCAACAAGATACATAAAGACATTCAGTTCACATAGAAAAAGAGATGGAAAATTCGGTACCTTTTCTGGACACCAAGGTAATAAGATTACATAACAACAAGATAATCTTGGATTGGTACCAGAAACTCACTGCGGCAGGTAGATTCATCAACTACCATTCAAATCACCCCAGAAGCCAAAAATATAACACAATTGTCCACATGAAAAACAGGATCACACGGATCAGCCATAGCACTCTGTTACAAAAAAATTTAAAAATTCTATACGAATTGTTTCTGAACAATGGTTACCCGAAAAATATATTGAAACGATTGATATACAGCACACAATTCTATGATGGCCCTTTAGAAGACAACGGGCCAGAATTAGTTTACAAAAAAATCCCAAAAGTGAATGGTCTATCCCAAGGGGTGACAAAAGTATTCAAGGACTTTCCTCACATAAAAATCAGTCAATACAATCAACTAACGATCGCTAATCTGTTCACCAAAATCAAAGATACCATTCCAATCGGTCTACAATCAAATGTAATTTATAAACTGACCTGCAAAGATTGTGAACAGTCTTATATAGGACAGACCAGTCAGTGGCTTAAACAGAGAATGACATTGCACAAGAGTGACTACCGTAATCACAACAACAGATGTGCTGTGGTTGACCATTTCCTGAGTACTGGACATAATATGGATTTCGACAATGTAAAAGTCATACAACAGATGAATAACTACAAAAAAAGACTGTTTTTAGAGATGTGTCATATAAGACAAAATAAGACCACGATGAATTTTAAATCAGATACGAGTGGTCTTAGCAGTATTTACTGCCATATTCTCAAATAACACCAAACAATGGATGTTCGTGTTGAAAGTGCTCCAGTCTTTTCAACCTCGATGGTTGTAGGTTGAAATACCTTAGTGTTTTAAAAAAGATTGTTAATTCCTGGTTGGGCCCGTATCGTTCAAGAACGTTATTTAGATAAACATGTTTTAAACTATAGTCATTAATTGTAAGTTTGTATGTTTATTGTTGTGTGAATTTGTATTTTAACATGTTGGTGTTCTATACTATTTCATTGTTTATTAAATAATAAAAAGGAAAAAAAAAATAATTTTAGAGTCTCCTGATGAAGTCATCAAAACAATGACGAAATATTGAGACGATTAAACACTTGTTTTACTGCAGACCACCAGCCCGATAACAACCAATTTCCCAAAGAAAAAAAACTATATATATATATATATATATATATATATATATATATATATATATATATATATATATATATATATATATGACAAATGGACCAAGGCAATCCTGGAATGGATACCGCTTTATCGCAAACGTCCGCGAAGAAAACCGAAAGCACGATGGATTGATGACATCGTTAAGTATGTTGGACCAGAGTGGCAGAGGAAAGCCCAGGACCGTAAAAGTTGGAAACATGCTGAAGAGGTCTTCATCCTGCAGTGGATCGACAGATTATGTAATTTAAATTGTTTGGAATCAATTTTGCACAGTTTGCACAAAACACTATGTTCTTTGAATGCCATACAGAATATTATGCGAAGACTGTATGTTTTTAGACCATCCCCCAACAAAAATAATAACGCAAGGACATACAATATTATGACTGATGCGAAAGCTACAAATATCTTTCGAGGAATTTTTCATTTTCGTGGCGCCCCCGTTCTCCCCACTCAAAAGAATAATAAAGCCTCTCGCATCTGTGCTTCGGTTACGTTTTGATATCCCCGACCTTCTTTTTTTAATTATTTATGTATTTTCTGTGCCTGGGATGGCGAAAAGGTATTTTTGCAATATCACAATCGCGCTCCAGTCCGCTGACGGCTGAGTCCTTATCTCTCCCCCATTTCGGGATTTTAAATTTGTGTGTGTTCGTTTTCTCTTTTTCAATTTCCACGGAAACTATATACGATGGACCAGCTCCCTTTTCTTCTCCTCCTCCTATCTCGTCGGTTTTACCTATAGGGTGAATAAATTTAAAAGTTTACTTCGTATTTTCTTTTTAACATGCGGTTTAAGATATAGTATAACGTTACAACTAATTTCTAGTTAATACTAATTTCTTATATTTGAACTACGACTAGAAATACTTTTAATGTATCAATATTAGAGTCCATTCTCCGTTTTCAAATCAGAATTTAGTTGATTTATTACTTACTTACTACACTGTTTTGCAGCATTTAAATTATTCTCCTATAATTCTAGGAAAATTTTAGATTTTTATATGACTTGGTCAAGCAGGAAAGGAAATGGAAATATTCAAACATTCAACGAATTTTCGTCATTGGTTTTTGTTTTTGTCTCCCTAATTTTTGACGACTTTTAATGCACCGTTTTTGAAACTGTTGACTTAGTGATGTTTTTATTCGGATGTACTTCATTAAATACTTGACAAACTTCTGGATAAGTGCCTTTTTGTGTTACCGTATCCAACAATTGCTAGTATTTAAATTATTTCGCTTTCGTTTAAATACATATTAGCCATATAAAAATTGAAAGAAATTTTAAATTTACAAATTGTCGTTAACAGTTGTCAAGTGTAGTCAAATACTTCACCTGTCATCTATTGTTTCATAGCCTACTAAATGCAAAATATATTTATCCTAAAAGAGACCGAAACACCTTTTAGCCATTTTTTAAAATCTAAAAAAAAAAATACAATAGTGACCTCGATAAATTCAGAAAATAATACCCTTTCCAGCAATGCCAATTTCAAGTACTGTTTTCAATTTAATAAATTATAGTTTAAAAAAACTAAAAAACACGCTTTAATGGTAAATGGGACAAAAAAGTAAAAAATTAATTTTTAGTATAAGAATAAAGTGATGAACGAGATAATGAATGTGTCATTGTGGAAAAAGCGTGGGGTGTTCTATGTCAGTTGTTATAAATATTCCATCAGTACCGTTTCTATAAGTAGAGTTAGCATGAAAATATGGTACAAAGCACCCCACGCTTTTTTACAATGACACATTAAGTTTCTCGTTTATCACTTTATTCTTATATTAAAAATCATATTTGACATTTTAGTTCGGTTTACCATTCAAGCGTGTTTTTTAGTTTTTTTAAACTATAATTTATTTTTCATTTTTTAGTTCGATCTGCTATAAAAGCGTGTTTTTTAGGTTTTTAAACTATTATTTATTTTTCGTCACTAGCGTGAGTGAGTAATTTGCACGCCTACTGTCTTTCTTGGGCATTGTAACCGTGCCTCAGGCTCCCTCTCCGAAAGCAAATCCTGGATTCTGACGATCCTGTTAAAGAAAAAGAATGTTATGTTATGAATATGATGTTACATCTAATATTTTCACGGATGGTAGATAATGTTTCTAAATCATTCCGGGTGTCGATCCGTTGATTCTGTGAAGAGTCACGACGTTTTGCCAAAATTTCATATCGCATTTCATGTCTCGACTCTTCAGTCGACGCGGACAATAAATAAATAAATATATATATATATATATATATATATATATATATATATATATATATATATATATATATATATATATATATATATATATATATATGATTCATTGTTCTGGAAAAGGCATTTGTTAGAGTAAAAAGAATGTAGTGAGTTTCTTTATAAATGAATTTAGATGCAGACATCGGAATTTTGTCATTGTTCGACGTGTTAACCTATCCAGTCCATTAAGGTCTATTTCTGACCATTAAAGCATGTAGACAATTTACAACAGAAATTACACTAAAAAATGCAAAATGCTAAATCAATCACTATTTTCAGTAGTGTTGTTTGTTTTTAAATCCATTTTTTATCATGCTGTATTAATATATTTAATTTTGATTAAGAATTCGGTCAATACTTTACAGCACCCCCCTATAAAAACCTTTTTCTTATCCAGAAACAACACACCCCTATTTCTAAGTCTCCTTTAATATATTTGTTCCCGCTCGCTAGCGGGATTTGCGAGGAAAACGATGAAAAATAATCCTCCATTCTGATCCTGCTGTCATCTGCGTAGTTCGCAGGGTGGATCCTTCTTCTTGTCCTCCCTTCTCGTCGTGGTTTTTTCATCGTTGGCCCCTTGAATACGTTCTGTCATTATTATCTCGCGGGGTATGAGAAGATGCAAAATGAAACAAAAATATTTCTTTTTGATGGATACCTTCTGGGTGACCGTATAATTATAAAATTTAATATCATCTCTCTGGAAATTCAATTTAATCTTAGTTGTTTTGTGGTTTTTCCAGATATTTATTTGTATGTCCTTAAGTATTTTCTAATTAAAAAGTAACATAGATTTTTGTAAGTTGTTTTTAAAGGAAAAATAATTACATTTTATATTAGGGTGAGCCATAACTATTTTTTAACTGACAACTTTTATAATTTAATTTTGTTGTAAAAAAATTCAATCAAACAATAGTCCTGGAAGCCATTTTTTGGCTATATCATATTTTAGCATTATGTCTGTTATAGTTTATTCTGATCTTTGTACTTTGATCTGATTGTATCTTTGTCTGATTCTTCGTATCTTTTAGAATACATTCAGTCAAGTTGGACGACACAATATATATTGCTTCATGATTGAATATAAGGAGTCAGCTAATGTAATATATACACATACAGAAGGGTTGCTATTTATGTCTTTGGAATTGGCAACAATGGTGTTGCTAGGTGGCATCTGGCATATACATCGTAAAGTTTGACATTGTTGACTGTACGCGTACTCAGAATGTTTTGTAGTACGAACGCTATTTGTGTTATTTGGTGACTTGAAAATTTCATCTCAGTCAAAAAATGGAATTAATTCGTGATTATTTTCATGCCATAATTTACCATAAACGCCTCAACCATTTCCTTGGCCAGTTTTACTCTGCGTGATGGTACATTATCATGAAGCAAAAGCACTTTGTGTTTCTCTTTTTGATATTCGTCGCAAAGCTTGACACAAATCGATCATTTGTTGTCGGTAGCGTTCCGTATTAACGGTTTCGCGAGGTTTTAGCAGCTCATAATAGATCATACCCTTCTGATCGCACCAAACACAGAGCATTGTCTTCCGTCCATAGCGATTTGGCCTTGCAGTCGATGTCGATGGTTCGCATGGGGTTACCCATGATCTTTTACGCTTAGGATTGTCAAAATATATCCACTTTTCATCGCCAGTCACAATTTAATGAAGAAATAACATTCTTTTGTACCTGGCGAGCAGCATTTCGCAAGTAGTTTTTCGGTTTTCCTGCTGCACACCATGGTGGTGCTTCAAAAGTCATATATAACATTTAGACAGGGGACGAATCTTGGATCTATGTGTATGAGCCCAAAAGTAAACAGCAGTTGACTGTAAGTGTCTTAAAGTCGACTGTAAGACTCGTTTTTAATGGTACATAACTATTTATTTGTCAGAAGTCTTTGAAGAAATAAGAAAAAACAACCAGCGATGCAGGATCATTATTCACCATGACAATGTCAGCTTTCACACATCGTACCGAATTGGAAGTGTTGGACTTTTCACTCAAACAACACTTCGAAATGTCAAGTGAGATTTTGGCGAAACGTCGTGACGCTTCACAGAACGAATGAATCGACACCCGGAATTATTTAGCAACATTATCTACTATACTTGAAAATATTCGATAACATCGAATTGGATTGAATTGGAAATTGTCCAGTTTTATTACGCAAATTCGCGGTCCTCTCATGCTAATCAACGAGCAGTTCAGACCCATGGTGCTATTCGTCGTGGTGGTCCTTCTGAACAAGCTATTGATCGTGTTATTAGAAAATTTGAAAATGAGTTTATTCTCTACGATAGTGTGATGCCTGTACGACTAAAACTAAGCCAGAATTGTTAAGAATATTGCCGCCGTACAAGCAAGTGTAGCCGAAAATGGCAACGTCTCGATTGCTCGCCGCTCGTAAAAGTTAAGCCTCTCGCCAATGACAACTTGGCCAATTTCGAGATTAGAGTTAGGCTTGCATCCATATAAGATGGTACTGGCACAAGAATAAAAGCCAACCGACTATAGTATTCGTCGTGAATTTGCCGATTGCGCCCTCGAAATGATGGAAGCCGACAACGAATTTCATCGCAAAATTATGTTCTCCGATGTGGCTCATTTCAGGCTCAATAGCTTGGCTAATAAACAAAATTGTCGGGATTGGTGCGAATCTAATCCACACGTGATACATGCGATTCATAAAAATGAAGAAGGAGCCACCGTTACCATCAATACCGAGCACTACAAAGAAATGCCGGAACTTCTTTTTAACTTCTTTAGATTATTTTCTCTGGGCTCATGCGATAACTCAGGTTTATAGCAATGAACCTGCCATACTGCTCGAAATGTGCGACCGGATCATCGAAAATTGGCGCGAGCGGATCCGTGGCTGCAAAAAGAGCCGTAGCCATTTGGCTAAATCCTTTCTAATCATTTTCAATAAATTTGGGTCATTTTTCAATGGCATTCAGTGTCAGTACAAACATTTTTGCGAGTTTCTTGTTATTCAAACATGAGAATTTTAGGCACCATTTTAGCACGCATTTTTTTGCATGTTAAAATTTTTAAGTAAAATTTTTCGTACTCATTCTTTGACAATTCCTACAGTGTCAGCAATCGCACAAATACTTAACCGACTATTAGATCGAAACAGATTACCTGTTTTTCGATATTGTCATCCATTTTTGATGTGGAAGGGCCACCCGGGCGTGAATCGTCTTCAACGTTTTCTCGGTCATCTTGAAAAAAGAAGGAGCCACCGTTACCATCAATACCGAGCACTGCAAGGCAATGTCGGAACTTCTTTAGATTATTTTCTCTGAGGTCATTTGATAACTCAGGTCTATAACAATGAATTTGCGACTATTGGCCAATTGGAAATTAATATTCGTCAACCCATAGTCGCCATACAGACCGAAATGTGCGCCAGGATCATCGAAAATTGGCGCGAGCGGATCCGTGTCTGCAAAAAGAGCCGTGGTCATTTGGCTAAAATCTTGTTGAAATCATAAATTGCATGTCTCAATCTCTTAAATAAAGCAAATTCTGGATGTGCTTTTCAGTAACCCTTTTAGTATCACCAGGAGATGATTTACCTCCAGATGATTAAATAATCATAATCATGGTTAGCGAAATGCGTGTCGAGAAGTTAAAAAATGATTTCGTGTATAGTGCTAATTCTTTTCGAGTTTAGTGTCTTACACCGAAGATTCTAAAAGAAAAAATCATCGACCCAATATAGCTAATACATTAATGTGAAATGCGCATTTTCATTTTGCGCATTCCGCAATAACCAAATTATAGAAATAGTTATTTTTGAATACACCTTATATGAAATTTATAAAAACCTAATTTGTACTTTTTTCGAACATCAATTAAATTTTCAACCTCCTTTATCGCCTCACCCTCACGAAATTTGAGACCCTTTTGCTGACTGATACGCAAAAATGTCGTCATCAATTGTGATTATCCTCAGCGTCCGCCATTGTGGCGACCGAGGCCATTTTTTATTCTGTCAGTAGCAGGACTGGGACTCTTTTCGACTTTTCGTCGAGTTCATCACGCGCGCAAATGGTTTTTCCTCGCAGGTGGTACAACATCGCCGACATTCAAGATATATCAGTTGATAGATTGCTTGTTGGACATTTAAAGCTCGGGAGAAAATACGTAAGATACCATTAGAGGCGTTTGATCAATATCTTGCCAAGGCACCTGTTGATATATTAAATGTTTCATGCTGTTATAGATAAATTAATGCACATTTCGTTCCTTTTTTTAACATTTTTTAAAATATTTTAGATCTTTTTCTGTTTGTCATACAATATTATTCAAATATGATGTAGTACGAGGATCGCTCTAAAATCTTTAGTATATGTTTATACTATAATATGAATATGTTTTGTGAATGAACTATATTTCAAGATCAGTTAAGTATTTTAGATTTTGAATGTTTTTGAGTTTATTTTCCTTTAAGGGAGTGGGGGGGGGGGGGGATAATTCGGCCAAAAAATAGCATATTTTTATGATTTGCTTTTTCTTTTAAATACGGTTAATATAATTTATTTATTAAAATAGGACATAAAGATTGACTTTTTAGGAATATTCTGTGAAATTTTCAATAAAATATATGTAGAAATGAGCCGGTGACAGCAACTCTTAGTGAGCGCCGCAGAAAACAAAGGTGCTTTACGGTGGACACGAGAACTCATTACTGGATCATCTGAAATGAAAAAATCAACACAAAATTATTAGTTGATAAGTTTTTCAAGGTAACGCTGTCGAGTTTTTATTTTTTTTATTTGTGAATTTTTGTAGCTCTTAGATGTCAAAATACCGATTTTTGTCGAAAAAGTTAACAATTAATAACAACAAAATTACTTAAAATTAAAGAAAAACTCGACAGCGTTACCTCGCAAGTAATGTGTAGAAAGAGTGTGCAAAATTTCAAAAATATCGGTGCAGGAGATTTCGAGTGGCAGTGTTCACCGACTTTGAAAGCGCAAAGTGTGGGAAAATCGAGTTAAAGATTTACAGAATTAAACATCAATAAGCAAGTGTTTTTTTTTGTAGATACACAGAATCATCAATGCCATGTCCATAGAATAGAAAGCTTTAACCTTGGATGTCTAGAGCATGTTGCTCTTGTCTACGGCTAATTCGGCCTTGTTTGTTTTGATTCGCAGCTTGATGCTCCTCTCGGGTTATTCGATTTTTGTCTGCTTCCTTCGCCAATCTATGAGAATTTGGTCTTGGGTTGGTGTACTGATACCTTCACTTTTGTACGATTTAAAAGAAATTTTTCCATCACTCTTTACACACTTTACTAAAGTCGCGAAAAAAAGTAGCAAAAAATCAACCATTCTATAATGTTTTTCAAGATCCTCTGGCACGCTTCGAGCAGTGTTTACTTTTATTTATTTTTTGCCGACGCACTGATTGTTGCGACATTGTCTGTTTTACGTTCATGTGGGGATACTATTTTTTTAGATCTATCCAATCTTGATCCACTGTTCTTACGATCTTCTCTGGTAACTTTATTTGGTATTTTATTAATAATTAATACAAAATCACTGAGAAAACTGATATGAATATGCAGAACACGTGCTCGGTAAAATATGTACCTAACCTAAACTGAACTATATATTATTTACTGGAATTATTGAGACATGTATACAAGTATATATGTAGGTATACATATTATACATATACATGGACCTTTCGGCAGAAAAAGAGACCTGAGAATTAGACAGAAAGAGCGAAACAGCTGTCGAGCATTCCTGCCGCGCATGAGCTATAAACCGTATCGGAGGGACGGAGACTAACAACCCTCTATCTCCGTCAGATTTTTTCTTGAAATTTTAACACAATAATCTTGAAATATTGTACATTCATCTGAAAAATTTTGAAAAAGTCGACAAAAAAAACTTAAAATCTTAAAGTCTTCTTCTGTGTGCTTCTTCAGAACGCGGTCGCTTTCTCCTTCACAGCTTCAACGGAATCAAATCTTATTCCTTTTAATGCAGATTTCACCTTAGGAAATAGATAAAAGTCGCACGGAGCAAGATCCGGCGAATTAGGTGGATGGTCTAACGCTGGGATGCTGTACTTGGCTAGAAACCTCCTGACAGAAAATGCGCCAGACCACTTGTCCTTTCACAATTCGGGTCGTTTTTTCCTTATTCTTTCACGAAGTTCAGCAAGAATGTAAAGGTAGTAATGCTGATTAATAGTTTGACCTTCAGGAACCCAGTGAAGGTACACATCCCATGAATATCGAAAAAAACAATCACTATTGCTTTGAATTTTGATTTGCTCATTCGAGCTTTTTTGGTTTTGAGTGAATTGGGGCTCTTCCAGTGCATGGATTGGCGTTTCGTTTCAGGATCATAAGCAAAAAACTACGATTCGTCACATGTAATTATCCTTTCCAATAAGTTTGGGTTAATTTGGGAGAATTTTAGGCACCATTTTGGCACACACTTTTTTGCATGTTAAAATTATTAAGTAAAATTTTCCGTACGCATTCTTTGACAATTTCTACAGTTCCAGCAATCGCACGAATACTTAACTGACGATTAGATCGAAACAGATTATCTATTTTTCGATATTGTCATCCGTTTTTGACGTGGAAGGGCCACCCGGGCGTGGATCGTCTTCAACGTTTTCTCGGCCATCTTGAAAACTTTAAACCACTCAAAAACACGTGCACACGATAAACATTCATTGCCATATACATCTTTCAATAAATTATAAATTTCAGTAGCGGTTTTTCCAAATTTTAAGTGAAATTTCACAACAGTTCATTGCTCTATTGTTACATTTAACATTTTTCTATCGAAACAAAAAAAAACAACTCTAATGCGAACGAAGGCTAAGGTTATACGTATTTGTTTAGAAAAGCAAGAGGTACTGCATTCGAAAGAGAAGACTTCACGCTAAACAGCTGTTGATCGCTGGCATTTGGTACTTGCGTACTTCTTCTGTAGCAGCGCCAGTCCCGTTATTTAATAGCCACACCTCGTAAAAAGGCGGATTTTTTATAATCTTCCTTTTTTTCTAATTGGCCTTTCGCCAAAAGGAAACCAAATTGTGTACAGTATCACAAAAACGACGTTGCTTATGGGCACACCTTATACAATTATTATAATTATGGAACGAGTTCTTAATAATGAAATATGAGCCATAAATATTATGAAATTTGCAAATATATTTTAATTTACATTTGGAAGTTGGTCACATATCTTCTAAATGCATCTGTATGCAGTACTGAAATGGAATGGAAGTATGAAACATTTATATATAAAAAATTACCCTAATTGTCCAGTAAAAATGGAAAGTTGTTTGAAAATTTTAAAGGGTTTTTTTGATGAAAAGTGGATTTAATAATGTAGTAAACTTTATTATATTAATACAATTAGATCTACCAGTTACTGCCCTAAAGGAAAACAACGAAATATTCTTTATCTGACCTTTTTTAACTTTCCTAATAGTCGCAATGGCATATAACCCTTAGGTTTTCATCATTAGTAGACCCCAACGCGTAGAACTGGAAAATTGTTTCCGCAACTAATTAAATTGAAATGACCAAGTCATGTCTGGATCTTTTATGCTCTTAACAAATTCCATAAACGAATTTAATCCCTATGTTAATTATTAATTATTAATTATTAATTATTAATTATTAATTATTAATTATTAATTATTAATTATTAATTATTAATTATTAATTATTAATTATTAATTATTAATTATTAATTATTAATTATTAATTATTAATTATTAATTATTAATTATTAATTATTAATTATTAATTATTAATTATTAATTATTAATTATTAATTATTAATTATTAATTATTAATTATTAATTATTAATTATTAATTATTAATTATGAATTATGAATTATGAATTATGAATTATGAATTATGAATTATGAATTATGAATTATGAATTATGAATTATGAATTATTAATTATTAATTATTAATTATTAATTATTAATTATTAATTAAGGACACCCAGTAGTTTAGAATCATAAAAATCGGTACAGTTTGTTTTAAGGTGGTGCTGGTCAAAAATCCGCTAGTTTTTCTCTAAAAAATCCTAATAGTGCTTCTTGAAAATGTATTAGCAATGGTATTATCATGATATTAGCAAGAAAAAATATGTGATACACTTTCTTAATGCCGTTTTCCGAGATTTATCCAAAATGTTACATCTAATATTTTCACGGATGGTAGATAATGTTTCTAAATTATTCCGGGTGTCGATCCGTTGATTCTGTGAAGAGTCACGACGTTTCGCCAAAATCTCATTTGGCATTTTCAAGTGTTGTCCGCTTCGACTGAAGAGTCCAACTGACGTGCACGGGTCGTTGTGCTCGCTTTTATAGCCGGCCGGCGCCGGCGCAAATTATATCGGGGTAGTTCGGGACAATTTGCGGCGCTCGGCAACGCTGTCGAGCATCCGTTTATTGATTTTTCTATCTCTCCGCCACGTTGCCGCGCTTCTTCTTTTTCAGAAGGGATTCCATACTTTTGGAATGTTGCGAGCGTCGTTTAGCGTATTTAGCTCACCTCTTTATTCCATTTCAAGGGCTTCTCTGATTGTTCGGACCTTGTAGTTTTCAATATTTGCTATTTCTTTGACTCCTTTAAAATTGATTTTATGTCCTGTTTGTAGATGGTGCTGGAACAGAGCGGAAGTGATTTGTTTGTTTTTCAAGTTGTACAAACCAGAACTAACATACATAAACCAGAAACCCATGCCCACCAGGCCCATAGTAAGTGCCAACGCCAGGCCCATAGTAAGTGCTTTTGGTTCTCCAACACAAAATTTGGAAAAATATCTCGCAAGTATCATGCAACCAAGCGTCAAACTCGCCGAGTCCTATGTTCAAAACTCAGAACATTTGATAAGGATGATTAAAGAGTTCCAACTAGAGAATACAGACTTACTGGCAAGTCTGGACATTGTCTCACTATATCCAAGTATCCCCATAGACGAGGCCCTGTACCCAATTTCGATGAACGAAGACTTTCCACCATATGTGGGGCACCTCTCCGAAGACTGCTTAAGGAATACATATTTTTCCTTCAACCAGCAGATCTACAGACAGACCGCCGGTGCCCCAATGGTTCTGTTCATGATCAACCTGTTCATGACCAACTTCGAAACAAAGGCATTGGCCAACGCTCCTTTAAAACCTAAACTTTGGAAACGCTACGTGGATGATATCTTTATAATATGGCCTCACGGAAACGAACTTCTAAACAACTTCCTAACCCAGTTAAACGGAATCCACCCCAGAATACAGTTCACTTTGGAAGTCGAACAGGATATAAAACTGCCGTTTTTGGATCTCCTTATCACAAGGAAACTTTCTGGAACTCTCGAATACACAGTGTATAGAAAACCAACTCACACCGATCGATACCTCAACGCTAAATCCCATCATCATCCTTCAAATACAAGCAGTAGCGAAAACCTTGATTCTCAGATCTTTCCGACTGACACTACCCGATACACGAAGCGAAGAACTACTAAAAATTTCCACAGCCCTTAGACAAAATGGATATTTAGCAAATTGTATCAGGAAGGCCATTCGCCGTCAGGAAACCCAAACACGAAGAACAATAGAAGATCATAAACTAAATACACTAAAGGTCCTGCTACCATACGTAAAAGGAATCACAGATAGGATAGGTAGACTACTAAGGAAACATAAGATCAGAACAGACTAAAAGCCGCACAAAACTGTCGCAAACATCCTAAAAGACTCCAAGAACAAAATTACACTGGAACATTATGTGGTGTACAGTATATCTTGTTCCGACTGCAACAGGACATACATAGGACAAACAAAGAGACGAATATCGGCCAGAATACAAGAACATAAAAACAACTTAAAAAACAAACAAACCACTTCCGCTCTGTTCCAGCACCATCTATAAACAGGACATAAAATCAATTTTGAAGGAGCCAAAGAAACAGCGAATATTGAAAACTACAAGGTCCGAATAATCAGAGAAGCCCTTGGAATAGAACAAAGGTGTGAGCTAAATACGCGAAACGACGCCCGCAACATTCCAAAAGTATGGAAATCCGTTCTGAAAAAAGAAGAAACGCGGCAACGTCGCGGCAAGGTAGAAAAATTAATAAACGGGCGCTCGGCAACGCCTCGAGCGTATATATATATATATATATATATATATATATATATATATATATATATATATATATATATATATATATATATATATAGAAATATATATATATATATATAGAAATATATATATATATATATATATATATATATATATATATATATATATATATATATATATATATATATATATATATATATATATATATATATACGGGTGTCCCAATAGTGTGATATCGGTTGATATCTTGATTATGGCTGGAGGAAGAGACAAACTATAAAAGTTGTATACCTAAATAGGTTGCATAATTTAAAATTAATTTTCTTTTTGCAGGGTGTCTCACAAAACCGTGGCAGGGTATAGTTTTGTTTTTTCTTATCGAACACCCTATATATTCATCCATTTTTAAATTCTATTGATTCTAAACATATTTCGTGAAACTTGTTCTATACCTAAACCCAATATTTGACAAACTCTATTTTACCTATATTTATATCTATTTGTCCTATATCATTTATTTTGTGATGTAGGATTATCATTTTTGGTAGGGATATGCAAACAAACCTTGTCTACATTATACAGGGTATCAGGCTAACTGAGATAAATGAAAAAATCAAAACATCATAATTTTTTTAAGTAGAATGTCTAATATTTTTTCATTTTACAATATTGCTTAGAAAAAATACTTCCATTCTTGTCCAATACATATCTGTAATAATTTTCGAGATTTTTACATTTTTATTTTTAATATTTCGTTTTTAATGGTATTTACCTTAGCTTAGACTTTATGTTATTACTAAACTAATGAATAAATTCGTGATAAGTCATGATATATTAAGAATTTAATATATGATAACTTAACTCATCCATTTTTCTACATTTCCAAGTTTCTACGCCATGATTGTCTAGGTCGTCTAGGCCATCTGCATGCTTTAAGTTGTAATTGGATATTCATATTTCTTTTTGATAGTCAAAATAGTAGATCATAAAAATATTTTTTCCTATTTAATTATGAAAGGAGTTATAACTCCTTTCATATTAACACTCTTTTCTGTATCATATAAAAACTGTTTAAAAGCTATACTAAAACAATATTTGCCATTGAATTGAATTTTATGTTATTACTAAAACGTCTAAAGCGAATTCCCTTAAAAACGAAATATTACAAATAAAAATATAAAAATTTCGGAAATTATGACAGATATGTGTAGGACATATTTAAGAAGAATAGAAGTATTTTGTCTTAGAAATATTGTACAATGAAAAAATATTGCACATTTCATTTTAAAAAAACTGAGATATGATGTTATGAAACATTTTATTGATTGATTTGTGCGTTACTTTGTGATAGTTCATTTTTTAAAAAGAAATAAAACTATTTTATACTTTGTTATCTATCACTTTTATTTTCAAATTTGTGTGACTATAGTTTCGTAAAACGATTTTACATTGTCAAAGTTTTAAAGTAGTGTTTGAGAATGTAAAATCGTTTTACGAAACTATAGTTACACAAATTTAAAAATAAAAGTGATAGATAACAAAGTATAACATACTTTTATTCCTTTTTTAGATATATTTTATTTACACTAAAAGTTAAGTCATAGTTTCACTAAGATACGTACCAAAAATGATAATTCTACATAATCCTACAAAAAATAAATGATATATGACACATGCAAAATAGAGTCTGTAACTTCGATATTTTTTACAAAATACGGATATCGGCAACATCATTGGGTTTAGGTATACATGTTTCACCAAATCTGTTTAGAATCAATAGCGGAATGCCATCTTTGCATTCATGAATATATAGGGTGTTCGATATGAAAAAATCATGCCTGCCACGGTTTTGTGAGACACTCTGTATAAATAAAATTAATTTTACATGATGCAGCCTATTTAGGGCCGGTTCTATAATGCAAGAATATACTAGGTATAAGCTATACTTGGAATAAAATTTGATACGCCAGTTCTGTAGAACGGGCGTAACGAGGGTTTGTTCGGAGTATAGCTTATACCTGTTATATTCTTGCATTGTAGAACCGGCCCTTAGTTGGTCAACTCCTGTACTTAAACTTGTTCTCTATCTCTAGCCGTTATCAAGATACCAACCGATATCGTGATATATGTATATATGTCTACAGGGTGTCAACCAATAAAACTGAGTGTAGACACAAGTTAGAGCAGGCACTTTATTCAGGTGGTCTGAATTTATATTACACCTTGGTATATCATGAAAAACAGCTGAATATTTTTGTGGTGAATAAAGTGATATGGTATGAATAAAGTCATATGCCTCTATTGATCCCACTTTTAATAGAAAAATATTATATGTGGGTGGTCAAAATATTTGTTTAGTGTTTTGATCATTTAATTATAATATTTATAACCAAAGAGTTTTATAAGACCGGGAGGTGGTATCTTCTGTAATCTGGCGACTCGAGGATCTAAGTGTAGCGTCCCTTGTTGCGGTTACAACTTGAATGGGTGATCGTTTGAGGAAACACTAGGTTTATATACTGCATTTCAATAAACAAGAGTGCAAAATTCGACAAGGATTAGCCCACCGGTTTGTCAGTTTGAGACTATGTAAGGCCCATGTAATGTTTTCTAGGTCGGTCATTCGCCAGTCGGTAATCTTTCGATGAAACTAAAAGTTAAACACAAATGTATGTCAATTCTTCTATTGGAGCATAGAGATTAACCAATAAAGACCAAATAACTTTTTTGAACTTCTCGGCGCGCGTTTTGCTAACTATGTTAACTCATCAGGAGATAATTCAATCTAATTCTAAAACTAAACTATGATCTATTTTTATGACAACCGTATCTAATGAATCGTGTAAAAATCATGAACCGTGAAGTTAACTAAGCCTTATATTAATAATTGAAAAAGAAGACAGAATAGGTTCTTTATCCCGGTTCATGGCTTACTTACATTTTTCTATTTGAACGCATTCATAAGCATTCTGTTATTATTTATATTAAGCAAGTCCTATTATTCTTTACACTTTTAATAAGTCTTGCATTACTAATATCTATATTATGGTCATGCTCGAATGCATGTTGGGCAACACAAGATTTTTCATTTCTCCATATCTAATGTGGGTATTGTATTCTTTATATCTGGTTAATATGGATCTTATATTTTTAGCTTGCCCAACATACTTTCGATCACAATTTTGACAACTAATTTCATATTGATCTACTTTATCCCTTGGATTACCCAGGATTATTTTTAATTTATTATATGCTTTGTAGACTAACTTAATGTCCACTTTTTTAAAATCTTGCCTAGCCTTTGCGTTAATTGGGCATCAAATGGTATTACCATGATTTTTTTTATTATGTTCCTTTTAAAAAGTTTTTTTTTAATAATAGTCTAAATTTTTAAATCTTGTCTGTCTTTTAATTAATCTACCCACAATATTCTTATAATAATTAACTAATTAATTTTAATTCTTTGTTATTATTATCTTTGTTTAAAGGAAACTTGATTCATCTATCTACCATAAAAATTAAACTAGGTATCTTTTTAAGGAAGCTATTATTTGAATTGTTAGGAAAATGTCACTTACTGGTGGTGGCAATATATATGATATTTTTATATTTGGCTTATATATTAATAAATTAATATATAACAAATTAATATATAATAAATTAATATATTTATTTTCTTAAAATTTGAGCTTTTTTTCATTGTTGGACAAAGAATCGTTTGTAACTTAAGTGATCTATACAAGGGTAGAGTGAAGTGTCAAATATTTTAAAATCATATATAGTTCTCCTATTGAAAATTCATTTATTTTCAACGTAGCCTCCTTTGAATACGATACACTTCGCTCAACGGTTTTCTTACTTTTTTATGCCTTCCAAAAAATACAACTTATTTTACTCCGCAAAATGGTCCTTTGTTTTGGGGTTGATTTCTTCATGACATGTTAATTTTTTGTACTTGTTTGAAAAAAGAAAACTCGGTGGCCAAGTCTGGAGAATAAGGTCCTATTTCACTGTTTGAACGGCGAACGAATAAGCGTGTGAGTAATCGTGGTAAAATAGGACTTTTTCTGCGTTAATTCAGGGCGTTTCTTAGTCATAATACTCTCCTATGATCGTTTTTTCCAATTTTCAAATAGTCGATGATGATAATGCCTTGTGAATCCTAGACATTTCTGGCCGATGGGACCGTTATCTCCTTCCTCGAGCCTCTTTCGCCGGGTAAAATCCACTCTTTTGACTATTCTCGTTCTATGGTATGTAGTGGTGACCTCAAGTTTTATCACGAATCGCCACAGGAAAACTTATCTAAATTGCGCTTATATATGTCTAAACACTGTTGTAAGTGGTCACTCAATTGCGTTTTTGGTATGTATGTAGAGAGCAAACATGGCACCCATCGCGCTGATAGTTTTCTCACGCCGAAATGTCCACGTAGGATGTTCCATATGCATTCGTCAAACTTTCCACACTTTCACATTCCACAAACTTTCACATTCCACTTTTTCACATTCCACAAACTTTCTACCATTCGATTTGCGATGAGCCAACGCGATATCCTGGATTTTGTTGTCAATTTTCTCAATAGTGACTTAACAGACGCCTGTGCGCCTACTTCGAAACTCAGTAAACCACTTCTGTGCCATATAATGTGAAGGGGTAGAGTCCCCTTAATACTCTTTCAACTTTATTTCCGTTTGCGCGATGTTTTTTTCACGCAAAAAATAGTGCTTATAGAACACACGAAATTCGTTCTTTTTTAATTATTTATTATTTATCTTATTGTTTAGTAATATCGATTGTTTTATCGCTTTTTGTCACAATTCATTTTTGATGAAAAAATTCTATTTGAAAAAATGTTTACTTTAATTTTCGTTTTTTGAAATTTAATAACCCAATAAACACAAAATAATTCAATCACTTAACAATGTGGTTTTGCCATTATTGTAATTATTATTTATGTAGGTGCATCAACTGCACAGTTATTAGCACCAAATTATTGAACCTGTTCCTTTATTGTAACTCAAAAATGATCTCATCTTTAAGGTGGATTAGTCCTTGATTGTCTCTTATAATGCCACTATTCTCCACTATTCAGTCTTCAATTTTTGATGTCTTCGTCCATCTGTTTCTTGGTCTTCCCCGGTGTCATTTAATTATCATCGATTCATTTATTCTGAGAGCATTTACGTTTTCTAAAAATATCAAAATCTAACCTACTTTTATTGTTTCTACTCTCTAAAACATCCAAAAATGCTAATCTAGTTCTCGAGTTCATACGTAAAGGATATGGTTTCTGATTTACCATTTAAGTTACTAACAAAATCTTCGTTTTTTGAATCGAAAATTTAAAAAAAAACATAAGTCGCACATCTGCCACATCCTCGGAAAGTAACTGAATTTATCTTTCGCCTCTGTTTCAAATTTGGTCATAAATAAGTTAGCTAAGAACGGGCCTCATTGTGAAGAGGATTGCCCATTACCGTTTCATCTTATTATTCGTAAAACCTATTATTACGCTTAAAACAATTTTCTTTCATACATAATCTCAATAGAGAGATGTACTCAGAAATAATCTTGTTACTTTAACCGTTTAACTCGAGTAACTCCCTCAGGTATTTCAAGGTATGCCGAATCGGTACACTTGGAAACAATGATGGTACGTTAAAGGACACCAAGACCTCACCTGTAGATAGAGGAAAAATAAACTTAGGATTGATAGCCCTTAGGGGTTGTTGACCGAAGTTAATTGATAACTGATAATTATCGTTGTCGGGAAATCACATTACTCTATAGGTCAGTGGTAAAATATTGCCAAAACTGTTGAAGAGACACAAATAATACATACCAAAAATTTCAATATCACAATTAATTACTTGTTTAGGTTTCTTAGCTCTTTGTGCATTTCAAATCTTGATCTCTGCAGATTCCAATAGATTTATGTTAACTACCTATTGCAGGGGTCGCCAACCCGTCAATCAAGCTACCGGTAGTTCGCGTGGACAATTTCGGTAGCTTGGTATACCAATTTAGGTATTTTGTATGTCGAAAATGTGTTTCCATTATTGCATTAAACAAGTTTAGACAGCTCTCTCTATTTGAATATTATTAAAGTAGCTTAACACATTGAAAATGTTGGCGACCTCTGATGTATTGTAATACATCATCCACTAAGAAAAGCAATATAAAAATTTTCAGATATAAGTTAATGAGCATTAATTTCAATAATGTGGTGGCTTAAGCATCTGCTTTATTAACCAAATAGTATATGTTCTAGTGGGACTTACCAGGGTATTATGCCAGATAAGAATATATTATTCCACAACAAATAGCCTTTCAACCAGGCCAGATAAGATCGAATATTCTTAGAAAGTATAAATATTAAGCTTATGAAGCAATTGGTCCATTGGTTCGATAGTATTAAACTGAAGTTAATAAATTAATAAGGCCCATTTTTTTTCTTATCTACAAACCAATCGTTACGATAATGATCATCCTGTAATTTGATACGAATTCTATATTTTTAAAGTGTATAAAATATGTGAGTACCAAGAACAATAAATTGGCCCTTAGATGAAAACGATAACTGTGCCTGGACGACCGACTCGCGTGCCATCAGAACATTAAATTTTAATCATGACAAAATTGGTTGCCGTAATTGATACTCTTCCATTTTATCTTTTGTACCGCGTAGTTTCGAAAACAGAATAAAAACACCACCTCATTATAAAAGTAAACAGATTCTTATCGAACCGTAATTTGTCTGTATCGATATTGTAGCACGTCGATCAAGAGTATGGTTTATTGCATTTTTGAAGGTAAAATTGCACTGTTTCGTTGTTTGGATTGATTATCTTCCCTATAGCTGATTCCTTCTGTTAGAGTTGTTAGAAAAGAAACAAAACCAATTCTGTTATTAGAATAGAATGGAAAATTAATTTTTTTTAATCGTTAATGTAGAATTGGCATTGGGATATATAATCGTCTATATACACTTTCTGGTCGGCATGTTTAACTCTCCGTCGGACGGAATGTCAAAGTTACGAATTTGAACCCAACTAATCTATTGTATAAGTGTATGATTTTTTTCTTAAAAATTAAAAATCAATGAAATTAAATTATAAGTTTTAATTTGGCATCAAATATAGATAATATACAGAGTGTTTTGAAAGTCGAGTCATTTATTTTAACAGGTTGTAGAACTCGTAAAAAGAAGTAATTTTAATAAAAATCATTTACATAAAACTTGCAAAGTAAAGAAGTCATTAACAATTACAAAATTTGAAAACAGACCTGACTTTTTGATATCCTCGACCACTGCGTGGTAGAACTCGCAAAGAGAAATCAATTTAGCAAAAATCATTGATATAAAAGTTGCAGAATAACAAAAACAAAAATCTTACATGTTACAAAAATTGTTCAAAATTGTAACAATTTGTTCGGTTAGCACAAAATCTTGCTCGGCGTACCCATATGTCACTACACGCGTTAAAAATAAAACGGTGTCCACGAATAACATCACAAGCGTTTTCGATGCGCTGTCATAGTTCTTCCACAGAATTTAGTTCTCCGTTGTGATAAACTAACTGTTTTTAAATAGCCCCACAGAAAAAAAATCGCAGGACATTAAATGCGGGGAGCGTATAGGCCAAGGAATGGGTCCATTGTACCCTATCCATCTGTTAGGAAATACATTATTTAAATGATCGTGAATTTCTCGTCTAAAATGTGGCGGAGCTCCATCATGTAAAAACCACGTGTTCTATCTAACATGTAAAGGTACATCTTGTAATAATTATCGCAGATTGTTTTGAAGAAAGTCTAAATAATTTTCCCCAATAAGCATGCCATTTACTACGCCAGCCTAAACATTTACTAAAAATATGTACTGAAAATGGGTTCTTTTCGCAGCATGCGGATTTTCTACCGTCCAAACATGGTTGTTGTGGAAATTATTTACTTCATTTCTTGTAAATATGATCTCGTCGTTAGCCAAAATAAATTTGGTAAAATTTTCATTACTATTGTACTGACGTAAAAGCCACTGACAAAATTCAACTCTTCTTGGATAATCTTCAGGTTGTAACGCTTGTATTCGTTGATAATAATAGGGATAAAAGTATTCTTGTCGTATAGTCATCCACACTTTACTATGACTAACTTCAACTTGACCTGCAGTAGACCAAGTGCAAAGGTCTCTAAACTACGGCCCGCGGGTCAAATCCGGCCCGTCAGTGTCATCAATCCGGTCCGCGACTAGCGAATTTAGCAAGCGTATGCTCGTTTAGGGCGCGTACTCGGCGACTAGTTTAAAAATTATAGATAATGACAGGAAAATTAAAACGGTTTTGTCCCTTGGAACTTACTGGAGTAATAATTATGGCCCTAAGACTGGAAAGTTTGGAGACCCCTGACCTAGTGCACGTTGTTTTCTCGTTTTCGACAATTTCTAAAATTTCTTCCTCGATCTCAACAATTTCGCATGAATGAGGTTTTCCAGCGTGACTTCCTCATTGTGCCTGTTAGTACCCTGTGTCGCGAAGTCTTGTAACTAAATTTACTAACATCCGCGGAGCCGAATGATTTCTTAAAGGAAAGCTTTCCGCGTTTAAACGATATGCTGCGGCAGTATTTTGTTGGCACCCTCCGTAAGTTCATATTATATCCACTAGTTCATTATTTTCATAAACGTGTGGCATTTAAATCGCAGAATGTACCCAAAAATTAAACACGCACTATTAAGGAATTATTACTACTGGTCAAATCGAACATCGCACTCAAAAGAAATATTGTTCAAGAATACAAAAAACTAGTTATACCCAGAATCAGCAGTAAACATACTTTATGTGTGTATAATGAGATGGTCGAGAATATCAAAAATTCAGGTCAGTTTTCAAATTTTGTAACTGTTAATAACTTTTCTATTTTGCAATTTTTATATCAATTATTTTTGGTAAAATTACTTATTTTTACGAGTTCTACAACCTGATAAAATAAATCACTGAACTTTGAAATCACCCTGTATATTTATTCCATACAAATGTAACATTTTATTAAATATTAGAAGATGTAAATTGTAAATGTGTCGTGAAATGAAATAAATTAATCAGAAACCTTTTTATCAGCTTCATTACCTTCGAATTTCGACTTCAGACAATTTTCGCATGCGCTAATCACATTTTTTCGCAAAATTTGCAGAACTATTTGGCATACCTACATCACACACAAGGCCTAGTAATGAATAATGCCTAACGAGTGGAACGCTGGACGGATATACCCACTCTATAACAATGGAGATCTCTTATACTGTGAAAATTATCAAGGAATAACACTGCGTAACTTTACATACAAGGTACTATTATACTATATCTTTTATGAGAGACTGATACCTATCACAAAGGGGAACATCATTGGGAACTACCAGACTTATTTCCGCCCAGGCAAATCCACAACTGATTAGCTCTTCAACACAAGACAGATTCTGGAGAAAAGCAATGAATAAGGCGTTGAAAATCATCACCTACTCATAGATATTAAAGCAGCATATTTGTATAGCCAGAAATAAATTTTTCCAAATTCTAGGTTAATTTTAAATTCTATTAAAGCTTATCAAGCCTACTTAACATAACTATTAAAAACGTAAGACTGTCAGTAGAAATTGGGACAAAGGACTAGTACAGTGTGATGCTCTGGCGTATCTTTTGTTTAACCTGATCCTTGAGAGAGTTGTTCGTGATGTCGGCCTCAAAGCAAAAGGGATTATCTTTATCAATGAAGATGAATGATTATGCTAATGACCTGGATGTTGTGCCTTGACATTCATTAATATCCAAAAACATGCCACTACAATGGGCTGAACTATTAATGACAATTACAACTAAAACAAAACGAAATATGTGATAATTTCAGAAAAGCGGAGATATTTGCCTGATAGCAACAATTTACACATCTACATTCCAAAGAGATGAACAGTTTGAATACTTGGGTTCATCCATAAATATGTTCTATGGTATTATAGACTTCAAAGAACAATGAGGTCAAAATTTTTAACGCAGCTCTTTAAGAAGAAAATTTATAAAACACTAATCCGACCCGTACTGAAAAATGGGAATAAAGCAATCCAAGAATGACCAAAGTACTATAGGTGTCATCGAACGGAAAATCTTGAGAAAGATCTGTGGAGCAGTTTGTATAACTATCAGTGGTGGCTTGTGAGGAACGGCGTTAGGGCGCCGCTCCTCCAGCATTTATCACAGTAAACTATTTTTTAGAGCAAAACACCATATTTTATTTCAGTTCAGTTCATATCCTTCAACTCATTTTCCTGGTTTACTTTCTGTATAGGGTGTCAATAGCACAAAAAGAAAAAAGGAGGAAGGTGAAGGCAAAAAAAATCTTCAGTAGCGCTATTTTTTTACGCCCTACCATTTTAAAAACCCACGTGTCGCCACTGATAACCATACTTTTTGCATGCTATACAAAGACCAGGACGTCGTCTCATACATAAAATGCATACGTCTGAGATGGATTTTCTTAATACACCGTCAATAGGCAGGCCTAAAGGAAGGAGATCCAAGCTACACTTGGAGGAATTAATGATTTGAAAGGAGCTCCACGAGACAGGTTGTTGGAGAAACAAACGTTTTGAGGCCAAAACACGTACGGGGTTGAGAAGTCATAGATGAAGAAGAATATTTGGAATACCTTTGTCGTTTGTTTGCTATGCAGTGTGCACTCCGTTTTCTGTTGTTGTAGACTTCATTATATAAAAAGATAAAAGTGAAGTATATATTAAGGGTTAGAGGAGCATCAGCAACTGAGAAGGCTATTTAGCGACTGGAGCTACAGCTTAACGTGAGTTCCGAATCACGGTCATTGTCTACCGTAAACCCCGGTTAACACCCCACTCGGTCGATCGACCCTTAATTTTGTGCTTAACCATACGTCTCTCGAGAAGCCTACAGACTGGCGAGTGACCAACGTAGAAGACCTCTCAGAAGGCATCCGACTTTACCCAGTCTCTCACTGGCGTAACTGAGGGGTGATTTCTTGACAGATTTTACACTCTTGTCTAGAAACATTCACAAGCATTTAGAAAAGTCCATACCTAGTACGAGAATCGAATACGCTCTCCGCTAACTGCTATATTATCAGGCTTTAAATACCGTGGCTAACGTGGCTTCACAAAAACGATAAGTACAAACCTATGATTAATAGACTACGGGGGGCTTATAACGGGGGTTAGTTGCTATATGATGACGGCGGTTGGAATTTTAGGTTAGGCAGTCACCAAATTCTTAAATACTAACGGGTTTTTAATTTAATATCATCATTCCTTTTATAAATTAATTTGGCAAATCAAAATCAATTATTTAGATTAATATAAAAAAATGTGGTCTAGTAAAAGCAAATCAACTAAAGCAAATATGATGTGGTTGACAGTATGTCAAAAATAAATTCAGCAATAAGAGTTATTAATTAGCTACAAAATAATCCAAAAGTAAATTCAGTTATAATAATTGTAACGGGTCTTTCAAATTGAGCGGTTTTTTAATTCTTGAATAAAACACAGATGGCGTTGTGAAATTACCTAGATCTAGGACAATATATAAGAAGGTATTCCAATCCTACAAGGGATTATGGGAAATGTGTCAAGCGGTGGCGCCTTCTCACGTCTATCCAAGGCATCAATTTAAACTTTTTATGGCGCACCGATTTAACAGTTCGGAGTTCAAATCCTCACCATTGCTATATTTTTGTTTTGTTCAAAAATTGTATTAAAATTATTCTGTTATTAATTTCTGATAATTATTAAGTTGTAAGTTATTTTTTCAGTCTCTAGGGTTAAATAATTAGTAAAATAAAAAAATGCACGTCATTCACCATACACATTTGTTTTTTAATTGAAAAAGCCTGTAATAATTCTAATTATTATAATTTTTATTAAAATTATAATATTATAATTTATTCAGAAAATATAAAAAGACAGTAACATTAAAGAATCAATATACTTGTCGAAAAAAAATAAATAAATTGAATATATTCAATTCAGTTGAAGTTCGCATGTATGCATTTCGAGAGCTGTAAACGACCATATTCTGATTACCTGGTTGTACTGTTATACAGTGTGTTTGGTGCATCGTTTGCCACATTAAAATTGCCGATAGGAGGGGTCTTTTGCTATCTCCTCAGCCTCCATAAAGCATTATTGGGCCCACAAGTTTTTTTATGTTAATTATTTAATTCTTTATTTGAAAAATTCCAAGTTAGCATTGAAACTTGAATTAAAAAAAGTTATTGGTATAACCAAATTATTTATTTATTTTAAAAGTGTAATGTTGTAGGGTTCTATATAAATCAAAATTACATGCAAGCGACATCTACATTTTTTATGGATTCCCAAAGTTTTTGGAAAAAGTAAAAATAAAAAAAATGTATGAGATTTATAAAAAGGGAGTTGTACACAATACAACAACGCGTTAAAATTGTTGAAGTTAAAACGTCGTGTATTTGTCAATTGCATCAAAGAACAAACAGATATTTTTTTTCAAAAATCATTGAAGTACATTCTGAAATTAGTGGTTATGTTAATAAACAAAATTACCATATTTGGGGTAAGGAAAATCCACGAATTATTCATGAGAAACCTTTACATCCTTAACGAGTCACTGTTTGGTGTGCATTTGGTCAGGAGATGTAATTGAGCCGTATTTCTTTCAGAATGCTGCCGATGAAGCTGTAACTGTGAATGGTGTTCGATATCGTGAGATGATAACTGGATTTTTGTGGGCTGAATTGAATAATATTAATCTGGTGGATATGTGGTTCCAATAGGATGAGGCTACACTCGCTCTGCTCATGAAATAATTGATTTATCGAAAGAAAAATTTTCTGGACGACTTATTGCAAGAAACGGTTATGTTAACTGGCCACCAAGATCATGTGATATGACACTATTGGACTATTTTCTTTGGGATTACCTGAAAAGCCAGGTCTATAAGAACAATCGACAATCGATTTCTGAACTAAGCGATAAAATTATTCGAGCAATTGATGAGATAGAGCCAGTGTTATGCCAAAATGTTATCCAAAATTTTGACAAAAAAGTAGACATCTCTGGAGCTGCATGACGTAGTCATGACAGACCCTTTATATGCTTTATTAAAAGTTAGTAGTCCTGTAATACTTCCTGTTAAAATTTATTCTGTATCTAATGCTGAATTTTCTTAATTTTTACCGTTGCTATTTTTAAAGTCATGAGCATATTTCAGTATTCAATACTAATCTCATCAATATCCAAAACGATATAAAATTATTCAATATTAATATTTTTTTCAATAACGATGATGTTTTAGAAAGAAAAAAAAATTGCTTTGAAGTTTTCTCACTTTCTTGAAAATGTATTTGTAAACGAATACAAAGGAAATTTGGAATATTTATGTTCGCGTCTAGAGAGTAAGTGAGCCTAGCAAATAGTTGTTGGAGTTATTGTTAAGATTATCGATCAGAAAATGTAAGAATGATAATCATTATATGCAAATGCGTTCTTATTTACACTTTTTTAATTGTGTATATATCATATGTTATTATAATTTTTAATAATATTATATAGTAGATTTATCATTGATTAGTCAATTGCCGCTTTTTAATTTCGATATGTCAGCAGCTATGAAGTATCTGGAACTACAGTTTAAAGTAGACTTCATGGGGTAGTAACTGACGAGTTCAACGCTGCCTGGTGTAGTCTCATGGTTTTAGTAATACAGTCCAATATAAGAGTGCAAAAATATTTTCATTCTGTTAGCGTTAAATAATAGAATATTTGTATGCCATGAAATGACTTTATTTACTAATATATTAGCTATTTCCAATTATGGTTTCATATCTTTTGCATTTTCTAAACATGCCTAAACATTTTCTGCAATAAACTTTGTGAATGAAATTCGATGAATGAAATAAACTGAACGGTCGATGATGGAATGCCAGGAATATGTCAACATATTCCATCCAATCTTCAATTATTCAGGCGAATGATGTGCATCTCACCTTACATTGTCGTGTTTCGCACATCGTAATACCATTATATAAATATATATAGACTGTTGATTCCGATTAAATGTTTTTTCATTTTTAGCATTTTATGAAAGTTTGTGGTTTTGATGCAAAAACAAGAGGGTGCTTTGTTGGACTAAATAAAATTTAAAAAATCAAGACATTCTAGTTATATTTGATACAAAATAGATAATAATGAGAAGTTCCACTACTGTTATTGTAACACTTTATAACTCTGTGCAGCATGAACCGAATTATATCACATATGCCTTCTTTTGGCAAGGTTGAAGATGCTTCAAGTCCGTTTAACGTTGGTGGCGGCTGGAGTAATCGGTTAATAGCTCCATCAATGCTATTATGCCACACATGTTCTTTTGAGGGTCGTTGTCGCAGGCTCTTCTAAAAACTGAACTTTTACGGGCTGCTGTCTGGTATTATCTTATTAAAAGATGACATTTGGATTAGTTTGCTGATAGGGTCTAACGATCAGTTGCAATATTTGGTTATATAACGGGCTGCATTTAAACCTCCTCTTATGGATACTTGGGATATAATTTCAGTAGTGATAGTTGTAAATATCGCCTATCACTCCGAAAAATCTGACCCTTCCACGTTTATCATTACCACCTTATCAAAATTTTCTCATCGTTTTACCAAATTGAGTTCTATTCTAAATCCCATTCAGTTCTAGCTTAGGGCCATTTGAAATGGCATATGAAGTGGCGTATTGTAGTGCGTAAGAGAAGTTAATGTCGATCAACTGTCATCTTCAAAAGTGTCCTACCTTTAGCTGTCATAAAAGCCTCAAACACTTGCTGGACATTTTCGCGTTGATTTCATATAGGAAGAACTATCAGAATGTCTGGAAAGTTCGTAGGGTTATTTTAAGAGAAGGAAAAACGCACACAGTTTGTGTAAATATTTATTAAGTCTAGTATATAATTATATATTAAAAAAAATTGAAATTTTTTAAGATTTTAGGATTTTAGAAGCTTATAGATTTTTGGATTTCAGCTTTTAGATTTTTTAGCTGTATTCGGGGCGCTAAATCTAAATATGAAATCAGTTTTTCTCTGTCTGCTCTACTTTTTTAGATACATCCACTTATCAATCAATGATTTTTCCAATTCAATACATTCAAGTATGGGTGTTCTAAAATTGTTATACAAGGATTGGTTCCTGTATATTTGCACTATTGTCAGTCTACCATGGAGTTAGTTCCAGAAAAATCGACGAGATAACATAAGCATTGCCTTTCCGGTAACTGAAATGTCCATCAACGCTTGAACTAGAGTTGAGGTTAGTTTGTGAGTTCTAGCCGTTGAGAGTAGATCGAAGTTAGCCTCGCGAGATATTTGTTTTTAGGAAAGAGTTGTTATAAAGTTAACCTAAAATGTACTGTGTTGTAGATTGTTGTATTTGTTATGTTGAATAGAAATAAAATGAGTGCAAGTTGAAGAAGTTGTCTAAATTATCCTGATCTTGTTTTTTCCTACATATGTGGAGAATACAGGTTAAAAGAAAACAGAAAAACTCTTAGTAACTTTGTAAAGAGAGCTGATCTGGGATACTTCGGTGTTAGGCTTGGTGATGAGGATAAAACCCGGGCACCGCATCTGGTTTGTTAAACTTGTATAGAACATTTACGACAGTGAAATTACCGAGAAAAGAAAAAGTCTAAAATTTGGCGTACCGATGGTTTGGAGAGAACCCAAAAACCAATCCGATAACTGTTATTTCTGCCCAGTAAATAGTACTAGGATCAATCGAAACAACCGAAGCAAGTGGACTTATCCTGATTTAATCTCTGCAAGACGCCCGGTTCCCCATTCAGAGGAAGTGCCGATTCCATATATATATATATATATATATATATATATATATATATATATATATATATATATATATATATATATATATATATATATATATATATATATATGATAAACATTTATCGAATAACTCGCATCCCTCTGTAGTAAAAAAAAACTAATCATAGTAAAATTGGTGGACAGCTCTTCAGATTCTATCGTTCCACCGCGTAATCTAAGGTGTATTGAAACAGCCTTGCTTATTATTAAAATAAATCGATAATTATCTCAGCGTAATTTGTTTATATGTGTTCAGTTGTGTGTTCAGTAATCCAGCAAGGAAATCTAATATAAGCAAGTGGGTATATGTATAACATGACAATTAAGTATGTTAGGTTATTGCTAAGGTTTTTGTAATTTGATACTGTATGTAACAAGCCAAGTTCAATCAAGATTTATTACTAGTATTTGAAAAATAATTCTCAAGGCTGAATTATAAAATGGTAATAAATTTAAAATTTCTTTATTAGAATATACAAGTTGTTATAATATGGCAGGAGAAAATCATAGTATCATTTGATTCCTTCTATGCTATAAAGCTGTAATGTTGTGTGTTCGTTGGAACAGGTTTGGTGGAAAATGAAATATATGGTTTATTTTTAAAATATTCCTATTTTTCAAAATAGATTCCTTATGAGTATATATATATATATATATATATATATATATATATATATATATATATTTTTCACGGTCTTGGGCTTTCCTCTGCCACTCGGGTCCAATATACTTAACGATGTCATCAATCCATCGTGATTTCGGTCTTCTTCGCGGACGTTTGCGATCAAGCGGTATCCACTCCAGGATTGCCTTGGTCCATCTGTCATTCCATCACCTCGCTATATGGCCTGCCCATCTCCATTTCAATTGCTTTACTCTTCCAATGATGTCACAGACTTTTGATTGTTCCCTGATCCATGTGCAGGACTTTCTGTCTCGTCTTGTAATGCCAAGCATACATCTTTCCATTCCCCTCTGTGCCACCCGAAGTTTTTGAATTGATTGTGATGATTGAGTGTCTAGGTTTCACTTCCGTATGGCATAACGGGTAGAACGCACTGATTGAAGACTTTTCTTTTCAGGAAAAGCGGGAGTCTGCTCTTAAACACTATGTTGAACCTACCAAATGCCTGCCAGCCACATTTAACACGCCGTTCCACCTCCCGGGCGGTTTCCCCTCCATTGAAATCCTCTGCCCAAGATATATAAAGCTGTTCACAATCTCTAAATCCCTTCCTAAAACTGAAATTCTTCTGTCCTGAGCGAAGTTATTGAACATAACCTGACTCTTTTTCAGGTTTATTTTCAAGCCAAATGGTTCGCCAGCCCTTTGCAGTTCTTGTATACGTCTTCGCAGCTCCTCTGGGTCTTGTGAAATGAGAATAATATCATCTGCAAATCTAAGATGGTTTAAGTTTGCACCATTGATCTTTACACCATCCTGTTCCCACAGATAGATATAGATATAGATATAGATCGCTCGTTGATGAGCCAGTTAGATATTAAGTGTTTATTTAGAAGAAATATTTTAATTTTTTTCCTTCCCAATATTAGGTACTTTTTCCCGGTTTATGGATTTCTTACATTTTACTCTTTAAATGCTTTTCTATACCTCTAAAGCCTTAATATTGTTTACACTTCAATAAAAAAATGATATTTGGCAAATATGGTTTAACTCATATTTGTTTAAAATGTTAATTCTTTTTTAAAATGTTAAGCATTTTTATTATTACAAACTCTAATTATTATAAGCTATTGCTTTTCGATTGGTGTTTTAATAATTTTTTTTTTTCCGCAAAATTTTTTATGTTTTTGACCCTGATATGAAGAAACTTTGGTGAAATTTACGAAAGCACTTTCTCTTAAACTATATATATATATATATATATATATATATATATATATATATATATATATATATATAAATATATAGGGTGTCTCAAAACGGCTCACCTTTTTTGAGAGTGAACGAGATGCAAATAAAGCGCAGTGGAAGGGGTAAGCGCTCATCGCTCGCTAGATCGGACTGCACATTTCTTGTTGCCATCATGTTTTACAAGGAGGAACAACGCGCGTTTAGCGTGCGCGCCTATTTCGAGAAATATCGATCGCTCATTGGTTTTCCGACGTCATTATCGATTAGGCAACATTGGAGAAACACCAAGCAATGCAACCATTCTTGCGTGAATCCAGGCATTCAATGCTACTGGAAACACTACAGGTGGCATCCGTCATGGTCGTCCAAGAACATCAAGAATCCCTGGAAACACCGAGTTAGTTGCGAATTTTGTAAGGCGGCAGCTTCAGGAAGCGTAAATCTCAATTGGGATTATCTAGAGCGACGATTCACCCCATACCCCATAATGCGATCTGATTTGCATCTTAAGGCCTACATAATTTAGAAAGAGCAATCTCTGAATGAAAATGATTATATTAAGAGACTGAATTATGTGAATGTTTATGAACTTTGACAACATTTTCTTTAGCGACGAGACCCACTTCCATTTAGATGGGTACGTCAATCGTCAAAATTTACACTTTCGGACAGAGACGAATCGAACGGTGTTTCATCAACGCCCGTTGCACAGTCTTAAAAAAGACCTTGTGGGTGTCTATGTCAGGTAATTGTATTATTGGACCTTATTTTTTTGAGGACCATAGAGGCAGAGCGCTCACAGTAACTTCTGCGCGCTGTATATTGCCATGATGCGCAATTTCTTTGCCCCTCAACTACAGGAATGAGCATTACAATCGGCTGACATGGTTTCAGCAAGACGGAGCCACGTCGCATACCTCTAACGACTCTTTAGCGACATTGCACGAATTGTTCCCCAAAAAGGTGGTTTCACGAAGAAGGGACGTTGAGTGGCCGCCTCGGAGTCCTAATTTAACTCCACCGATACGATAGCGATCCTCGAAATTTGAGATTTAAAAAGGAATATTGAAGAAAATATCTTCGATAATCTTCGCATAAGATTTGAGGAGTGCTGCCAACAAAGTGGCCGTTATTTAAACAATGTTATTTTTAAAAAGTAATTTTTTTTTTATTATCTTTGTATTTATACTAATAAATAATAATTAAAATAAAATAGTAATAAAAAAATTTAAAAAAGTTTTGTTTTATTTTTAACTGAAATAGTGGGTTTTTTTCCTTTATTTGGGTTTTTCGCCACTATCTAAAACTAAAAAAATATCAAAAAATACCTGTTCTTATGTAAGGAACGAAAAACCCAAATAAAGAAAAAAATATATGAACACGCCACAATCATTCAGGCATTACTGAAATAGTGGGATCGTTCTGAGGCACTATATATACATAAATAAAAAAAAAGATAATAAATAGTAAAATAGGTCGATTTATATATTTTTTCATTTAAATTTGTATATCGGAAATTCAGCAAACTAGATGTTTTGTTATTGTATTTTGATTAATGATAATCTCATTTTTTTATAGTTAACTAGAAAGAAAATATATCACAGAAATAATAAATCAAAATAATATAAATCAAATGCTTAAACATTTTCTAAGCGTCTTTCTCTCTCTTCAGCTCGATTTTTATGTCACCACCGGAAACCCAATCGAAAAATATTCCAATTAAATATTCGCGTATTCGCTTGTGATTCCGCTTCGTCTGCGCCAATCAGCGTCGACGTCAATTACAGGAGCAAGAAAATCAGTCAGGGACATGTAAAGATCAGCCAAACATGAGCACGGAAAAATGGTCGAAAGCGCCGAAAGAATTCTGAAAGGAATAAGGAAAATTAGATTTTAGAATATTTCAAAAACAGAAATATTCCTTTGTGATTTAAATTGGATGGCATAGAAAATTACAATAATATATAGAGATAGAACCAATATAGAGATTATATAAAAAAAAAACAAATAGCGATTGATAAGGAAAAATATTGATAGCGAAAATTGATAAGGTTATGCGACGTTCACACACATAATTAGTTATTTACATTTTAAAGACAAGTTCTTTATAACACTTCCATTGTTATAATTTTCCATATTAATCGCATGCAATATTTTTTTTTTGGTCGTTACTTCGTTAACTTCATTTAATCAGCTAATTAATTAATCAGTTAATATTCTGATTTGAAATTATGATTTTTACTAGTGCTTTTTGTAGAGTGGGAGGCGACCTCTCCTGAAATCCAGCAACTGAAAATTGAACCTCAAATTTTAAATCAATGTCTTGAATATATAAATGGAATTTATTCAATGAATATTTAAACAATAAACAATATGCCGTGGTTTCTCTAAGTTAAAATGTTCCACTATAATAATCTTGGTATTCGTTGATTACAATATGATTGTGCATTGTGCAAAAAAAATGGCTAATTTACACTCCTCGTCCTACCCGTTGTCTCTATCGATGTCGACGACTATTGTAGCATATTGGTTTCTCTTGCGAGCTTTATACATTTGAGTGCTCCCATCGTTGTGTGTTCACTTTTTTATATTTCGAAGCCAAAATTTTTGTCTGCCGAGGTATATTACTTTCAATTTTTTCTCTATCGTTATCTAAAGTTTTTTCATGATTTTTATCATGTTTTATTATGTGATCAAGGTAAGAGGTTTTTCTAATCGTTAACATATTGACAAGTTGTAGAGGAATATTCATCATTTCTAAAATGGCGTTAATAATTTTGCCCGTCTAGCTTATATGAAGCATCCTCCGATTAGTCCACATTTCAAATGCGTGTATTTAGAGATATTTTACAGCTATACATTGTGTTACTCTAGGTAAATTCCAGTTGTTATACTCAATCCTAACATTGCTTCCCTTGTTCCTATATTTTTTCTAAAGCCATATTGCGATTTATTTAAGTATTACATTATATTTTAATTGAGTTTAAAATTATCCTCATAAAAATGTTGCAATTATGGTTCGGTTCATGAGACATTGTTCTGCAATATCTGCATTTTCGGGTTTTGGCTTTCTTGGGAAGGGATATAAACGTACGTTCAAGCCTGTATTGCAGATTTGATTGAACATATATCTTACTTCATTAGGTGTTTTCCCTTAGATTAAGAAAAGTGTTCTGCTGGGATCAAATCTTCATTTGGTGCTTTATTGCTTTTAGAATCATGAATTGCTTGTTTAACTTCCACCAGTCTCATCGTGATCTGATTCTATATTCATAGCTATTATCGTATTCTTGAAAAGTGCTTTTAAATACCTTTTACATATATCTTTCCGTTTATCCAGTTCGACATACTACTTTCCTTATTTCCTTGATTTTTTATGCATGTTTCTGCCATTGTGTTGAGCTTATAATTGGTTCACTTCTTCACATCTTTTCTGGAGTTATTCATATTTTGCGTCTTTTCAGCTTATATTTGTATATTGATAGGCTTGTTAAGTACAAGCCTATCAACACTGCCTAACGTGTCCTGATACAAAAAATATTAATAAAACAAAACATTATCCTAGTGTTACAAAAGTTACTACAACTATCTAACAATATGTGCTTTTTTCCGGTCAAAAAAAATAAGAGTATATCACTTAGAGCCTTAAATTATGAAAACTAATGCTTATTAACAAACTTAATAAATATAAAATATTAGTATTTAGTAGAATATCCTTTTTGTTTAACCACAGCTGACCATCTCCTTGGTCTATTAACTTCTGACAAGTTTCAACCGGTATAGAATACTTTTCTTGACTTTTTCCCACAACATATTTTTGTTTGATGTTTTAAAATGTTGCCAAAGATTTTCTATTGGATTTAAATCCGGAGATTGCGACGGCTAGGGCAACATTTCAATCTTATTTGCGAGAAACCATCATTTCACTACTTTCGCGGTATCTTTCGGATCGTTGTCCTGCTGGTAGATCCACTTTAGCGGCATATTCATTTCGGAAAAAGGAAGCATAATTTTTTCTAATATTTCCATGTAGGTTTCTTTGGTAATGGTATTTTTGATTCAATATAATGGACTTACACTATTATAGGAAAAGCAACCCCACAGTTTAATATTTCCTCCTCCATGCTTTACTGTTCCTAATGTATTTCGCGGATTTAGTTCTTCATTCTTATATCGCCTAACGTACCGTTTCCCAACTGATCCAAAGATATTTATTTTTGTTTCATCACTAAACAAAATATTTTTCCAATTACGGCTGTAGTTTTCGTTTAAGTTAAATCTGGCAAAACTTTAGCAATAATACATTCAGATCGCTTTAGTAGATGAGAAATAAATTTATAAGTTTTGTTTTGACTCCGTAACTGCAATATTAGACGTCTCTCTTCAGTAGTACAATATTTTGCGCGACCTATAGTAACATTAAAAACTGTATGGATGCATGGACAATGTATAATAAAGATATTAAAATATTTTCGATAATAATGAATGAACAGTAAAAAATTTAAAAGCCACTTTTATTTTTTTGTCACCTATACTTTTTATTATCGTCAAGAAATATTAACCTGATAAAATAAAATAAACAAATAAATCTCCAATATTTTATTCAACTGGTAAATGACAAGGCATTGTACTAATAAAAATATAAGATATTTGGATTCGTACAGTAATGATACATTAAATAATTGTATTTTTTCGGTTATACTTCACACTCTTATTATTTTGACCATTTATATATTATATATATATATATATATATATATATATATATATATATATATATATATATATATATATATATATATATATAATATGTATATATATATATATATATATATATATATATATATATATATATATATATATATATATATATATATATATATATATATATATATATTTATATATAATTAATATATGTAATTAATATATAAATATATTAATATATATTTATATTAAATTAAAAATAACAAAATGCCTTAAGAAGATTTAACGAACTACCGGTCCATAAGCCTTCTATCAGAACGTTTTTACCCACATAATTTCTAAAAGAATTTAATAAAAAACTTAAAGACGCACAATCAAGGGATTCAAAAGTGGATTCACTACAATGTATTACATTCAGGTTAATTAAACATCCAATGAATACACCATGCCATTGTGCTTGGATTTTATCGTCTGCATTTGATTCGATCTGGACAAAAACAAACAAAGACAAGGTGTACGTAAACCTATTAGGATCGATATATGATGAAGGATAACATTTAAGAGCTGGAAAGGCTCTAGAATCATTTTGACTGAAAATAAACCATATAAACGGTTATGAAAACCTGAAGGTCGGTTATGTTCAATAAATTTGTTGAGGGCAAAAGAATTAAATAATTTATTTAGGGAATTTTTGAGGGCAAAAAAATGATATGTATTTAATGTGTCCAAACTCTAAATCCAAATAAAACAACAACCAAATTAGATGCTTTGAAAGTATTTATTTTATGTAAAATAACATTCAATGGCATTAACGTTTGAAAAAAATTTCGGACAAATCTTCGCCGTGGCTTCTTCTGTCAATTCAATTTCCGACTACTCTTTCGAGCAATTGGGATCTTATGTTCGCTATTGTCCGAGTTATGTTGGCTCCCTGCGCGTCAATAGTTGGTGGTTTATCGGCATAGACCAAAGATGTAACATAACCCCAAAGAAAATAATCTAAAGGCATTAAATTACATGACCTTGGTGGCCAATTAACAGGTCCGTTCCACGATATAATTTCCTCCCCGAAATGTTCTCTCAATAAATCGATTGTTGCGTTGGCTGTATCACATGTGGAGCCGTCCTGTTGAAACCGTGTCTCCAGATCAATACTATTCAAATTCGAAATTAAATAATCACTAATCATCGTAACGATCCCCTTAACGGTAATGGGCTTTCCAGCTTGATTTTTTAAGATATATTTTTAAAGCTATTATGATGTTGCCGGTGTACAATCCGCACAATACGGCATATTTTTCCGGGTACAACGGCCATTGTTGGATAATTTGGGTATTATTTTCACTCCAAATGCGGCAATTTTGTTTATTAACGTTACCATTTAGCCAAAAATTAGCTTCGTCACTGAACAAAATTTTGCGTTTAAATTCTGGGTCAACTTGCAATTGATTTTGAGCCCATTCACTGAACGTACGACGGAAACGATGGTCCTGCGGGTTGTGTTCTTGGATAAAATGGATCTTGTAAGGCACAAGACTAAGATCTTTATATTGTTTTTATATCGAAAAACTTGAAATGCTTTCGGAATTTGTTGATAATTCGGCAAATACATCAATCGGTTGGGCGATTATGTGCACCAAAAATTTCATAAATTACTCCATAAGTTTGGCGCACAGAACACTGATTGTTAAAGTAAATTTCGACAATTTGCAAACATTGCTCTAATGTTAAATATTCCATGATGATTTACTAGACCATAATGAATAATTTTGACACTAAAGCCGCGCAAACTGATAGTTCGTTTGACAGCGACCCCTATCGGATACACTAATATATATTACATCTAATATTTTCACGGATGGTAGATAATATTTCTATATCATTCCGGGTGTCGATCCGTTCATTCTGTGAAGAGTCACGACGTTTCGCCAAAATCTCATTTGGCATTTTCAAATGTTGTCCGTTTCGACTGAAGAAGAAGTCAGCTGGATTCTTCAGTCGAAGCGGACAATACTTGGAAATCCCAAATGAGATTTTGGCGACGTTTTAGATTTATAAAATCTCGACGTTTTGACTTCCACTTTGAAGCCATTATAAAGAGAATCTGGTTGATTTGCCCCGAGGTCTTAATCTGCCTACTCTCCAGGGTTCACAACCAGAAAAGAACGTGGTCGGCCCAACCTCTTTATTAATATGTAATATTGTGGATGGTGCGCTCGGTTGAGGAGTGGGGATGAGACGGGAGGTGGACGTTTGATTGGAAGGGTTTTGGATGGGCAATTTGGAAATAAGAAGTTTCCATGCATTTGGAACTCTAAGACCGTCGTCCCATTGTTTAGGCGCTCTCGGCGTTTTTTGATCTCAATTGCTTCACGAATTATGGGGGTTTGTAGGAATATATAGGTGCGATTACTTTGACCTTGTCGAAATCTATTTTGTGACCCGTTTGGATATGATGTTCTGCTAGAGTTGAGCAGAGGTCCGATTTTCGGACAGCGAGAGAATGCTCGTATATGCGATTTTGTATACGTCTATTGGTTTGGCCGATGTATGATTGGAAGTAGCCAGAACAAGGAATCTCATAGACACCATGTAACTCTTGTGGAATATTTTCTTTCACTGGTCTCAGGAAACTGGATAGATTTCTTTCTGTTGTAAATATCGTTTTGATATTAATGGATCTGAATACGTGGCAAATTTTATCGGTAACTCCCTTGATGTATGGCAGTACATTAGCCAAAATCGATGTGACAAAGTCGCCTAAATTGACTAAAGGAGATAATCGTCACAATAAAGAATGATATTTCAAAGCGACGACAAAAATTATTTCAGTTTATGAGTGTGTGTATTTAAGTTTCATTTAAAACCAAAAATTTATGATGTGCGTTAATATTACGATATGCTTCTTATTTACGGAGAAGCTGTCTAAATTTCCTAAGGGACTAGGCCTCTTTAAGAGCAACGATACCTAGAAAGGCCTCTTCCAGCTCGGCAAACATAAAGGTTCTCAAAGACTCTTGGATACGAGTAGTATGGTTCCAAAATTTCTAGAAGGTGGATGGTAGTGAGACATGGGTCCTGAACTCAAAGAACTAATTCAACATTTGATTAAAGAGCGTTCTACCAGTGGTACTCGAAGTTTTGCTCCCCAAGTTGGAGTTTTCCATTGGACATAGAACACTAAAAGAGTAATTACTCTATCCTTATCATGTACAAAGCGTAGCGCACTTACACGCTGATTTTTTTCACAGGCAAAAATATGTAAATGGTTTATTGTCCAAAACCAAAGAAATTCAATGTTTTTGTTGAATATTTTATCGACCGCCAAAGCTTCTTTCACGTGGAATGGGATTTGATTTTTTTTCACAGCTGGCCAAATGAAAACCCCACGCAGAAAAGAAAATCTTTATAATATTGTTTATAAAAATGAAATTAGAGACCAAAATGATTTGCGACAATAATTTTTATTTTTTAACTGCTGCCGAGCAGATTAAAATATAAGAGAAAAAAGAAAATAATATCAAGGAAACTGAATGACGCACAACCAAGAGAATAAGCAGGATTCAGAAGTGGATTCAGTACAATAGATCACATCCAAGTAGTACAGCAGGCCATAGGAAGACACAATACACCGTGCCACTGTGCTTGCATTTGACAGCATCTCAAAGCAGGCCATAATGGATGCACTGCTTAGTCGTGGGTAGACAAATCATATGTAGACCTATTAGAATGGATATATTATGGAGCTACAGCGATAATTCATCTTGATGATCTTGAAGCGGGAATTAATGTAGAGCGAGGTGTACGGCAGGGTGACGCAATATCGCCTATTCTTTTCTCAGCTTGCCTTGAAGAAGTATTCCGTAAACTGAATTGGGAACAGGATGGTGTAAAGATCAATGGCGCAAACTTAAACCATCTTAGATTTGCAGATGATATCGTTCTCCTTTCCCAAGACCCAGAGGAGTTGCAAAGATATATACAGGAGCTGCAAAAGGCTGGCGAGCCATTTGGTTTAAAAATAAACCTGAAAAAGAATCAGGTTATGTTTAATAAATTCGTTGAGGGGAGAATAATTTCAGTTTTAGGAAGGGATTTGGAGATTGTGGACCACTTTATATATCTTGGGTAGAGGATTTCAGTGGATAGGGATCCCGCTCGGGAAGTGGAACGGCGTGTTAAATGTAACAAAAGATAAGATGTTATGAAAGGGCAGACTCCTACTTTGCTTGACATTACACGACGATATAGAAAGCCCTGCTCATGGATCAGGGAAAAAACGAAAGTATGTGGCATCATTGGAAGAGTAAACCAATTGAAATGGAGATGAGTAGACCATGTGGCGAGGCAATGGGACGACAGATGGACCAATGCAATCCTGGAGTGGATACCATTCGATTGCAAACGTCCGCGAAGAAGACCGAAAGCACGATGGACTGATGACATCGTTAAGTATATTGGACCCGAGTGGCAGAGGAAAGCCTAGGACCCTGAAAGTTGGAAGCATGCTGAAGAGGTCTTCATTCTGCAGTGAATCGAAATTATACATATATATATATATATATATATATATATATATATATATATATATATATATATATATCTTCATTCATCATTATTCAGCCATTGTGGACCCACTGCGGGATGAAGGCCTCCCCAGCATTCTTCCAACTCGCGCGGTCCTGAGCTTTCCTCTGCCATTCGGGTTCAATATACTTGATCATGTCATCCGTTCACCGTGCCTTCGGTCTTCTTCATGGGCGTTTATGATCCAGCGATATCCATTCCAGGATAGCTTTTGTCCATCTGTCGTCGCATCGCCTCGCTATATGGCCTGCTTATTCAATTATTGAATAATTCTTCACTAAACATATAATAATAATAATTAATAATAATAATAATTAATAATAATAATAATTAATAATAATAATAATTAATAATAATAATAATTAATAATAATAATAATTAATAATAATAATAATTAATAATAATAATAATTAATAATAATAATAATTAATAATAATAATAATTAATAATAATAATAATTAAACTTCAAACATTGGTTTAAACATTTGATACATAAAACATCCAAAATTATAAAGCAACCTAATATTTTCTAGCATAAATTTGTGTCAGTAAGACTATTTTAATAAATAAATTCAATCAGAATTATATGTAAGAAAATTCTTTTCCCAACTTAAGCATATTATTATGTATGCATATTGGGTGTTGAAATATTTATATTCGCAAGAATTTTATTACCATTCAATGCAATAAATTAGAAATAATGTTATATTACATTCTTGAGATGACCTATGCAAATTTTAACGTACGCATAACAGAAATAATAACGCAGTTTTAACTACATTGAATGTATAATTTAATACTGAATAATCATTCTTTTACTTGCTACTAGAGATACATTTTATATATTCAACATTGTCATATTTCGCTAACAATAATGTCTTTTTTATAATTTTTGTTCGTTAAGTTGCTTAAGGGTAAAACTAATAATAATAGATTCTAATAATGTAATTCACAATTTATTTTAACATTATGGAAATATACAGGGACAAGGCAAATAAGTTTTTTAAATTTAACCTCACAACATGCCTTTGCAAATTTGATACAAAATGAAGTGAAGACCCACACATCACTAGTTAGTCTGGACATCAAATCTTCATCGCCATAGGAGATAATGTCAGTAAGTAAAACCCTATCGATTAAAAAAGCATCGGGCTCCCACCAAATACCGAATATTATACTCAAAAATGCAAGGAAAAAACTGATAGCCTATCTAACTACACCTTTTAACGCTTTAACGTCCATGGCTGGGATATTTTCCACAAACATGGAAGTACTCACACATTCTGCTTGTTCCAAAGCCAGGAAAAAAATCACAAACTAATTTCAAGTTATAATACAATACGCCTTCTTTCTACAATAGCTAAACTCTTTGAAAAAATGATTTACGACAGATTGAACGAAGCGATTGTCAACGAGAATGTAATTCCAATGTTCAATTTGGTTTCAAATAAAGGCATTGTACGTGCTATCAACTCCAGCGTTTAACAGAAACTATAGAAGAGGAGTTTGACAGCAAGGGTACCTTTAACCATATTCATAGACTTGACCCGAGCCTTTGATAGCGTATGGCATAACGGATTCAAATATAAAATAACATCGGTTAAGATACCAGAATATTTTATAGTAATTTTTTTTCATATATAAAAGACTGATCCTTCCAAACATCCATACATAACTCAACATCAACTGTAAGAAAAATGGAAACCGGCGTGCCACAGTGAAGTTTACTTGGCCCAATCTTTTTATTATATATACACACGACAGATCAAATGCAAATGACAACAGCCAAATAAAAATGACAACTACCAAATGCAAATGACACAATTATTCTAATCAAGCATCTTGACATCTAACAGCATCTTGAACTTAGACTTCAAGCAGCAACAAATACCATAGTAAAGTGGCTCAATAAATGGAATCTAAAAATCAATATAGACAAGTGTGCAGCAAAACTTTTTACTTACTTTAAACTTTACTTCTTACTACTAAGGAATAAAAATCTTATATCAACACCCAATCGCTTGTAAAACAAACTAAGAATGTGTTCAATATATGAGTGTATATCTGGATACTAGATTAACGTTGAGAATTCACATAATTAACAAACTCAATGAAGGATATGTCAGTCTCTCTCAACTCTACCCGCATATCAACAGGAGATCTTCATTAAAAACAGAATGTACTACTGCTATATAAATCACTAATTCGGCCTTTAATTCTTTATGCTTGTGTTATCTGGGGTAAAGCATCGCCTACCAATGTAAACAAAACGCAGGTTCTTTAAAATAAAATATTTCGAATAGCTGTGAATGTCGAATAGTACGTAACCAATCAACAACTGCATCAAAAACTCGGTCTACTATCAGTGTCAGTGTATTTTAAAAAAGGTACGATCATCTTTTTCCGAGGCTAGAGCAATCTTCCTGCATGGAATATTATCAACTAGAATGCAGAAAGATACATGCAAGATTGAACGTGGAAACTACCTCAGGATATGTTTTTGAAATAGAATTGCCATGTTAGTACTAAAACTTTCATTATAACACTGTCTTGTAGAACAATTGTAATTCTTGAGCAGCCATTTCTATAAATTAAAAAGAAAAAATAACCAACGATTCTTCATATCGTTGGAAAGAAAAAAGTTGCTTACAACAAGGCTCAAAAATATAAATGCTTGCATAACACAAATGTAACAACGCAAATAACATATGTGTAAAAACTTATTTGGGAAATTTTAATTGTTTATTATTTATCGAATAAACTAATGAACATTGTTAAAACATTTTTTTTTTTAATTAAGAATTTCAATATATTTGAAGAATTTCAATATATGAGCCTTTCAATATATGAGTCTTACATGAGCCAAAATGGAAGTGGCAACGTTGCATTGACCAATTGACATAATCCCCACGACAGAGAGTGTTATTTCAAAATGCCAATAAAAGATATTTCAGTGTATATCAGTGTGTGTATTTAAGTTCTATTTAAAACTATAAATGTGTCCTGTACGCATATATCGCCTTATATTTCTTATTTACGGAGTAGTTCATAATAAGAAGAACGTATTTTGCTGCTGACCAGATTCGAAATAGTGGTTAAAACGGCACCAGGCTTGCATTAAACGGTGAGAACAGTTGTTAAAACGGCGCCAGGCTTGCATGAAGTCAAACGGTGAACATTATGAACATTTAATTTAATAAAACAATTAATCATGTGTTTCTTAACGTGTCGTGAATCGTGAATAACTTCAACTTTTACATTAAACGACAATAATGTATATTTTTCTTTTTATTTGTAACAAAACAAAGCAAATTTATGCATGAGTCGTATGGAATGAATGGCTATAAAAATAATTCATTTTATTTTCAAATAATACATTATCCAATCAAACAATAAATAAATCCAATCCAATCAAACAATAACTCAGGCCAATCAAACAATAACTAAATTCCATTCGATCAAAGAAAACACGACGATGCGACTCTAATTGTGAAAATTTTCAAGTTTTATCCTGTTTTCCGCGAAAATAGTTGCATTTTGGATATGGGGTTTAAAGAAGTTATTTAGGTAAGTTATCTCTCTTACAGACTGTATATTTGCTTATAATTTAAAGTGTTTAACAATGGATAAAGAGTAAGAACGATTGCAGAAAACAACTCCTGAGTTAAAAAAGTAACATAACACAAATTAAAGAATTAAAAAAAAATTGACAAAACTGAAGTTTGTGCTGTTATAAAATATTTTGTTTTAGGAAGAGTAGTTAAGTTCTTCTCTAAAGGATTATCCTCCCTTTATTATCCATTCAGTGTTAAAAAGAGCCATGTTGAATTTAAACCTTATCATACATCCAATGAAGTTAGTAAACGCTCGGGACGCCCAAAAATGACCACAACATCATTATAATAATCCATAATGTATTAAATAACTGCCGACTGCAGCTACGCGAGGTAACTGATCTAAATAAATTGTTCACTATATCTTACACAATGTTTTGTTTGGGTATAAAATAGCTTTCCACTGGATAAGTGCAGCATTTTTTAGAGTGGGCTAAAGACGTATTCGATTGAATAGTTCTTATGATTTTCTAGATTTATTTTAGCGCCATTTTGCTGAGTTTCTTCGATGATTTATAACAGGAGATAACGTATGGATTCACCATTATACGCCAGAAGTAAAGCAGCAACCCAAACAGTGGATGGCAGCAGGTGAAAGTGCACCAAAAATAGCGACAACGTTTTCATCTGCAGGAAAAATCATAGCCACTTGTTCTGAGATTGTCGTAGTATAGTATTCATAGCCTACCTGACAAAATAGGGAATCATCACTGAGGAGTATTAGGCTTTACTACTGGATCAATTGAAGAGTGCATGACTTACCCTTTAAGCTGTATCAAACATGATTCGTCGGGACGTTTAATGTGAATGTGGAACGTCCTTGGTCTGAATGCATTGAATTGCAAAATAATTATATTACGTTAAACAATACGAAAAAAACGAAACAATCTTGTGTTTTTTGCGAGGACAAGAATTTTTCGAACAACCCTTATAGGTTCACTTCAAAAACTTTTCTTGATGCAAGCATTAAAAATAATATTAAGTCATAGCTATGTATTGAACATAAAATTTCAAGGTATGCGCAACAAACATTTTTACTTTTCATCAGCTGAGCTGGGATTGATTTCTGAAGGCAGGTATGCAATGGTTTACAAGATCGCATAACATTAAATCAAAGATGGTATTGCATTGCCAATTACTTTTTACTGACTATTTTAATTCTTAAAGATTTTTCCAAAACGTAATATCGAAAAGTTCAGTACAGTGGTATCAATTTGTTGTGGAATTGGGTTCAAAGAGTGATGGACCTTATTTTTTTAAGACGATGGTGGAAATTATGTTACTGTTAACCTTTAAGTTAACCTAACCTGTTCTAAATTGTTAACGTAGTAGTACTAATCCACGCTTCTCTTTACTCTCCAGCAGTCCAGCATTGAAATTTGAATTAAAAAAAAGTTATTGGTATATCCTCCAAATTATTTTTTTATTTTAATGTGTAATGTTGTAGGGTTCTATGAAAATCAAAATTACATGTAAGCGACATTTAGTTTTTTTATGGACTCACAAAGTTTATAGGAAAAATAAAAATAAATTTAAAGCTCAACTTTAAATCGCATATAAAAAAAACTAAAAGGTATCGTGTTGTTCGAATTCTTTAAAGAAAATTTTGGTTTATCCTCTTTCTAACGGTATATATTCATGCCATAAAGATTTGTATCTTCACTAAAGTGCTAACTTTGTGTATCGGGACGCATTAGGCTGATATTCGATGTAGGATAAAAAACTTGTTTTTGTGTAAACAACACGTGTAAAGCAGGAAAAAAAAGGTATCGCCCTCATATACAATAGAATTGCATCATCTGCCTCGCTCTTCCATTAGGTAAATGGAAAACCAGCTCAAAAAACGGGCGCCGTGGTTTCAGTTTTTTAGAAAAGATTTGACTGTTTTTTCTGACTAACGCATTTGCTGTTCCAATGTAGCGCCGCTAATCTTTTAATTCTGTTACTTGTGTTATTTGTTTTTGTTGAGTTGTGTTAGTTTTGTTAATGTTTTTGTGACATTTTGTTGATTTGATGATGACTGCATTCTCTAATGAAGAATACGCGGACATTTTGATGATATATGGAAGCGCTAATGATGTTACAGGAGAAGCACAAAGAATCTATCAAGAACGCTTTCCTAACAGACGCTTACCTTCCCGCCATACGTTCCAAAATACTTACCGACGCTTACGCGAAACTGGGAATTTGAACAATAATGAACCAAGAGGGGTTGTGACGCGACACAATGTTGAAATCAATGAGCAGATTTTGGCGCTGTTCGAGGAAGAATCTATTAGAAGCATCAGAAATGTGATTCATTACTCGAAATTTCTATCTGGAAGGTGTGGAAAGTACTTCGCCAAAATAAGAAACTTGCTTTTCATTACACTCCGACACAAGGTAAGTAATTTTTGAACAGACTTACAATACACACACGCTAAAGATGAATTCCCACGGCACGTGTTATCACTAGCTGTACGTACTTAACATTTCAAATTAAATAAAAAATATTGACAGTAAGTAAAGCATTCTTACATTTATTTTATTGGTTGCAGATCTTGAAAATAACGACTTTGATAACAGTGTCCGATTTCGTCGTTTTTTGCTGCATACAGACGTGGAAGATCTTGACTTTTTAAGAAGTATTCTGTGGATGGATGAGTCCAAATTTAATAAAGAAGGAATTCTTAATTTACACAACCTTCACCACTGGTCGCCGAGAGATGAGAATCGACGAGTCAATAGACAGAGGTCGTTTCAGAGAAGATTCAGTATCAATGTTTGGGCAGAAGTAATTGGAAATCATGTAATTGGACCACATTACTTACCTGATCGTCTCAATGGGGATACTTACCTTGAGTTCCTGCAAAACGTCTTACCCGAATTATTTGCTGAGTTTCAAATATTTAATGAAGACAGGAGTATTGTGTTCCAAAATGACAGTTGTCCTACACACTGGAGCTTAACAGTCAGGGAGTATTTAAATAATGTTTTCCCTAATGGATGGCCCTATTCCATGGTCACCGAGACCTAACTCCGTTGGATTTTTATATTTGGAGACAGGCAAAAGAACTTATACTTATACGTCGCAGAAGTTGAAACTAGAGAAGATTTATTCCAACGCATAGAGGCGGCTTTCGTCATAATTAAAGAATAAATTCTTTTACGTACTACTAGTGTAGAAATAAGACGAAGATTGCGCGCGTGCATACCCAACGGAGGTCAGCAATTCGAGTAAGATTTGTGATTAATTAAAACATTGATTATTAAGATTTTATTTTTACTTCAAGTCCAAAGAACGTTAGTATCCTATGTAAGAAAGAGATAGCAGACAAACTTCACTGCGCAAAACTGAGATAACTTTTTTTACCTACTTAGCGTATGTGATTTATGCAAATAAGTAATGTCGAATGCGCCCCGATACACAAAGTTAGCAAATTAGCAATACCGTTAGAAAGAGGAGAGATAACCAGAGATTCTTTTTAAAGAACTCGAAGACCATGATCGCTTTTAGTTTTTTTTAATATGCAATTAAAAATTGAGCTTTGAATTTATTTTTATTTCTTCCAAAAACTTTGCGAGTCTATAAAAAAGTAGATGTCGCTTGCAACTAATTTTGATTTTCATAGAACCCTACAACATTACACATAATAACAACATTACACATAATTAAAAAAATCATTTGGAGGCTATACCAATAACTTCTTTTTATTCAAGTTTCAATGCTGACTTTGGGAATTTTTCAAATAAAGAATTAAGTAATCAACATAAAAACCCTGTGGGCCCAATAATGGGTTATGGAGTCTGTGGAGATAGCAAAAGACCCCTCCTATCGCCCATTTTAATTTGGCAAACGATGCACCAAACACCATGGGTTTCGCATGTGGTCTACCAGACCACTCGCCGGTACTTATGTAACTTTTTTTGTGTTAAACTTTTTTGGGATCATTAGAAGATTTGAAACACGGTCTCATAATAGTCAGCATGAAGAATTTGTGGTGGGATGGTTAGAAGACGGTTGCGGGTCCGATTTTGAAGTTATTGCCCTGAATTTTAGTGTAGTGGGGAGTGATTATAATATAAACTCCGTACAGCAAGTATCAGTAAATGAAGCTATGCTATCCGAGAAGGAAGAAGTCGAGCCCAACGAGGCCAACCGATCGCGATGTTATTTCGGCAAGAAGCGATTCAAATGGAGTCAACACCAGCGGTATGCAACCACGTTGGCATAACGTTGTAAAAACGTCAGCAGTATCATTTTCAAACTTCTTTGATGCTGGAGTAAGTTTTTTGTTGTTTAAATAATTCAGACGATTCTTGCTTAGACTAACGTCAAGTTGCAAACATACAGGGAACCTTTCAAAGCTGAAACAGAATTGCATGATACAGACGAGATTGAACTAAATGCTTTCCGGGTACTTCTTCTTTATTCAGCTTGTTCAAGTCCAATCACTTTATTGCCTGATACATTATCCAAATTCTTGTATTGGTATAAAATGTATAAAGAGGACTGTCATTTGTTGTTTACAATAGTTACAGATGGTACCACAAGATACGTAATACACGTCTACCACGATTGCGCTCGTCGATAAAATAGTCCGTGTACCAGATGCACCAGCAAATCAAAGGAAATATATTGAAGTGGAAAGTTAGCAACTCAGAAAATCGTGTCACATCTGTCCCTCAAGACTAAGACTATATACAAATGTGACATTTGTATGAAACATACGTGCATTCAATGCAGCAAGCCTGTTTGTAAATACTGTTTCTAACTGTTTGAAAGTTCCTAACTTGATGACTTGTGATTTTATCAGTAGCGGCTCGTGAGGGGGGGCGTTGGGGCACTGCTCCTCCAGCATATATCACAGTAAACAATTTTTCAGAGCAAAACACCATATTTTATTTCCGTTCAGTTTCTTTCCTTTAATTCATTTTTTAGTTCACCTCCTGTATAGGGTTTCAATAGCAGGAAAAGTAAAAAGGAGAAAGGGAAAACCAAAAAAATCTTCAGCAGCACTATTTTCTTCTACGCCCTCCCACTTTAAAAACTTACTAGCCGCCACTGGATTTTATAGAAAACTGCTGAATGGTACTGTTTTTTTTTTGTTTTGATAGTTTAAAAAGTTATTTAACTAAATAAAATTTGTTTTTGTCCAAATTTTCCAAAGTTTTATGAAAAATTGTGTAGATTAAGTAAAAGACTATTTTTTTTCTATAAAATCTATAAAATCAGTCAACTCTATGCATGTATTACAAGTGTGTTGTAATGCTCATAATTAATAATAAATTTGTAAACTTGTATATTTTGTTTGATTTTATTAATTAAAGATGTATAGACGTTACGTAGAAGTAAAGTTTATAGAAAAATACACGACCCAGATTATCATATTTGATATTAAACTAAGGTGTAAATTTATGTAACTCAAATAGCACGTCAGTACTTAAAGGTTAATTGTGAACTCTATATTAATATGTCAAAAGAATATCTTTGACCTGAACTGATAAAAGAGGATATAAACAATATTTTATTTCAACAAAATGGTGTAATTTGTAATACACTGCGCAAAACTGAGATAACTTTTTTTACCTACTTAGCGTATGTTATTTATGCAAATAAGTAATGTCGAATACGCCCCGATACACAAAGTTAGCAAATTAGTGAAGTTAGTAAAACGTTTTTATGGCATGAACGCATACCGTTAGAAAGAGGAGAGATAACCAGAGATAAAAGAGGATATGAACAATATTTTATTTCAACAAAATGGTGTAATTTGTAATACATCTCGCTAGACAATTGATTTAGTGCAAGGAAAGTTAACGGTAATGTCAACTGACCACCAAGGATCTACAAAACGCATTCCACCTGACAAAGCTGAAGGGGGCATTTAAGCTATTATGTTTAACATAATGCCATTATTTGTTCTTCAAGATATAAAAAATTAAAATTGCCGGATTATCACTTGTAGTTATATATTGTGCCTCATTTGGAAATTTTTGTTACTCTTTTTGGACAACCCTTTAAGTCCAAAGAACGTTAGTATCCTATGTAAGAAAGAGATAGCAGACAAACTTCACTGCGCAAAACTGAGATAACTTTTTTTACCTACTTAGCGTATGTTATTTATGCAAATAAGTAATGTTGAATGCGCCCCGATACACAAAGTTAGCAAATTAGTGAAGTTAGTAAAACGTTTTTATGGCATGAACGCATACCGTTAGAAAGAGGAGAGATAACCAGAGATAAAAGAGGATATAAACAATATTTTATTTCAACAAAATGGTGTAATTTGTAATACATCTCGCTAGACAATTGATTTAGTGCATGGAAAGTTAACGGTAATGTCAACTGACCACCAAGGATCTACAAAACGCATTCCACCTGACAAAGCTGAAGGGGGCATTTAAGCTATTATGTTTAACATAATGCCATTATTTGTTCTTCAAGATATAAAAAATTAAAATTGCCGGATTATCGCTTGTAGTTATATATTATGCCTCATTTGGAAATTTTTGTTACTCTTTTTGGACAACCCTTTTTATTCCGTCTTCATTAAGTATATCATTCTCAGACTTTTTTTCCCCTTTTTTGATCTGAATATACCTCTTTGAGGACACAGTTTTAAAATTAGAGAGTTAAAAAGTGTGTAAAAGAGTTTCATTTAAGTAAATTGAATTTAGAATGAGAAGACATTATATAAAAAAAAGAAAATAAATAATCTGGATTTTATATTCATAGTTTGTATTTCATTAGATCAATTTAGATATATTTTGTTTTAATAGTACATGATAAATAAGTATATTTATAAAAATACTAGGATTTTAAATGATACACTTTCAACTTTTTAATGTGTCAAACGTTTAGCATAGATTTTGCTCTATATATGTTTCGCCTTGTTAGGGCTTTCTCAAGAGTAGTTTGAACTAATACTAATGGTCAAACACAGTGTTTCCAATTATGCAGGTAAAATTATTTCTTTTTTATATCTTGTTTTTTTAACGCCTAGTCTAATTATCCTAAATGTCGGCTGGTAAAAACCGGGTTATTCAATTACAATATAATCTTATATATTACCGGGGTGTTTTGGAAATTTAGCTGGTCATTCGTGGTTATATATGACTATTTCGTAAGAATTTTTATATTTCTAATATTTCTAGTAGGTTTAATTTTTTACTTTTTTTTTCTGAGTGTAATAATTTAATATTGTTTATATCTATAAAATGATTGGTTTCAATACAATGTGTAGACATTCCAGTGCTTTTTATATTATTTAAGAGTTATTTAAAACATTTTATGGCTGATTTCGAAAATGTTATTTTTAACTCCAAAAATCCGCCAATCAACAATATATCACACTGGCACAGATACGTAAACAATATTTTTTGCATTTGGAATGGTACGGAAAGAAATTTACACACGTTTTTAGGCAATTTGAATTCCATAAACAAATATATTCAATTCACTATAGAGATTGGAAGTAATGATGAAATTAACTGCCTAAAGATAGAGAAAATATGTTATACAATTACAATGATATTTACAGAAAACCGAGTACAACAGACACAGCTATACACTTTAGTTCGAAACCATCTTAGCAAGCTAAACTATCTCCTTTTCATAGTCTGATACATAGGTTAGTTAGTTTTTCACTAAACAAAGATAATTTTAATAAAACGTTCTATACCATTAAATAGATAGCAAAAAACAAGGCTACAAAGAAGAATTAATTGACAAATTGTTAAAAAATAAACAAAGAAAGTTGAATTTACAATAATTTTATAACATTAAAAAGAAAAAAAAACAAAACGTTTAAATATATTAATTACACTTCTAAAATTAGTAATACAATGTGTAAAAGATTAAATAAACAAGGCTGTAAGACTATTTGTTTAAATAAACTTAATGTAGGTAGAATGTTAGTTAATAATAAGAGTAAAATGGATACTTTAGATAAATCGGGTATATATGAAATTAACTGTAAGGATTGTGAAGCTGTATATATCGATCAAACTGGTAGAAATATAGATTGTAGAATAAAAGAACACGAAAAAATATCTTAAATAATATAAAAAGCACCGGAATATCGAGACATTGTATTCAAAACAATCATTTAAAAGATATAAACAATGTTAAATTATTACACTCAAAAAAGAAAAGTAAAAAATTAGAAATATTTACAGGTAATTTCCAAAACACCCCGGTAATAAATAATATCATATTGTAATTGAATAGCCCAATTTTTACCAGCCGATATTTAGGATAATTAGACGACACGTTAAAAAAACAAGAAGTAATTTTACCTGTATACTTGGAAACACTATGTTTGACCATTAGTATTAGTTCAAGCTAATCTTGAGAAAAGTGTAATCATTTAAAATCCTAATATTTTCGAAATGTTTCACAAGGAACTAATTGCGGAATCCATAAACATTATTTATAAAAAAACTAAAACGCGTTTCAAGTAATTAGATAAAATCTGTTCCAATAAAATACTTAAACAACGTTTTTGCTCGTTAAATGCAGATACCATCGCTGATTAATTAAACCCTTTCAAATAGCATAAGGGTATTAATTATTGTATAACTTGCTAATTATACTGGCTTTTAAAGTGATAACGCAGATCGTTTCATAACTATAAATCGATTTTAGAACATGAAACTCATATGATAATTTTAGATTTATTACTCCACTCGTTTCATGATAGAATCATGTGTACCTGAACTATAACGATGCAGTTTTACAGGATTTTTCGCTGTTTCAATAAATAGTGTCATTATAGCAATGAAGTACATATTAGTTGATAAATTATACTGTTTTATTTTAATTCTCTTATAGGAAGAAGATTTTCTTATAAACTTAAGTTATTCTTAAAAAATCTAAGATGAATTTCTATATAGAAATAAACTTGTTGGTATATGATAGAAGCAGTATAAACTGTAACGAAAGGTGACTGTTTAAAAATTTGAACTCTTCACTCATCGATAAAGCCATTTGTTTTTTAATTTGATATGACTGTCTCTGATATCTGATAGAAGTTTAATAATAGTTTCAATTGATTGCCTGATTAGCTCTTGGTGAAACATAGTAACAACGAAAATTATTAAAACACTTTGTATTTGTTTCACAATATATTCAGGCTATTCTCTGACATGATTTCGGCCTCATGACCATTCTCAAAGAGAGTTAGGTATAAACTAAATTAAACTAAAGTTTCAAACTTGTGCCTAATGGAGGTCGTTTTTTTTGTCTCGTTAAATTTATGACACTTTCAATAATTGAAATATTTCTAGTCCTATAAGTCTAGCTGAGTGCTTGTTAGGTTTTTACCTTCGTATACAGCTTTTTTAATTTCGGAAATTTCCAAGTAATTTCAGCTTCAGTGAATATTTCTTGATTGAAAGGTGATACGCCTGAAGCTTTAAATCCCTTCATAATATTAACAGGAGAGAGCCAATGGTAATGCATTGCGGACTAAAGGGAGAATATCATAGATTGATAAAGTCTTCCCAGGATTGCTCTTCATTCATGAATCCTGTGCGCCAGACTGATAAGTCTTAAAATGCCGAAACACACTGCCATCGAGCGGTTGTAATTTATGAGAGTAGTGTGGGAGGAAGGAAAACATAACCCAACCATTTTTGTTTAGCCAAATTTATGGTCTAGACACACAGATGTGAAGAATTATTATCCAGTACCAATAGAACTGGACTCTCTTTCGAGGGTCTCACATGACGAATAAAATGTTCTACAAAATAATAAAATTATTCGTCAGTATCCAGCCGCTTAGATCAGCTTTGCCGTTGCAATTTGGTGGGCCATCACGAACATTGGTGGAATATAAGAGCCAGTTACTGAAACCGCCAGTACAAGAGTAACATCCTGTTCTCCGGATGTTACCGATCCAACGTTATGCTTTTCTTTTGCTGCCACTATTTTTGATGGTTTTAACATGGTTGAAATATCTGTTTCATCAACATTCCAAAAAGAAGAAGCATTAAATTTATACTTAGACATCACATCAGCTAATTTATCAAAATATTTTTGAATGTTTCTGCGATTAAAAGACGTCGCTCTGCTAAGGTTAGTAACTTCGGGCCTACGGATAGATAAAGAACTGTTTCGTTTTAGAAACGTTCTCATCCAGTCTTTATCAGCTATTCTTGTCACATGCCATGAATCAGGTACAGATATTTCAAACTTAATAGCACAGTCGAAAGCTAAGTGGCGTACATCCTTAAGGCCCATACCATAAAACATCTGTGCAAATATAAGTAAGTAGTCATATAGAATTTTCTCCTGAACCTCTGTGAAAACTTATTGAGTAGACATATAGCCAAAACTAACTTGAGCAGGATCCTATTTATATCGTGTAATAAGCCTTTTAGGAGGGAGAATTTCTGCAAATGTCATTATTTCGGCAAATAACAGTTTGACTAAGCTTTTTCTCACCCTTGATTACTTAGTCCGCAGTGAGCTTAATAATGTCCAAAGGTATCGTCCCTCGATGAATCTTTCTTGAATAATGCATTCGAAAATTAAACGAAGTGTTTTTTTGAAAAAATACATAAAAATAAATCAACGTGCAACTTATCACTGAAATAAATTATACGGGACAAAAAGTGCCATCGATGTACTTCTTGCCTCCTACCCACGTTAACACATATTTTAGGTTATAAAATTAAGACAGTTTATGTCGAGATAATTCTATCGGTGTGACTTAATTACTGACATAATAAGGTTTTTAAACAAGCTTACCTTAATTATATTGCTGTAGTGACCACTGTTTTAAAACGACAACTAAATTACTAAATTACAACTAATTAATATACTTTTGCACACAAAAAAGTTAGATGCGTCGTGCAGAGTGTATGCTTATTGTTACACGTCTGCAAGATCAAAGTGTCTCACTCAGTCATTGGCCCGGCTCAAAAGACGGATAGATATCTGTAGTGGGACTTTTTACTCGACGAAATTTTAGCCCCGCTCTACCCTAGTCCACGTTGGCCACTCACAGTCGGTAGGCTTCTCGAGAGAGCTAGAGTTAAGCATAAAACCAACGTTTGATAGTCCGCGGGGGCTGCTGTCCAGAGCTGTCGGTAGATGATGATCCTGGTTCGGAACCAACGTTAAGCTGTAGGTCCAATCGCTAAATAACACATGGTGCGTGGATGCATCTCGTCTCTAAGTTGAATACATTAAACTGTAACTTGTGTAGCTCTGCGAGGTTAGACCGAATTAGATGATCAATGGTTTATGATCATTCAAACAGTTAAAGTTCTTCAAGAGTTTGACAAATGCTATCCGATACATGGTTTATCGGTAATAGATATAGGTGTATTGTTATCTCTTTATTTCTGATCGTTCTATCTATGTTTCCATGTTACATCACCTAACCTAAGATCTTCATTGTCTTTAGTTTACATTAGAACTCCATATACTACATTTAATATTAGGCAACAAACATAACTTAATTATATTATACATCTCGCCTCTTTAATAAACTTCCAAAACTCCAATCTAATAAACTCCAAGTCTTGTCAAGATTATTGAAAACTGTAACAATTTCATTGGGTTTCAAAGATTTTAGATCAGTGACAGTCTTGTTATAATATTTTTCATTCTCTCATTCTAATTGAAGCTTTTCTTTGAAGCTAATATTCTGATTTTAATTGAAGCTAATATTACTACATAGTGCTGGACTTAACAGATCTGCTGATACAGGTAACTTTGTTCGACAAATACGGCTCATTAACAATTGGGCTGGAGAATAATCTAAATATTTAAGAGGAGAATTCCGATACTCTAATAGGATATCAAATATATCCTTGCCCTCCACTAACGATTTTTTTTAATAATTTTTTCGCAATATCGACTGCTTTTTTTGCTAACCCATTTAACTTTGGTTAAATTGGACTTCGAAAAACAATATTGAAATTTTACTCTTTAGCAAATTCTTTAAACTGATAACTATTAAAGGGTACATTATCACATACTAATGTGTCGGGGGATCCAAACTTGGAAAATATCATTTTTAACTTTTGAATCACCTCATGAGCAGATTTATTTTTGTAATGTCTGAATGACTGTGGCGTGTTCATATATTTTTTTCTTTATTTGGATTTTAAAGAACCGCTGAGGAATTTGTCTCCGTTTAGTTTTTTGTTTTTACCCAGTGATTCTTTATTTACATAAGAATAGATATTTTTTGAATTTTAGATCGTGGCAGAAATCCAAATAAAGAAAAAAATACAGATTTATTTTTGATGAATACAAGTTCAAGCCAGTTTGAATAAGCATCCATTGTTACTAAATAAGGATTATTAACAAAAGAAAAAATATCAGCTCCAATACGTTCCCAGGGATGCTCAGGAATAGGGTAGGATTGAATTATTTGTTTTACATTTTTACGCGCATATTTTTCACATATTTTGCATTTTTTAGTAAATAATTCAATTTCTCGATTCATGAGTGGCCAGTAAAAAATTTGTCTAGCTCTGGCTTTGACTTTTTCTATCCCGAGGTGTCCTTCATGAAGTTTAAATAACATGTCAGTTCTAAGACTTTTAGCAACAACTAACTAATGATTACAAAATAATAATCCATCAGATACCGATAATTCAGCTCTAAGTTTAAAAAAATGACGCACAGAAACTGGAATTTTAGCTCCTTTAAAAGGCCACCCAGTATTTAAAAACTTAATTATAGTTTGTAATTGTTCATCATTTTTTTAATTTCTCTGAATAAAATCTTTTTCTCTTCAGACATAGGCAAATAATTTGTATTCGTCAAAAAGGCGCGCAACAATGTGTTAGCGATAAATAAATATTTCCCAGGTTTCAGTAACACAAGTTTAAGTAACACAAATAACTTTTAAATCATAAGTAAGTAGTTGAAGTAGCATGCGTTGCAATCTAGGTGAAACAGTTGACAGTTGACAAGCTTAAAAATTGATTCTAATGGTTTGTGGTCTGAACACACTTTAACATTTTTAACACCAAAGATAAAGTAATGAAATTTTTGGCAGCTAAATAAAATTGCTAACAATGCTTTTTCTATTTGAGCATAGTTGGTTTCACTTTGAGTCATACTTCGTAATGCAAAGGCTGTCGGGTGCTCATTTTGAAGCAAACAAGACCCAATGCCATCCTTCGATATGTCAGTCTCGATTTCAATTGGTAATGATAAGTTGAAAAATGCAAGAACTGGTGCAGTTGTTAATAAATGTTTTAGGTTTGATAATGATTGTCATGTTCATCGGTCCAATTCCAGTCAACGTCTTGTCTTGTCAAATTTCGGAGGGGGCCAGTTACTCTAGACATATTTGGGATAAACTTGCCTAAAAACTTTACCATGCTTAACAATTTCAAAAGATCAGTTTTACTTTGTGGTTTTGGCATATCAGTAATACCAGTAATATAGGACTGACATGGTTTGACACCATTCTTTGAAAAAATCTGACCAAGAAACTTTACTTCTTTCGACTTAAACTGAATTTTTGTCTTGTTAATCTTTACGTTAAATTTTGAGGCTCTATCAAAAACATTTTTCATAATTTTGTCATGCTGTATCTCTGTTTCCCCAGCAATTATAAAATCATCAAAATATATTTGCATTCCATCAATATCCCCAAAAACTTTAAAATTTTTACGCTGAAATACTTCAGGGGCAGAAGTAATACCAAATGGAAGTCTACAAAATTGGTAGCGACCAAAATGTGTATCAAAAGTACAATAATCAGCTGATTGACTATCAATCTTAACTTGGAAATATCCATCTTTCATATCCAATACAGGAGAAATAGCTTTACAATTGAGTTTACTAGCAATTTCGTCGGCTGTGGGAATCAAAAAATGCTCTCGCTGTATATTCTGATTTAAAAACTTTGGGTCAAGACACAATCTCAAGTCACCATTCTTTTTTTCCACAATAACTAGTGAATTTAACCACTAAGTCGGTTTTTTAACCTTTCTTATGATACCTTGAGTTTCAAGGTCAATTAATTTATGTTTTACACGCTGGTGAAGTGCTTGAGGTATTCGCCGAACTGACTGCACATGTGGTACATAATCTTTTTTCAATATTATTTTATGTTCATTCGGAAAGCAACCTAATCCAGTAAAAACTTGAGGATATAATTTTACAATATTCTCTACATTGTTAAATTGTAAATTACAACTATCAATTCTCCTAACTAAATCCAAAGCTATACATCCCTTTAATTGTAGCAAAGGCATCTGCTTTTTACTATTTACTACGACAAATGATAAGCATACAAATTTATCATTAATGTGACAATTTAAATCAATTTCACTCACTGGCTCACAGGATTACCATAAGAAATTAAAGTCATATTAGTCTTTCTCAATTCAAAACACTTGTTATTTTTTCCAATTTACTAAGGGGAATCACATTCACCTTTGCTCCAGTATCGAGCTTAAACTCAATGGGTTTACCCTCAACTTTTATTTGTTTCCACCACATAGCTTCACTATTCGATCGAATACCGTCGACCTTTTTCACTACAGAGCTCACATAAAAATTGTCCGCACTACTACTCTCGCTTTCATTTTCAAAACTGTCCACTTTCACTTCACTTACTCTTTTCCCTTTTTTGTTTTCATGGCTTGTTTTCATGGTCCTTGGTCCTTTCCATGGTCCCTCCTCCTACACTCACTTGCAAAATAATTTTTGCCATTACATTCCCTGCAAACTTTTCCAAAAGCAGGACATTTGTCTTTAGTATGCTTATAGCCACAATAATCAAATTTTTTCTTTTCCTGACTGCTAGGCACACATTCTTCTTTTTCCAACTTGTGATTTGCTTGCCTCTGTGGCCCTGCAAAAATTCTCAGCTCTCTGCAAAGTAAGGTCATTTTTACGAAGAAGCCTTTCCTATGTCGATTTATCAAAAATCCCAATTACTATACGGCCACTTACTATATCCAAGGGGTCAGAATACTCCATAGTTTTCACTGCGATTTTTAGGTCTGTTACAAAAGTGTCAAAACTTTGACCTACTTTTTGTACTATTGAATTAAAGACAAATCTGTCATAAATTATGTTTTTCTTTTCCAGGGTTCAATCTAGTCTACTTGACACCATGTATTGTTATCTATTGTTACCTATCTATATCGGTAATAGATCTAGGTGTATTGTTATCTCTTTATTTCTGATCGTTCTATCTATGTTTCCATGTTACATTACCTAACCTAAGATCTTCATTGCCTTTAGTTTACATTAGAACTCCATATACTACATTTAACATAAGGCAACACATATAATTTAATTATATTATACACTAGGGACCTTGCTGGCCAGTCGAGAATTATTATTGAAATTTTTTTTAAAAACGGTATAGTTTTAACTAGCTTGCAATTAAACTTCCTTTGGATGTTACTGGTTTATATCTCTATATAGCAGGGGTCGCCAACCTTTTCAATGCGTTGAGCTACTTTAATAATATTCAAATAGAGAGAGCTATCTAAACTTGTTTAATGCAATAATGGAAACACATTTTCAACGTACAAGATAACTAAATTGGCATACCAAGCTACCAAAATACGCGTGCCACCGGTAGCTCGCGATCGACGATTTGGTGACCCCTACTATATAGTATATATCTCATGAGCTATAATTCCTGGAGTGGTAGCTATATGCCATTCTAACGCGAGAGATAAATTTTGCCATTCATCTCAAAATGTTTGACTCTTTATGTCCATCCTAATTACCTAAACAAAATCCAGACTCGTTACTTAACAAATAAATTAATAAATATTGAAATATTATAATATTTTTCAATATTTTATGTATTAGGTGCACAAATTAGCTCAGTAACTACACATATGTTTACAAATTCCATTTTAAATTTGCTGGATATGTTACAAACATTTCTACACTATGTTGTAGATTTCTAAAATTACTGTAGTCATTACCATGCCGTCAATGTTCAGCGGTTCGGAGGTAGCAATAAGATATAAGCTCGAAAATGTTGCAGTCCAAATCATATTATTTGATCGTAAACTATTCGGATACTTATAACATGGCCTTCTTTTCCTAACCACTCATCTGTCGCAGATCGATTTGTCGCAAATTTGCCCCACAGGCTATCCTTAAGTTTGTGCGTCTACTCTTATTCGATTTTGGACATTATCAAACCTTATTGTAGTATTCTAATTTCTGTTAGTGTAGTTGGCGATTTCTAGAAACAATAAAACCCACATAATTTTACTTTTTTCAAATTTATTTTGGTGATGATAAATTTCTGTCTGTGATAAATTTCCCGTATTCATGCTGTAAGCCTCTTATCATTATTAAAATTAAACAGCATTACTAAACATTAATCTATTATAATTTCTTTTAATCGAGTAAAAAAGTCTTGGTGTATATTTTGAACATTTAATTGAATAAAACAACTAATCGTTTTAAAGATGTTATGGTGTGAAAAATAATGTGTAAGTTTTCTTCTTTTTGTAATAAAACAAAACTTTAAGAGGCCAATCAAATAAAAACCAAATTTCGTTCAACTGAATTAAACACGAAATGTTCTGACCTGTTTTCCGTAGAAATAGTTTCATTTTGGATATATGTTTTAAGGGAACTTTTTTTTCAAATGGTGCATATATATATATATATATATATATATATATATATATATATATATATATATATATATTGAATTGTTAGTTTTCCTCATATTTTCTTGTTTTTATCTAAAAAATTTTGTACTTTACAGATTTATGTTGAAATTAATTATTCCAAATAAATCACATGATTTGTTGGAAGCAGATATTTGCAGGAAAAAGTAAATCATATATCTTACCTGGGTTACGATAAAAGAATATTATATATGGTTTAATATACGGTCGCAAAGGTATAAATATAAGAATATATACAAAATTACATGCAATGAAAGGATATTCAAATTATACTTGAAAATGTTGACGTGTGAGAAACGTTAGTAGTTCTGTTACTTCTCTTAGCTTTACTAAACGTTCCTGCAAATTTTCTGATAAATATCATGAGCATACAGCGATATAAATATATCATTTCCTGTCGCAGCGCTATTAGATTTTCAATTTATCAGAGCTCTGACATAGATAAAAAACGTTGAGAAATTTACGACAAGCGCTATTGCGGTACTAAGCTGAATTTTTAACACTAGAATCGAAACAGCAAAAGTAAAATTATGTAATGCATTTAACTGCATTTCAAATTTGCTACAAATTTTAAAATTTATTAATCATTTATTACCTGATTATTAAGAAATTTTCGATTGAATTAAGAAATATATAACGAACATTATAACAAAAACTTGATTTTTGTTATATATATTGACAATCTATATTTTTACAAACAATACATTTTTGTTTTAAGATAAAAAATAATAAAATACCAATTTTTTGTACTTTTTATAATATTAGGTTGTCGAAAAAGTTCGTAGGGATTTATTTTAAGAGAAAGGTAAACGCAAATAGTTTATGTAAATATTTATTTAGTCTATTATGTAATTACCGTTGTTATTGCCACCTTTATACCAACGTGTTGTAGGTTCATAATGCATCTAGCCAATAATTAACATTATTTCGTCCTAAAATTTTAACAAGTTGTTTTTCACCTCTTCTTGAGATACGATGTCCGGTAAGATGGATGGAGCAAGAAATCCCAAATGAGGCTCAACAAAAATATGTGGATGTGTAGTAGTGCTGTGTAATGATGAAACCCGACGCCTTTGCTGTTTGCTAATTCTAGCTGTTTCATTTGCTGCCTTGATGGTTTGGTTATATGGAAGCACCTCATAGTGTATGGGTTCCTGTCAATCCCACCAGATGTAAGCTATAATTTTCTTCGGTTAAAAATCGTCTTTCGCCGGACTTAAAACCGCCGAACCTGGCAATCCCCATGATTCGTTTCGGTGCACGGTGTGGTACACAATTTACTTTTTATCGACAATTACCATCCGCTTTAGAAATGGAGCCTTAGCCTTTTTTTTCAGCATAACATTACAAAAAGAAATTGGATCGGTTTTGCTGGTGCTGTTCATTGAATTGCAACCTGAACATTGTTTAATAACTCATTTTTAATTTATAGTTTGTTGGTGTAATCTCAATTTATTACAAAACTTCACAACAAGAAATATGACGACGTTAAATCACATGACTTTGCAAGCCAATTGAAAAGTGATTTTAGTGAATATTCACTTTAATTGAAACTGGACATCTATTAAAAAAAGCTGAAAGTTTTTACGAACTGTAGAACATGTAGTACCGTCTTGATGTAATTGAAATCAGACATATCAATATAACTCAATGATGTTCATAAAAAGTTCTTATATATTGATTGGTATTTCGTAACATTCACAGTAATTCAAGACATGTTGACTACAGACAGAAATAAACGATTAGAATACTGTAATTCTGTCATAAATCACTTGCATCAATTTGATATATTTTATGCAAAATTGATTTGATGGCCACAGATTATTTTATGGGAATTTTTTAAGGAAAAGTTTTATTTATCTAAGCCCTAAACAATACAGGAACTCGCGGGCAAAATCCGTCCTGGAATAGTCGCATTAACACCAGATATGTTTAGAACAATTATAGAAAATGTGTTAAAAATGAATAACACGAAAAAAATAAAAATTATTAACTGGAAATTTAAGGCAGCAATAACCATATTATAAAAAAATAAATAATATATCTTGTTTCTCTTAGAAGTTATAAATAATTCAAATGGTAGCGAGATACTTGTCCCACCCGTTATTTAATACTAATTTCTTAGTGTTTTGGTATAATAATAAAATTATTTTTGGTTTGCAAACATTTGCAGCAAAAAAATGATGAAAAATCATTTAATTCATAAACCCATACGATTTATAATATCGAGATATAATTAGGAAAAAATATACTACTGAAATATATTCAAATAGTAGTAGGAAATGTTGAAGTGTGGGAAACGATAGTTTCTTTATTAGCTCTATTAATTCTGCTATATGTTCTTGCACCTTTTACTACAAAAGTCTCACAGACATTCCGAGAGATATATCATTTCTTGTCGCAGCGTCTATTAGGTTTTCAATTTATCAGAGGTCCGATGTAAGGAAAAAAAATCGGGTGGAATTTATAGCAAGCGATTGCGGCACTAATCTCAAATTTTTAACACTCGAATCGAAACCGCAAAAATTAAATTATGCAATGCAGTTGACGACGCAGAAATTTATTCAACAGCGGAAAATTTATGGAGGACTTGTTCCCCGTATTTTTAATGAATTCTCAACGAACGCAGCTTGTTGGATGATTAAAAAATATTTGGATTTTTGCAATGATAATGTACCAATTTTTTAATGTTTATTTTTTTGTATTTAAAAATATTTAATTTTAATATTTTCCAGTAAAATTATTTGATATAGCTTACATTCAATAAATTGAATATAATTATAAATTAAATTCAGAAGTCATACATATATAGTCTCCTAAATCCCAAAAATCTATAATAAGTCTTTAAAGTTACTCGCGATTAGCAACTAATATTAGTAACTTGAAGTGCCTTAAGGAAGATACACTAAAAATCTCAAAACAAAAATTTTAATAAATTCCAGTAATTACCGTCGAATCACATGCCTCCCCACAATATACAAACTGTTTACTCGTACTGGACCAACAACAATATTTATCCCTTTGAACAAAAAGGAATCTTCAGGAACTCTAGAGCCATTCAATACCAGTTGCTGATGGACAAAATAATACTCAAGGACTCCAAAAGGAGGCAGACCAACTTGAGCAAGGCCTAGATTGATTCCAAAAATGCCTTCAACTCACTGTCATATTTCTGGATAACAACTTGCTTGGACTTTTTCGGAGTTAGCTGAAACGTAGAACAATGGTTGACAATCAGTATGCAAAAATTGACCACAGCGCTGCTAGAAAATAAAGAAGAAATCGGGCGAGTAGACATTCAAAAAGGGATCTTCCAAGGTCAGTCTCTATCACCCTTACTTTTCAACATCTGCCTCATCCCGTTATCAAATTTTGAACAATACGGGTCATGGGTACACAATATCAGCAGCAGGGGCAAAATCAACCACCTGTTGTGAATGGACAATTTAAAAGTTTACTCATGAAGTCCTTGAGAATTGAAATCGGTGCTCAATACAGTTTGAATTTTTAGCGAAGACAGTCAAATGCAATTTAGCTTGGAAACATGTGCCTCACTCACTGCAAAAAGAGGAAAAATACAGGAAATGGAAGGAGTGAATGGAAGAAGTTAATAAACAGTGGTGTGATAATAAAATCACCAGCTCAAGGTGACGGGTATAAATACCTCGGAATCGTCGAGGCAAGCATTGTCCTCAGTGCTAAAGTAAAAGAGGCAGTGAGTTGAGAATACAGAGTTCGAAAAATCCTCAAATCGAAGCTATATGCTGGAAATTCAATTAAAGCAACACATGGCCTCTGCCATTAGTACGATACCCACGGGCATAGTCGATTGGACCAAAGCCGAATTGGATAGCCTGGATAAGAAAACACGCAAGCTTTTAACAATGGACCACTGCCACCATCTTAAAAGCGGCATTGATTGACTTTACTTGTCGAAAAGGATGGGTGGGCGTGGTTTACTGCAAATCCAACAAACTATTGAAGAAAAAAAAATATGGCATGAATGACTACATTAATAGGAGTGCAAGTAGGACCCCCAGCCAGGCAGCAAGGCACCCTGAAGGAAGAAGGAGCAAAGACGGCATACAGAAGAGGTCAGCTGGACGAGCAGATAAAAGCTTGGACAGAAAAGCAACTCCATGGACACTATTTACGAACGAACAATCGAAGAAACATGTTACAAGGAGTTTGCAACACCTGATATGCGAGTGCTCGACCTGATATGCTGATATATGATACCTTACACATACTTAGTAGAAGACACAACATGGTAATGTTGCGCGAATAATTCACTGGTCATTGTGCCGGGGGGGTGTGTCATTGTCATTGTGCACGGGTCATTGGTTGCAACTGTAAAAAAAATTATTGCAACTGTAAAAAAAGTAAACATTCTCAATGACCATCGATCACAATACCTCGACATAACACTCATTGAAAAGCATAATATCTTGCTAATTGATGCGGCGATAGGAGATGGGAGAGTTCAGGAAAACGAGAAAGAAAAATTGGATAAGTATTACAACTTAAAAACCAAAATTTCGCGAATTTTGAAGTCCTGCGGTAGTCATTCCTATTATTATAGGGGCGCTAGGCACTATCTCACCCAATTTTATGGATTAGTTGCGCAACTTACAGCTCGAGGACATTTCCATCGCCGAGCTGCAAAAGACGATTGTAACTGGAACTGCATCAATTCTACGATAATATTTATCGACCCCCACCTCTATGGGATGAGTTGATGGGACAGTGCCAGCATGTGATGATTTTTATGATCTTCTGTGTTTGTTATAATCCTTACTGTGAATCAGAGTTTTTCTGAGTAGATGCGATGTGATGTGATACATCGTGTTTTATCAAGCTTATGATCAAGCGGTATCTATTACAGGATTACCTTGGTCTATCTGTCGTCACATCGCCTCGCTATATGGCTTGCCCACCTCCATTTCAGTTCCTTTACCTTTCCAATGATGTCACATACTTTCGTCTGCTCTCTGATCCATGTGCAAGTATTTTTGTCCCGCTTTGTAATACCAAGCATACACCTTTCCATTTCCCTCTGTGCTACCCGAAGATTTTGAACTGATTGTGATGCGAATGTCCATGTTTCACTTTCGTATGTCAGAACAGGCTGCACGCACTGATCAAATATTTTTCTCTTCAAACAAAGTGGGAGTTTGTTCTTAAAGACTATGTTGAGCCTGCCAAATATCTACCCGCCAGACTTTTCCACTTCCCGGGCAATATCAACCTCCATTGAAATCCTTTATCCAAGATATATGTAGTGGTCCACCACCTCTAGATCGCTTCCTAAAATAGATATTCTTCTATTGTCTGCAAATTTGTTGAACATAACCTAACTCTTTTTTAGGTTTATTTTCAAGCCAAATGATTCTCCCGGCCTTTGCAGCTTTTGTATGTGTTTTTGTAGTTCATCTGGGTTTTGTGACAGGCGAACGATATCATCTGCAAATCAAAGGTGGCTTAAGTATGCACCATTTATTTTTATTCCATCCTATTCCCAGTCCTGTTCTCTACGAAAAACCTCTTCAAGGCAGGCTGAGAAAAGAACAGGCGATGTTGAGTCACCCTGCCATATACCTCATTCTATATTGATTTTAACTTCAAGATCATTCATGTGAACTGTCGCTTCATCACACATGGATCTCAGTAGGTTCACATAGGCTCTGCCTATCTCTTGGTTAAGCTATGCATCCATTATGGTTTGCTTTGATATTGAGTCAAATACCTTTTCATAGTCAATAAAAGCCAAGCACAGTAGCATAGTGTATTCATTGTACCTTTCTATGATTTATAGGACAACCTGAATATGATCCATTGTACTGAATCTACTTCTAAATCCTGCTGCTTTGATATTGAGTCAAATGCCTTTTCAACCAAGCACACTAGCATGGTGTATTCATTGTGCCTTTCTATGACCTGTTGGACAACCTGAATATGATCCATTGTACTGAATCTACTTCTGAACCCTGCTTGCTCTTTTAGTTGAGCGTCATTCTGTGTTCTTAATATTCTTTTAGATATTATCTTGGTGAAAACTTTGGTACAATACTTACAGGAGGCTTATTGGGCGGTAGTTTTTTGGATCTTCTTGTGCTCCTTTCTTATGAAGAAGAATCACTTCAGCATTTTTCCATAGGTTGGTAATTTTTTGATCTTTGAGGTATTTTGAGTACAATTTTACCAGTATTTGATGTAAAGTTGGACCGCCAGCTTTTAACATGTCAACAGTTACTCTATCCTTTCTCGGAGCCTTTCAATCCTCCATCGCTTCAACAGCATTTGTCACTTCATCCAGCAGGATATCTGGCATTTGCTCTTCCGTGGGCATTGTTTAGTTTGACTTGTTCTATTCTTCATATAACTTTGAATAGAATCTTCTGATAACCTCTTACATTTCCGTACTTTTCCTGCACACTATGCCATCTTCACGCATTAAGGCAAACATTGGTGTCCCTTTATTTCTCAGCTTGTGTTTTACTTTGTTTATTCCCTTGTTTTCTTCTAGTTTTTTTACACTAGCTGCATGTTGAACCGATGCGTTTCCTCTCAAATACGTTTCCTAATAGTTTTACAAAGCTCAACGTACTCGACTCTACCAAAAACACTCCGTGTATTCCCCATTGTACGCCGTTTTTTCATTAAATTAATGGTCTCATTGGAGATTTTTGACTGCTTCAAACTTTTTTCTACTTGTACTATTGCAACAGCCGTTTCAAGTACATAGCCGATGATTTTTTTATACTGATCTGTTATTTCCGTCTCCTTTGTTCTTACAACACAGCAAAACGGTTCGGCAAAGCAATGTCAACATCGCTGCCGCCCTAAAGCAGCTTCCCAGAATTCACTTTGCCCTTCTTCCCATTCTTGTAGGCTTTCTTCGACAGTTTATCTTGACCTTTACTCGTAGAATTATATGGTCACTTCCAACATTGAAACGGTTAAGGACAGTACAATTGCAATATATTGTTTTATCATTTGACATGATGTAGTCAATTTCACTTGTGAAACCAAAGGGACTTTTCCTTATCTATTTTCTGCTGATTTTTTTCTCATAAAACGAGTTTATAATATACAGTTCCTCTCCATAAAATCAATCTGTCACCTCTATTGTCCCGATCACCACTTCCATATGGGCCAGTTGCATTTTCACCAGTTCTGGCTCTTCCAATTGTAGCAATAAAGTCAGCCATCAAGATTTTGTACCTGCACTTCTCGTTGCCTAGAAGCTTGACCACGTCATCTTAAAATACTTCAATTTCCTCATCACCATAGCTTATAGTTGGTGCATGCATAAGCTTGGACGATTTGAAGTATATATATATATATATATATATATATATATATATATATATATATATATATATATATATATATATATATATATATATGAGAGGATATATATATATATATATATATATATATATATATATATATATATATATATATATATATATATATATATATATATATATATATATATATGATTCTGGATCAATCCCAGAGGAATGGTTAACCTCGACGTTTATACCTATTCCTAAGAGTACACGGGCAAAAAAATGTGACGAACATCGCTTAATCAGTATAATGAGCCATTTCCTAAAGATCTTTCTGAAAATAATACATGAAAGGGTATATAGGAAAATTGAGGAACACATAGGAAACACTCAATTCGGCTTCAGAAGCGGTTTTGGTACAAGAGAAGCCTTGTTCAGTACAGGTACTCATACAAAGAGCAAGAGATGTGAACACGGACGTATACGCATGTTTTATTGACTTTTCGAAAGCATTCGATAAGGTCAAACACGATAAACTGTTAAGTATCCTAGAAAGAATCGGAATAGATGGACCTGAAAGGCGTATAATAGCCAACTTGTACTGGCGCCAAAATGCAACGATCAGAACAGGAAACCTAACTTCGTCTCAAATAAACATCCAAAAAGGAGTTAGATAGGGGTGCATTCTGTCACCCATGCTGTTTAACATATATTCAGAGGAACTGTTCAAGGAGGCACTCGAGGGAACAGACGAGGGACTAATTGTTAACGGAGTAAACATCAATAACATCCGCTACGCCGATGATTCTACACTACTAGCAAAGACTGCAGAAGAACTGCAAATACTAATCAATAGAATAGCAGAAAAGAGCAAAGAATACGGTCTAAGTCTCAATATAGAGAAAACAAAAGTTATGATTATCAGCAAACAGAACATAATCGCTGATTTCTACTTGCATGACAGGAAACTAGAGCAGGTACAAAACATTACATATCTGGGATGCAACCTGAACGCAGATTGGGACCACGCTAGAGAAATAAAAATCAGAATTGAAAAAGCACGAAATGTATTTAACAGAATGAGAGGTGTATTATGCAATCTAAAACTAAACATCAGACTACGAATTAGGACTCTCCGATGCTATGTTTTCTCAATATTATACTATGGGATGGAGGCATGGACCTTGACAGAGAACACTGTAAAACGACTTGAAGCATTTGAATTCTGGTGCTACCGCCGTATACTTCGAATCTCCTGGACACACCACGTTACCAATGAAAAGGTTCTGGAGCGGCTGAACAAGAGAAGAGAAGTAATTGTCACCGTAAAGAAACGAAAAGCATCTTATTTTGGACATGTCATGAGAGGAGGAAAATACTCTTTACTACAAGTTATACTACAAGGAAAAGTAGAGGGAATGAGAGGACCTGGTCGAAGAAGGATATCATGGCTGAAGAACTTGAGGCAATGGACAGGAATGACATCAACCGAACTATTTAGATCAGCGGCCAACAGGATTAGATGGGCCATGGTAATTGCCAACGTCCAATGAGGATATGGTACCCCCAAGAAGAAGAAGAATATGAGAGGAGATACGTGAAGAAAGGGTGAAAGATTTTTATAATATTTCCCTCCATGGTTCCGATAGGCTACCTTATGGACATACCTGGTACTATACCCGAGATTCCAGGCCGAATGTTACCAGTAGTCCTGACTGCTATGAGCATCCGCCATATGATGGCTTGAGTTGTGTACTATTACGACCCGTCATCAAAATGGTCAGTTGACATGGCCTGGCCCCGATCGTCTTTCCCAACTGCTTTTCTTGCATTCGTCTGGAGCTCGGCTGATGACGGTTGAAAGGTTAGAAACCGGTTCCGAGAGATATGTGACGTCGCATGGTTGACAGTTGGGCGAAGGCGATCGCTGGTAACACGTGGAGAAAGGGTGAACGATTTCTAAAAAGTGTTAGGGTTAGAGGCGCATCAGCAACTAGGCTATTTAGCGACTGGACCTACAGCTTAACGTGGGTTCCGAACCACGGTCATCAGCTTCCGACAAACCCAGGCCAGCACCCCCTCGGGCTATAAACCTTTGGTTATGTGCCTATCCATAAGTCTATCAGGAAACCTACCGACTGGCGAGTGACCAGCGTAGAACAGAAGGCATCCGGCCTTACCCAGCCTTTAACTGGCGTGACTGAGGGGTAATTCGTAGTCGGATTTTACACTCTTGCCTAGAAACAATCACAAACATTTAGGAAAAATAAACGGACAGAAGAAAGAAAAATAACCATCCGAGCGCTGGAATCGAACCAGCTACTGCTCCAGCGCAGATTCGGCAAAGCAGTGGCAGGCCGCCGCTCTTACCGCCGCACCAACGCGACCGGCGAAAGATTTCTGTAATATATATATATATATATATATATATATATATATATATATATATATATATATATATATATATATATATATATATATATATATTACAGAAATCTTTCATCCTTTCTCCACGTGGTGCCACCGATCGCCTTCGCCGAACTGTCAACCATGCGACGTCACGTGTCTCTCGGGACCGGTTTCTAGCCTTTCAGCCGTCATCAGCCGAGCTCTAGACGAACGCAAGGAAAGCAGTTCGGAGAGACGATCGGGGCCAGACCAGATTAACTGGCCATTTTAATGACGGGTCCTGATCGCACACAACTCACGCCATGATACGGCGAATGCTCGTAGCAGTCAGGACCGCTCGTAACATTCTGCCTGGGACCTCGGGTATAGTACCAGGTATGCCCACAAGGTAGCGTAACGGAACCGTGGAAGAAAATATTACAGAAATCTTTCACCCTTTCTCCACGTGGTGTCACCAAAAATGGCCAGTTAATCCGGTCTGGCCCCGATCGTCTGTCCGAACTGCTTTTCTTGCGTTCGTCTAGTGCTCTGCTGATGTCGGCTGAAAGGCTAGAAACCGGTCCCGAGAGACACGTGACGTCGCATGGTTGACAGTTCGGCGAAGGCGATCGGTGGCACCACGTGGAGAAAGGGTGAAATATTTCTGTAATATTTCCCTCCACGGTTCCGTTACGCTACCTTGTGGGCATACCTGGTACTATACCCGAGGTTCCAGGCAGAATGTTACGAGCGGTCCTGACTGCTACGAGCATTCGCCGTATGATGGCGTGAGTTGTGTGCGATCACGACCCGTCATTAAAATGGCCAGTTAATCTGGTCTGGCCCCGATCGTCTCTCCGAACTGCTTTCCTTGCGTTCGTCTAGAGCTCGGCTGATGACGGCTGAAAGGCTAGAAACCGGTCCCGAGAGACACGTGACGTCGTATGGTTGACAGTTCGGCGAAGGCGATCGGTGGCATCACGTGGAGAAAGGGTGGAAGATTTCTGTAATATTTCCCTCCACGGTTCCGTTACGCTACCTTGTGGGCATACCTGGTACTATACCCGAGGTTCCAGGCAGAATGTTACGAGCTGTCCTGACTGCTACGAGCATTCGCCGTATGATTATGATTAATGTATGATGACATTAACCAAATTAATGTTAGAAAGATAGATTTATATTTTCAAACTGTTTTTAAGCCGAAGGCTCTGCCGGTTCGCAGTTCTGAATACTCTATCATTAAGTTATAAATTGATTTGTATAACAAATAGTTAATGTTGCAATTTCGAGATATAACTAATTAAAGTTTGTTACCTGATACAATAAAGTGTTTTTTAAAAACCAAGTTTTCAAGAACAAGCATATAATTAGCGCAGTCGGATACCTGAAGACCCTTGTAAAAAGCTACGTTTGGAAGTTGCAGAAACCATTCCTAAAAGACGAGCAAACATTGGACCGTCAGTTTTAACTGTTCAAAAGGTACGATCTAGGAACCACAACGGTAACGATCAACAATCCGGTAAGAAATATTGTTTGAATAGTATTTCCTTTCGATCCATTTATTTAGTTGTAAGAATTGATGCATATTAATTTACTTTTATAATTAATTGAGATATAAAAAATTGTATGTCATCATTAGACGCTATACTAGAAGATATTACTGAAAATTTTAGTAGTTTAAGAGTAACTTCTTGCAGTAATAAGTTAATTTTAAGAAATAATTTAAATTTAAATAAAAAAACACTTATCGAACATGGCAAAGATTACCGATGCTAAAGAATTCGCTTCTATTATTATACCTTTCGACGGAAAAAGCGAGCATTTAGAACGATTTATTTCAACCGTAGATAAATATTTTAATAGATATGGCACAACAGCGATTATGTTTGTGCATCTATTTCTTCTAAACTCACTGGCGAAGCCGCAAATTTTATTCTCTGTAGACCTGATCTCGGTACGTGGCCTGAAATAAAAACAGCTTTACGTGAAAAATTCGGTGACCGAACGAGTAGGCAAGTTCTCCAACAACAATTGACATTTCTGGTTCGAAATAAAAATGAAAATGTATTTGACTTTATTGAACGCATTAAGGTACTAAAATCGCGTTTGAATCTTAAAATTTTAATGGATACATCAATTGGCCATCAAGCAAGCATTCATAAATCAAAACGATATTACAGCCACTACAGTACTTATATCAAACGTCAATTCAGAATTAAGAACTCTTTTAATTTTACGAAATCCTCAAAAGTTGGAAGGCGCAGCAGACCTAGTATTAAATCACTCATTCTTCGAACAGCAGGTTAATTACAGAAATAACAATAATAATTATTCCCCAAATATGCGACCTAAAATAAATGCAACTGCAAACGCAAACGCAAATGCAAACTTCACCTAACTTCTGGCAAAACCAAAATGCACATCCAATACAAAGACCTAACTGGCAAGATCAATCTGCACAACAACAATTCAAATGGCCAAGTCAGCCTATAAACATTCAACCAAGACCTGTACAACATCATTTCCCGACAGCAAAACAAGTATTTGGAAGACCTGTGAACGTATTTTCAAGAGAAAATTCACACAAACCAACTGGAACACCTACACCAATGTCCACAAGCAGTCGTATTCCCTATATTCAACATAGGAACATGCCATTTAAGCAGACGCAACAAAATTTCTTTAATGAAGGTCAGAAACCCTCATTCATATCGGAAGAACTTCATCACGTGAATATCGACGATGATACCCAAGGCAGTGAACATTTTACTCGACCTGAGAATCAAGCAACCTCTTATGAATCACAAAATGAGATGAATTATTACCCGTATTCCTACGAAAATTATGGAAGTGAGAACGCAGAATACGATTACCACCAATACACTCAAACAACATTAGATTTCCAAACTCCAAATTTTCAGAAAGGCGAAGAAGAAAACCACCCGTCTTAGATTTAAACAATATTCAATTGAACTCCCTACCATACATTGACATCAAAGATCCTCCTGTAAAATTATTAATAGATACTGGATGTCATATTTCATTCGACCTGCCATAGTAGAACATCATGTTCTAGAATCAATTTATAAATCAAACACCCCAATAATCACATACACGGGACGAGCGAATGCTCAATACAAAGCAAGAATACCCATCTTTAAAAATCTTTACTCTTTAAAAATCTTTACCCTTGTTTAGATAACTTTGAATTCACTCTTTTCAATTTTCACGATTATTACGACGGAATAATAGGTACAAGAGATCTTCGAAAGCTAGGTATGAATATCGACCTGATTAATCAAGTATTATATAATGGTAAAATAGAAATTCCACTAAAATATCGTACAGAGTTTGATACTCAAACTTTGGAGATACCACTTAACTCGAGTATTATCAAGCGAATAAATACGGATTTACCAGAAAATACAGAAATTATTATACCCAACACAACATTCGGAGAAGCTAAGATACCTTCACTTCTGACCCAGGTACAAAACAGTACAGTTACGTTAGAGATTAGAAACGCTAGCTCTAAGTCAGCTTTAATCCAATTTGACCCCACCTCAATCAGACAATTAGCCTGTAAATTTGAAAAAGAAACATTTGAATGTTTTTCCTGTGAAGAAATCACTTCTGGTTATACATATAATGACGACAACGACGAAAAATTCAACTTTTCTTTAATAAGAACCGACCACCTCAATTCAGAAGAGACCAAAGAAATTAAGAAATTATTATTGTCCTTCACAGATATATTTCACCAACCTGATGAAAAATTAAGTTTCACTAATCAAGTTAAGCATGAGATTAAGACCACAGACGATATCCCAGTTTATTGTAAATCATACAGATATCCTTATGTACACAAAAAGGAAATTCAAGAACAAATCACTAAAATGCTTGATGAAGGAATAATTAGACCATCTATGAGCCCCTGGTCATCACCAGTATGGATTGTTCCAAAAAAAATTGTAAGATCAATGAGAAGACTGTTGACGATCGATACCCTCTCCCAAATATATCAGATATCCCTGACAAGTTAGGAAGATGTCAGTATTTTACCACATTGGACCTGGCATCAGGATTTCATCAGATTGAGATGCATGAAGAATCGATACCTAAGACAGCCTTCACCGTTGAGCATGGACATTACGAGTACACTAGGATGCCGTTTGGCTTGAAAAATGCTCCTGCTACATTCCAGCGCGTCATGGATAATGTTCTTAAGGATTTACAAGGAAAAGTCTGCCTCGTATACATGGACGACATAATTGTTTTTTCTACCTCGTTACAAGAACATATAAATAATTGAAAACTAGTATTTCAATAATTCAGAAAACATAACCTAGATACAATTAGATAAGTCGGAATATCTATGTAAAAGCGTTGAATTCTTAGGACATATCATCACACCCGAAGGAGTAAAACCGAATCCGAAGAAAATAGAAGCCATCAAAAGATTCCCCATACCTCGGACAGCAAGAGAAATTAAATCATTTTAGGCCTAATTGGTTATTACCGTTAATTCATAAATAATTTTGCCAAATTAGTAAAGCCAGTGACAAATTGCCCTAAAAAGAATCAAAAAGTCGAACATAATCCTGAATTAGTAAACTGCTTTGAAACATGCAAGAAAGTCTTAACTTCTGACCCTATTTTGCAATACCCGGATTTTAACAAAACCTTTAATTTAACTACAGACGCATCGAAGTATGCAATTGGTGCAGTTCTCTCACAAGGACCCATCGGAAAAGATCTTTCTGTGGCCTTTGCATCTAGAACCTTAAACCCTGCAGAAACAAATTATTCAACAATAGAGAAAGAACTGTTAGCTATAGTATGGGCTGTTAAACACTACTTTATAGACCTTATTTGTTTGGAACTAAATTTAAAATCATAACTGACCATAGACCCCTTCAATGGCTCTTTTCAATTAAGGAACCAAACTCCAAACTGGTCAGATGGAGACTTAAATTAGAGGAGTATGATTACGAGATAATTTATAAAAATGGAAAACAAAATACAAACGCTGACGCATTATCTAGAGTACAGCTGAACCATTTTAAAGAAGAACCGAATGATTCTAAAGATCAAAACGACCATCTATCAACTTTAAATAACTTAGACCCTAATGAAATTCCCACATTAACAGAAGAAGAATTAGAAACAATATTAAACGCACACACAGCCATCCGAACAACCGCAAGAACAAAAAATTAATATTATATCTGACATACAAATTAGACCACCTAATGAGCTACCCACTGATTTAGAAACACAGCATTCAAACATCGAAAATCCAGTACTAGGTGCCCCATACACTGAAAAACCCTTGAATATATTCAAAAATCAAATAATATTTAAAGATCAAGACGGAAGTAAATTACGAGTACAAAAAGAATACATCTTCAACAAGAACAGAACCGTTATAGGATTACCTAAACATACAAACGAAGATATAATTAAAATAATTAAAGAAGACTTTGTCCCAAAACAAACATATTGTTTACACTTTAAGAATAAAACTTTCGAAGTCCATATATTGAATACATTTCAAAAATATTTTAAACATGGATCATTTAATCTACTAATATCAAATACACTTTTGGAATACATCATCGATGAAAATGAACAAAGACTAAAGTTAAAATATTACCATGAAACAAAAACGTCGCACCGTGGAATTAACGAAAATCTGACAGCCATTAAGAAACATTATTATTGGCCTAATATAGAAATTATGACGTTAGAAATTATATCAACCTATGTGACATATGCTAAAAATCGAAGTACGAACGTCACCCCAACAAATTAATATTTAAGCCAACACCAATTGGATATGAACCTTTTAATCACATTTATATGGATATATACAAGACCCATGGTCAATCGTTTCTTACATTAATAGATAGCTTTTTCAAACTAGGACAAGCGTATCCAATAGTGATCACCAATTCTACAGAAATAGCCGACAAATTGTTAATTTATATTAATCATTTTGGACTTCCTTATAATATAACTACTGATAACGAACCAGCATTTAAAAGTGGAACGGTACAAAATTTTTGTTCACTTCATGGAATTGAATTACACTTCATAACACCTTATAATCCAAATAGCTATAGTCCCATAGAACGTCTACACTCTACTTTAGCAGAAATAATATTAACGTTGAAAAATGAAAACCCCTCTGAAAAAATTATTAATCTAATGAATTACGCCTTATTGTCTTATAATAATTCTACACACATTGCACTAAAATATACACCCTTCCAAATAGTTAGAGGTAAATTAGATTATAAAAATCCACTTGAAACCACTGAGGAACAACGAGTATCTAATTATATGGAAAATCATTATAATAACATCCAAAATATAAACAAATACATTTTTAACAAATTAATAACCAAGCAATGTGATTCTTTAGAAAAGCAAAACGCAAATAGAAAAGAAAAAATTCCATATTTATCAGAAAAACCAACTTACAGAACTACAAAAATTTCGCTATTAGACAAGAAAACTAATAAATTTACACCAGTTGTTGAACCAATTATTGATCAAGACAACGTAGTAATATCTGTAGATAAAAGATACCATAAAAGAATTTTAAAACCCCAACGCTATACGAGATCAAATCTCGAGAAGTAATAATACTCGAAGTAATTAAATAACAATTAGCTTATTGAAACAGAAAGATGCAACATCATGAACGAATTCTAAACCGAAACCTTATCAATATGTGTTAACTAAAAGGAATTCATTAAAAATAAATCATTTTAAAACCGTAATATATATATATATATATATATATATATATATATATATATATATATATATATATTCAGTTTTTTTAATATTCTATATATATATCTATTTTAATATTTTAATATATTTTATATTAAAAAAACTGAATGACGCACAACCAAGAGAACAAGCAGGATTCAGAAGTGGATTCAGTACAATGGATCACATCCAGGTTGTACAGCGGGTCATAGAAAGGCACAACGAATACACCATGCCACTGTGCTTGGCTTTTATCGACTACGAAAAAGCATTTGATTCCATCTCAAAGCATGCGATAATGGATGCACTGCTTAGCCAAGGTGTAGAGAGAGCCTATGTAAACCTATTAGAATCGATATATGATGGAGCTACAGCCACAATTCACCTTGATGATCTTGAAGTGGGAATTAATATAGAACGAGGTGTACGGCAGGGTGACGCAATATCGCCTATTCTTTTCTCGGCTGGCCTTGAATAAGTATTCCGTAAACTGGATTGGGAACAGGATGGGGTAAAGATCAATGGTGCAAACTTAAACCATCTTAGATTTGCAGATGATATTATTCTCATTTCACAAGACCCAGAGGAGCTGCAAAGACGCATACAAGAACTGCAAAGGGCTGGCGAACCATTTGGCTTGAAAATAAACCTGAAAAAGAGTCAGGTTATGTTCAATAACTTCGCTCAGGACAGAAGAATTTCAGTTTTAGGAAGGGATTTAGAGATTGTGGACAGCTTTGTATATCTTGGGCAGAGGACTTCCATGGAGGGGAATACCGCCCGGGAGGTGGAACGGCGTGTTAAATGTGGCTGGCAGGCATTTGGTAGGCTCAACATAGTGTTTAAGAGCAGACTCCCACTTTGCCTGAAAAGAAAAGTATTCGATCAGTGCGTTCTACCCGTTATGACATACGGAAGTGAAACCTGGACACTCACATCGCAATCAATTCAAAAACTTCGGGTGGCACAGAGGGGAATGGAAAGATGTATGCTTGGCATTACAAGACGAGACAGAAAGTCTTGCGCATGGATCAGGGAACAAACAAAAGTCTGTGACATCATTGGAAGAGTAAAACAGTTGAAATGGAGATGGGCAGGCCATATAGCGAGGCGATGGGACGACAGATGGACCAAGGCAATCCTGGAGTGGATACCGCTTGATCGCAAGCGTCCGCGAAGAAGACCGAAAGCACGATGGACTGATGACATCGTTAAGTATATTGGACCCGAGTGGCAGAGGAAAGCCCAGGACCGTGAAGGTTGGAAGCATGCTGAAGAGGCCTTCATCCTGCAGTGCATCGATACGGGCTGATGATGATGATGATGATGGTGATATATATATATATATATATATATATATATATATATATATATATATATATATATATATATATATATATATATATTTATATATATATATATATATATATATATATATATATATATATATATATATATATATATATATATATATATACATATATATATATATATATATATATATATATATATATATATATATATATATATATATATATATATATATATATATATATTAATATATATATATATATATATATATATATATATATATATATATATATATATATATATATATATAATATATATATATATATATATATATATATATATATATATATATATATATATATATATATATATATATATATATATATATATATATATATAATATATAAGTACATTTAAAAAAATCAACCATGAATAAGTTAGTATGCATCTTTTAATATAATAATGTTCATTGTATTAACCCCATCCTTGTCCTTAACCTTATCTTCATCTTATGCCTGATTACTGTTCAACAATAAAATTACCACATGCGGAGAGTGCCGCAAATCAGTAATGTTTCCTGGACTTATGAATGGACTCGTCCCAGTGCAGCACAAGAAAATTCAGAAAATGATTTTCATTTTCCGAAGCTTAAGGAGGGAGGAATTATATTGTAAAAACCGACCCCTTATCTCTGGAATGCATATAAAGAACTATATCGTATTTACTTTATAGATTATTAATAGTTTTTGTATTACTTAATATTAATATAAATATAGGAACCAAATTAATGTTAGAAATATAGATTTATATTTTCAAACGTTTTTAAGCCGAAGGCTCTGCCGGTTCGCAGTTCTGAATATTCTATCATTAAGTTATAAATTGATTTGTATAACAAATAGTTAATGTTGCAATTTCGAGATATAACTAATTAAAGTTTGTTACCTGATACAATAAAGTGTTTTTTAAAAATCAAGTTTTCAAGAACAAGCACATAATTAGCATCTTGTCGAATAAATTGATACCAGAGGAGTGCGTAAAATATAAGAACATGGATTCCGAAGATTGTATCATGGATGAGGGGAGTAAGAAGTGTAATGGAGACGACTTGGAAGCAGTATTTAAGAAGAGTAAAAGGATTGTAAGAACGCCCACAAAAACTGAACAAAAGCAAGAAGATAAACTGGATAAAATGCTGACGATGATGACATCGCAGATGGAGGGAATGACCCAACAAATAAAGCAAATAATCCATGAACAAAGAAGTTTAGCGGAAGAAATTAAAGCAATTAAACAGGAAAATAACACACTGAAGGCTGAGAATGGAAAAATTATGAAGGAAAACTGCAGAATGCATGACAAAATTAATGAACTTTGTGAAAAAATGGAAATACTGGACAGAGAAGGGAGAGAGGACAATATAATCATAACAGGACTTAAGGCGGACTCGAATGAAACAGAGGCGCTAAGAGAAGAAACCCAAAGATTTTTAAATGAAGCCCTAAAGATCAAAATAAGCGTCAAAACAGCTAGAAAACTAGGACCGCAAACATGCCTGGTAGAAATGAAATGCAAAGAAGATAAGATTAAAGTAATGCAAAACAAGAAAAAACTGAAAGACAATGGAGATGGGAGAATTTTTATAAATAACGACATGACTAAGGAAGAGAGAAAGATAGGCACACTTATAAGAAGGGTAGCTCAGGATGAAAGGAGTAGGGGTAAAGCGGTAAGAATTGGATACAAGAAAGAAATAGTGAATGGGAGATTGTATGTATGGAATAGGGACAAGGAAGAACTGACAGAGTCAAAAATCAACATCGTAACGTCACCAACAAAAAACTAGCTACGGAACACAACGGCACACTAAACGACGACGACACGACAAGGGAAAGGGACATGAACAAATATTGTATTAATGATAATATAATAGAGCAAAGGGCTAAAGAAAATGAAGAACAAAAGAAAAAGAATAAAAGAAAACAAATCAAAAGAGATATAATAAGAATTGCATCCTGGAACGTAAGAACCCTGCTAGCACCTGGGAAAACGGAAGAGATAATAAGAGAGCTCCAGAGATACAAAATTAATATAGCGGGCCTGCAAGAGGTTAGATGGTGTGGGAAGGGAAAGATTGATAAGGAAAAATATGCAATATGGTATGCAGGAGAAGCAACGCAGGGGCACAAGGGAACAGCTTTTGTTATACATAATAGATTAAAGCATAGGGTCGTGCAGTTTGACGCAGATGGTGGAAGAATATCTTATATAAGAATAGAAACGATACCAAGAGGCTTATCGATAGTTAACGCATACGCCCCCACAGAAAATGACAATGACGAAGAGAAGCAAAAGTTTTACGAGAAACTAGAAAAAATACTAGATAAAACACCAACTAATGACATAAGGATAGTACTAGGGGACTTCAACGCTAAAATTGGAAAGGAATAATGTTACAAGGAAGTAGCGGGTGAAGAAACAATTCATAATGAAACGAACAACAATGGCGAAAGGTTATGCAATATGGCGGCGGCTAGTGATATGTTTCTGGTTAGTACAAGATTTATTTTAGCACAAAAAGATACATAAAGTAACATGGAACATACCTGGAATTGACAACGGAAACCAGATCGACCATATACTGTTGCAAGGAAAGACATGAATGTAATCTGGGATACAAGATCATACCGAGGGGCTAATATCGATTCAGATCACTTTATGGTTATGGCAAAATGGAAAATCAAGATAAACAAGTGCGGAAAAACTGCAAATATAAAAAAGAGATGGAATAGAGAAAAGTTTGAACAAGAAGAATGGAGACAGAAGTACAGAAATACGATCAAGCAAAAAATAAATCAAATAAATGAAAGCAAAGCATAGAAGAAGACTGGATAGCGATAAAAGGATGTATAACACAGGCAGCAGAAGACACCATATCATATAGGAAAAACAACTAAAGAAGCAATGGTTCGATGAAGAATGTGAAAATATGATTGAAAACAAAAACAAAGCAAGGAACACGTGGCTTAAAACCAGAAAACCGGAAGATTATAAGATATATAAAGAAATTAGAAAAGTGAACACAAAGCTATGTACAATAAAAAAGAATAATTGGATCGGAGAAATAATAAATGAAATTGAAGAAGAAAACAAGAAATGAAATATGATTGCTATTTTCAAAGATGTAAATAAGTGCAAAATATAGAAAGCAACAGTAGTAATTGAAAATGAGATATGGGAAAAACATTTCAAAGAAATGTACGATGAAAAAAACCATGAAGAGGTGACGGGAGGAACAGAACTGGAAAAGGATCAGATAGAAAATGAGACGGCAAGAGAACCCGAGTACGTGGAAGTTGCTCAAGCGATTAAAAAACTCAAAAATAAAAGAGCTGCTGGATGTGATGAAATGTGCGCAGAACTAATTAAACATGGAGGGGAAGAACTACATCAAAGAATCTACCAACTTATTTTACGGATATGGCGCGAAGAACACATACCTGATGAATGGAAAACAGGCATTATAATACTGATACCAAAAAAGGGTGACTCGACACAATGCAAAAACTATAGAGGAATTACATTGCTAAGTGCGGCATACAAGGTACTTACAAACATATTAAAAAAACGATTGGAGATATACACAGAAAAACGTATAGGAAATTATCAATGCGGTTTCAGAAAAGGAAGATCGACAGTAGATGCCATACATATACTAAAACAAATCACCGAGAAGATATATGAACATAATATGGTAGCACATATAGTTTTTGTGGATTTTAAGCAGGCGTTCGATAAAATTAACAGAGAATAACTCATGGAAGACTTAAAAAGAATCGAAGTTCGAAGAAAGATTAGAAGATTGATAGTTGATGAGTCTGAAGCAAGAATATATACAGAACAAGGAATGACAAATAACATAAAAATCAAAAAAGGGGGTAGACAGGGAGATGCGTTATCGGCACTATTATTCATAATATCATTGGATAGCATAATACAGAGAACTGAAAATATAGGAACATTAAATAAACATCTTGTACAGATAGTGGCATATGCGGATGATGTTGCAATAATTGCTAGAGAGCAGAGAGAACTAAAGCGCGTAATAAAAATACTTGACCGCGAGTCTAAGAAAAAAGGGCTGGAAATAAGTGAGCAAAAAACAAGTATATGTACTGCAGCAGAAATGAAAGAATACTAAAAAATTTGGAGTGCGGAAACTATAAATTTGAAGAAGTAAAAACATTTAAATATCTGGGGGTCATAATAGATAGAAGGAATGAGGGGCTTGATATAGAAGAGAAGATACATAAAGGATATAGAGCATTCCATAGCAACAAGAAATTACTGAAAGACAGGAGATTGAGCACAAGGAATAAATTAGGAATATACAAAACAATAATAAGACCAATAGTAACATATGCCGCAGAAATTGTAACACTCACAGCAAAAGAGGGAGACAAACTAAATATTTTTGAACGTAAGATAATGAGAACCATAATGGGTGCAAAGAAAGTGGGAAACAACGAGTACAGAAATCTGATGAACTTTTGAAATCGACAAGTTGCTGGGAAAGCAAAACATAGTGAGAGCAATTCAAGCACAAAGAATAAGATGGTATGGACACGTAATGAGAAGAGACAAGGATACGCCAATAAGAGAGATAACAATATGGAATCCAACACAGAGCAGACCTAGAGGGCGACCCATGGTCAGATGGAGACAGCAGGTGGAGGAAAATATAAAAACAGTAAACGCAGAGGGATGGAGAGGACAGATCGCAGGCAGGAGGGGATGGAGGAAAATAGTCGAAGAGGCGAAAACTCACCAACAACTATGAGAAGGGCAACAAGAAGAAATGTGGACTGATCCACCACACTAAAAGGATTTGAAGAGTTTCTTAGAAAGGAACAGCTACAATTTCAAATATGAAATGTATTAGCTTATAATAATAATAATAATAATATATATATATATATATATATATATATATATATATATATATATATATATATATATATATATATATATATATATATATATGACCAGTTGACTTGGTCTTGCTCTGTTCGTTTCGTTTCAGCTGTCTCACTGCGTTGAGCTCGAGCCCAGCTGATGACGGCTGTAAGGCTAGAAACCGGTCCTGGGAGGTACTTGTCTCAGCATGGTGACGGCGACTGATTTGAGACGAGCAGAGGTACGTGGAAGTACGGATGAAAAATTTCTGTTTTTCAAATATCTCTCTCCACGGCCCCACTACGCTATCTTTTGAGCAAACCTTATACCTACATCCAAGGTTGTGGGAAGAATGTGTCGCGTAGTTTTTGACTGCCGCGAACATTCACCGTAGGATGGCGCGAGTTTCATTGAGATTGCGACCCGCCATCGATATGACCAGTTGACTTGGTCTTGCTCTGTTCGTTTCGTTTCAGCTGTCTCACTGCGTTGAGCTCGAGCCCAGCTGATGACGGCTGTGAGGCTAGAAACCGGTCCTGGGAGGTACTTGTCTCGGCATGGTGACGGCGACTGATTTGAGACGAGCAGAGGTACGTGGAAGTACGGATGAAAAATTTCTGTTTTTCATATATATATATATATATATATATATATATATATATATATATATATATATATATATATATATATATACATGTGACGTCGCATGGTTGACAGTTCGGCGAAGGCGATCGGTGGCACCACGTGGAGAAAGGGTGAAAGATTTCTGTAATATTTCCCTTCACGGTTCCGTTACGTTACCTTGTGGGCATATATATATATATATATATATATATATATATATATATATATATATATATATATATATATATATATATATATATGTATACATGATGATCAGGAGGAAACACCACACAGACATCAGTTTTTTAATCGATCCTTCTAAATATTCTGGCAACATTCCAACATCAAATTCATGATTCAACAGACATTGATAATTTATAAATTTTACTATCAGTAGTTGACGTATTTGGAAACCATAGTCGCCAGAGAGAAAGCTGAATCAGTCCTGAAGATGAATATATGGTATACTTGGATAAACAATCATTCATTCGATAGAAAGAGAATTAACTAATTATTGTCCTTAATATAGTAAGAAACAACTGGAACCTTTGAAACAATTTCATTTTCACAATCATCTCTTAACAGACGAATTCATTTGATGTATCGATTATGAAAGTATTCGATGCTTTTAAATATAAATCCATTAGTTTGGTTGAATATAGATCTTTCCAGACACTCATTTACAGCAACAATTAATTCTTTGAGGTTAAGTTTATTTAAGTTAGGGACGCAACAATAAATTATGCGTTATTTAGTGACCGGAGCTATAGCTTGACGTGGATTTTGAATCACAGTCATCAGCTACCGATTACCCTGATCAGTACCCCTCACTATCAAGCTATTAACACTTGGTTTTGTGTTTAACCGTAAGTCTCTTGAAGCCTATCGACTTCCGAGTGGCCAACGTCAGAAGGCATCCGGCCTTACTCATCCCCGTACATGCATGCCTGAGGGGTGATTCCTTGTCAGATTGTACACTCTTGCCTAGAAACATTTACAAACATTTAACAGAGTTACAAACATCCAGACCGAGAGTTGGAGTCGAACCCGTACCCGCGCTAAACGTACCGTATGGCCAACGCCTTAGGCACCACACCAACGCGGCCGGCTTTGTTTTCTCTAGTTACATGTAGAATAATGCAGCTATTTCATTTGAATCCACTAACTAATTTATATGAATTGTTATGAATATAATGGTCGAAATTCAGCACTTTGTCCATTATAAGTAAATATGGTACGGCTAAGACCATAAAGTAAAACTTTAATTTCTTTACAATACCTTTGTAGTAAAGCAGAATCACAAAATATATTGTTATTTATGAATAGTGTTGCTGTGTATAGAATCAGCTTTCTTATGATAATTTTGCGTTTATTTTTAATTAAGATGTAGATAATTGTTAATTATTAGTTAATAAAGAGTATAATGATTTCTAACCACAAAAATGTATGGTTTCCGTTAACTATCACCACCATCTTTCTTCCAAAATTGGTCTCCTGCTATTAGGCATCTCAACGCCTAGATCAATAATGGCCGCAACCGACGCTTAAATTTTCGACGGTTGCACCCTTCGCGTGGCGTCTATGGTTGATCGATCATCTCGGCCCCTTCCACTCTATATCAAAATGTCCCGATGTGTGCCACTCAGGCGGGGGGAAGGTTCGTAAAAAGAAATGGGGGAGAGTATGGCCGGAACATAATACTAGGGGTCAGAAATCGATTTTTCGTTTCTTTTAATTCGACTTTCAAAGCCAAGGCGTGCGGTGGGAAAAACTAATAAAGATCTACCGTGATATCTGTTTCTGGCAGCAGTGCTCTAGGGCTAAGTTTTTTTTCTCGATGGAAATTAATAAATAGCTGAAATTTTATATTGGGTGTTTTCTCAATTAAATTCTGACACTTGACATCTTTCGTTTCACACCAAAGATAAAAAGTGTTAAACATTATCAAGTGTCATACTGTATATAAAAAAATATCTTTTTTTTATTTTTCATTATTTTTATTGAAATTCCTGTTTTTCTGTATTTCTTGATAGAAATATTATGATATTTCTGTTCGTGGGGCGTAAACAATGAGTTTGTATGAAATTTGTTTTTACACAATGCCCCAAAGGACATTCAGCAGAGGGTTACACAACAGCTGCCTTTCTTTATTAAGTTAATCCCATAATTACTATTTTTTTTATTAAGTTAATTTTTTTTGAAGGAAAGATGTTTTTCCATAAATTCGTAATGGAAAAGAATTGTTAGACTTAGATCGACAAGTGCTTAAAGTCCCGAATGTGTGGTCAAACATAGGTATTTTTGGAATATGTTAATAACAATTTGGTGTAATTTTCCGACATTATTTACTTTCAGTTGAGCAAAACAATCAAAATACCTGACTTATTTGGTTTATGAGTGCATCTGCAACCAGACAAACATCAACATTACTGTGCCATGTTCGTTTGCAGTACTTCGAAAAAAATTATTGCATACTTTTTTGGTTTCTCTGGTCATTTGCTACTATGGATTTTAAGAATAGAGGGATTGTCAATGGTCATTGGTATACGAGGTGTGCAAATAAAATAATGAGACTGGAGTCGTAGCGGTCTATCTGGCACTACTGTTGAATTCCTCTTTGGAGGGGAGGCAGGCCCATACCTGCGGCGTATTCGGTACGAGTTTGAATTCCAGAGATTCACTTAGTGGTCCATAGCAATTGTTTTCATGACCAGCTTTTTTCTAGTGCGTTCTGCAAATGAGTGACAACTTTTTCGAGTAACGATGCACTATGAAGTTAATTTTAATACGCTTCAAAAACTCAAGACATATTTTCCTTCTGTTTATCCTGCGAAATATCCTGATATCCTGATATCTTCTTTTAATCCTGCGAAAGATTTTTCAGAACTGTTTTCGCGCGGTTTTTTGTGATGTTTGCGCACACGTTTGTGTAAGTCAAATTCAACTTTTCCCCGGTCAGTCTGACCAACAACCGACGATCAGAACACATAGTAATATCCTGGATATTAGACATTTTGATCACTGCTTGTACTTTTATTTATCACTTTTTGTAGTTCTTCCATTTGCGAGTTTCATCTTTGCCTTAGACCATCTGAAAATCTGGGCCCTTAGCAAAACTCAATTTCTATATGCTTGTTTAAGAATGTCAAAGTTTTTGTCGCACGGTATTCAAGTATGAAACAAAATTTGATAGCGCATTGGTGCTTGAAAATGCTGTCATACATTTGCAGAACGCACTAGAAAATCCCATTCACGAAAAAAATTGTTCTGGACCATCAAGTGACTCTAAAGAGTTCCAACACCTACTGAAGACGAACCAGATGATGGTCTTCTTCACATTGAAAGAAGAAGCCACGGGTGTGCCAGAACGAATGCGAAGACACCAGTATAATTACTTTATTTGCACACCTCATACAACAGTTTTTTGATGGAAATCATCAGCGTATCTCTCCTAGAGTTATGACTTCTTATTGTTCCCCAATAAAAATCAAAATCATGACGTTGAATGAGATTTCTGAGATAGTCACTTCTGAGAGGCAAAAATACTTCAAAAATTGATTCTACCGAAAGAAATGTATATTATTGCAAAATAAAAATATTTTTAAAAACATTCAAGCTATCGTATCCATTAATTTTATTTTCTCCTCTGCTGTTCGTAGTATATCAGTGGTCAATCAATCTCTCAAGAGCAATTTTCTATGCGGCAAAGCTTGATCTTGTTAAAATCATATAGTTCATGACCTTATGTTCCAACTCTAGCTACAGAAAGAAAAGAGTTCGTTTTTTAGGATGTACCGGTATCATCTTAAAATTTTAGTAGAAAAAATAGAAATGGTTTAATTGTTGAACAGTTGGACATATTCTGTACAACGTTCTGTACAGCAAGACACCATTTTTATAAATAACAAATTTTCAATTTCTTAAATGCCAAGACGAAAAAAAAATTAAATATATATTCTGTCAAATAAATACCGGAAACTTTTAATTTAAAAAGTCCGCGTAAAGTTGGTACCAACGCTGGGTAGGTTAGTCAACCGTGGGTGTGATTTATGATTATTAAAATTCATAAAAATATCGAACAAAGTATTTGCCTCAAATTTTGTGTTTCAAAGCGAATCATTGAAAATGTTGGAGAATATTTACAATGAACTGGCTTTATCGAAAATACGAGCGTTCGAGTGATTCAAGGAATACCAAAAATGGTTGAAAACTTGTTTCATTCTTGTTGACCTTTTTCGTTTGCGATTGAAATTCAAGCTTATGAGAGATAGTTGGAGATCTGAACATGTTTCGAGAATCCTTTCATGTCATATTAGTTGTTGTTTTGGAATGAGATGCACAGGTTGCCAAAAACATACTCAACTGGACTAATTTGAACTCTATATGGAATTGCCTGGTAAGGGGTGAAGAGACGTGACCAAAAGCTCAACGAATCGACCAAGTATCGTATTGGCCAGATATGACCCTGTGTGACTTTTTTGTTTTCCAAACTCAAATTGCCCCTTCCTGGAAGACTTATTGCTTATAAGAAGTGTTTTGACTTCTGAAGTTGAGAACGGGGGCCTATTTTTAAGGCAATAGAAACAGTAATTAAACTAATATTTTCTATCTTATTGAAAAAATCCCAGTTTATTTGACGAATGTATGCCAAATTAGCTGTCAAATAGATAGTTTTTCTAAAAAATTCCAGTTCTTTATCTAATAAATACAGATTTAGCTATGTTAATAAATGTAACGTAAGTATTATTTTAAGAAACCTAAGGATATTTGGAAAAGAAAGATGGAATAACATAAATATCTTTCATTGTTTTATGTATAGATATGAGACCTTCTTCAAACAATCATCCAGTGTATTCCCTATCGCGTAACGGTAAACTGACGCTCGCCCTGGCAAGCCAATTAATAATTCAAACAACACATGTTGTTGTTCTGGGGGGTGTATTTCCATTTTACTACTTTGAATATTTTATGTTGCCGTCTCGGGGGAGCTCGTTAGGGGTGTTAGGGGTACTGGGCTTTCCCACTACCCCCCGCCCACTCTCCCCTAATGATTCCTTATCTTGTGTGCAAACAAATATCTTATTACGCGTAGCGCGTGATGGCTGACGTTTTTGCGAGAGGCTCTTACTTTTTTTAATCGATATTTCTGATAACTTTTTGATGGCACTGTTGTTGGGAGTTTTAAGTGGCCTACCTAATGTATTTGGATTCGAGATTGTGAAGCGTTTTATTCGTGGTTAATGGAGAATGCATTATAAAACTCGAAACGAAAATTTTAACATAACAGGGTAGATTATAAAGTTTTCCAAAATGACAAAAACATAAAATTGAATCTGTAGGTTATTTAGATATTTTTTAATATATCATTTAGCTTGAGTACAGGCTTTTCTGACATAATAATTTTTTAAATTTGAAATTTTCATTAATACTTCTGAATCGTTATGTTGCAGATGCTGCAAATTATTGTTAAAGGATTAGGTGTGAATAGGTGAGTGCATTATTGGAATGTAGTAATATTTGCTCCGATTTATAATTCCTAAGGATCTTCTTAAAATCATTGTTATAAACTTCTTTATTTATATTGTTATAAAGAGTTTTTCAATAAGAGTGTTAGAACTTTGAAATGTCAAAGCGGCAACACTGTTTGAAATATAAATGTCACACATATACTGGTGTGTTCAGTGCATTGTGTCAATTCAACATGAAAAGACACACAATTCAGCAGCACGTAGAAAGCAGCACTTGGGAAAAATAGTTTTTTACGACGAAGCGCACTTCTGGCTTAATGTGTTTGTGAACAAACATAAATGCAGGATTTAGGGCTTTGAAAATCTTCAATTTAATCAGGAGTACATCTTCGTCATCAGAACGTCACTATTTAATACGGTTTTTGGGCTGAAGGAATGATAGACCTTATTTATTGAAGATAGTTATGAAAATCGTGTTAATGTAACTGTAATGCTATAGGAATATGCTAACAGAATATCATAGTCCTGAACTAATAATGCTTTCCTTCAACTAATTGGTGCGACTTATTACACATATCATCAGACAATCGATTTATTGCAAGAAAATATTCCTCGACGTTAACCGGCCACCAAAATTATGTGATTCAACCATTGAAATTTTACTGCACGACTTGTGTGAAATGGTGACTAAACGAAAATTGAATCTCCAGAATACAATCCACCAGATGAAACCGAGTGGGATATTTGAACGACAATATTTTCAAAATATAATATCATTGTTTGTTCTTGAAGATACAATTTCCAGATTATCGCTTGTTATTACTATATTACTATAGTTTTCATACTCTTATTGGAGAACCCTTCATATATTGATCAGTAACAATTCGTCTGTTTCTAAGATAGTCAATTAAGAAACTTATTTTCACGCACTACAAATAGACAGAATAATATTGGTCTTTAGTTTATTTTGATAGTTTATATTATTTTAGATAAGTTTATCTCTACATTTATTATATAACAGCATTCTTTTTTTGGTAAAACCTTGTTCTTGTAGTAATACTTAGAGTAGGTAATACTAGAATTTGTCTAGAAGTTTCCAAGTTTTGAATAAAGTCAAACAGGACCAAATGAAATGAATACATTTAATACAGTAACTACCAGGTATTGTAGACCTATTCCACTTGAATAGGTTACTAGTAACTAGTAACTTTTTAATAGGACCTATCGTCTATTATCTTTGTATTCAGACATAACCACAAATTTTAGCGTCACTTCAGGACTTAGTTTGAAGTTTTCAATATTTTAAAATTCTCATTGACAGATCTCAATTAACTGATTTGAGTGACTGTGAAAACAATACCGTGTCGTTTTATAGTGTTCATTACAATGCCGAGCTGACATAGGTCGTCGAAGTCAGCCAAATGTGCGACGAGCTACCTCACATGCAAACCGCACTGATGACCACCGAGTAATAGATAATGATAATAGTCGTATTGGTACGTCCGAATCGCGTTCGAGAGTACTGAAAATGAACGACAAGTGGATAGATTTGGAATGCAACGAGTTCGTGCACATCAAACACAACAGCGAGACCGACACAATGAACATGAGCGATTGCGCCGACGCAGTGCTCCCATGAACCTGGAACGAGCGGCATTCCATTACGATCCGGAAATCGATTGCGGTGCGGACAGATCAGTAACAATTGGAAAAATGTCAGTCGTTTGTCCGTATTGTAAGGCATTCAAATACAGTGGTGAATTTCATGGATTGTGTTGTGCGATTGGAAAAGTGAAATTGCCACATTTGGTCCCACCACCATATCCATTACGCTCATAAGTTTCTGGGTCGGGAAGTGATTCTACCCATTTCTTGGTCAACATTTCATTCCGGAACAGTTGTTTTCCTTCAAATCAGTTGACACAGTCGAATCAGTCGACTACCACCTCTCAATTTGCAATTAAAAGTAGGCTCAGTCATCATGTTGCGTAACATTAATCAACCTCGACTATGTAATGGAACGAGACTGGCTGTGAAAAAGCTAATGAATAACGTCATCGAGGCAACGATCATCAAGGGAAAATACAAAGGAGAGGATGTTTTGATTCTGCTTGGTTGGAATTGGAAGGTTGATTAGGATTGATAATCGCTGATCAATAGTTATAATCAAATAAATTGTAGGTGATACGAAGTTCACCGGGTCATCTAGTATTAATATAAAATTAAAAGTAATATTTTTATAATCATTTATTATGAGATATAAATATCTTAGTAAACGTTTCAGTATACATTTGGTTTGTTTTGTTATAAAAAAAGAAAAACTTACACATTATTATCGTAAATAGCACGTTTTAAACGATTCACATCACATTAAGATACATATGATTAATTGTTTTTTAAATTAATGGTAGAAAATAACCACTATCCCATTTCTGATGAAATAAGCTTGATCGATTGATAAAATTTTAAATAAAAACTTAGGATCCCTTTGGTTTTGGTCAATAAACCATTCACAATATTTTTGTCTATGTGAAAAATCAGCAGGTAACTGCACGTATCCGTTGTACATGATAAAGGCTAAAGGAGTAATTGCTTCTTTAAAATTTAATGTACAATCCAATGGAAAATTAAAACGTGTGGCGAAACCCTTCAAGTACATCTGGTAGAATCTTCTTTAACAAGATGTAAAATTTGTTAAGATTTTAGGACCGATTTCTCGCTACCGCTCTCATACTTGCAATTTTGGAACCATGCTACCCATATCCAAAAGTCTTTGAGAAACTTAGATAAATGTTACCGAGCTGGAAGCGATCGTCCTGGGTATCATTGACCGTAAATACGCCTAGCCCCTTCGGAATTTGGAGAATTCCTCCGTAAATCGTAATATCGTGATAATCGCGTACGTAATATATTTTTGGTTTTAAATTGAACTTAAATGCATGCATAGGCCTACACTAAAATAATTTTTGTCGCCATGTTCAAATAACATTGCGAAAATATATGACAAATAACATTATTTATTGGCTGTTGACACGTTTCTTAATTTTTCAAAAATTGTTTTAACAATGCCCATTAGTTTATTTGTAGTTTATTCGTTAAGTAATAACCAATTAAGATTTGCCAAATATGCTTTTACACATATTTGCTTAAAATGTTAATGCTCATTCTAACTTTTTGATTAGTGATTTAGTTACTTTCAATTTTTTCTCAAGAACCCTTAGGCTTTTGACCCTAGTTGGAATGATTTTTTTTTCAATAGCATCAAGAAACGTTTGTTAAAAAAGATTATGCGAAAAGGGATTTTTCATGACTTGCAAATATGACTGTGGAAAAAGCCGGAGCACCAGAACTGTAGAAAATGAAGTACGAGTTTTAGAAAATGTAGCAGAAAACCCAGGAATAAGCGTCATACGAATTGATGTTCAAGAAGGCATTCCTAAAAGTACCGTGTGGGAAATTGTTAAAGAGCAAGCGCTCTATCCATATCATTTGCAGAAAGTTCAAGCCTTATGTCCTGCAATAAACAATCCACTTTTGCCAATGGTTAAGGAAGCAATTGCGTTTAAATGAAAATTTTGTACAGAACATTCTCTTTACAGACGAAGCTATGTTCACACGCAATGGAATTTTTAATTCTCACAATACTCATATGTGGGCGGAAGAAAATTCACATGACTTTTTTGAACCGGGCCATCAGGAAAAGTTTTCTATCAATATCTGGGCAGGGATGCTAGGGAATTTTTTGATTGGATCGTTTGTGCTTCCCAATGGTTTAAATTGACAACAGTATTTAAACTCCTTGGAAAACCATTTGTTGGACCTAATGGAATATGTACCATATCATTTCATATATGGCATGTGTTTTATGTACGATAGGGCTCCGCCTCATTTCTTTGTAAATGTAGGAGCACATTTAGATCGGTTATATCCAGGACGATGGATAGGACGTGGAGGACCAGTGCATTGACCACCACGTTCTCCAGATTTAAATCCTGTCGATTAATTTCTGTAGGGATACTTGGCATTGGTCTATGCTATCCCGATTGACACTGTAGAGGAATTGCACCAACGTGTATTAACTGCTTGTGATTATATAAAAAATAAGCCTGGTATTTTCGAGAGAGGGTGCATTGAGGCGAATGGAGGTCATTTTCAACATCTGTTGTGAATAAGAGCTAAATTCTTAATAGTAATCAGTCTTGTTATTGTTGGCTACTAAATAAATATTTTCGTACAAAAGTGCCTAGTTAATTATTAAGATGCATCTCGATATCCATGTAATCGTGTATCGATTTGGAAAAAGTCAGTTTTCTGGAAAACGGTCTATCCTAATGAGATGAAATAAGAGGATTTTTTTTAGCTAAAAATATTTGCGATTAAATAATTTGATTTAAAAAATTAAAAAATATTACAAATAAAAAAGTTATGGCAGCATTTACCCAGGAGAAGCCCCTATGTGATGCCCCTGACTAAAATATTCAATTATTAAAACTAAACACGTTTTTCCATTCCAACTTATTGAAGTATACGGAATTTCACGACTTTAGCATAAACCGTTTCGAAAATAGTGCGAAAAAAACATCTTCAGAGTTCTTCCTTGAGCCCGAGCCTCTTTAAGAAGCAATTTTTGGGGTATGTTTATAGGAACTTATTTTTTAATTTTATAAACCCTAGAGTCACCTCTCAAAATATTTCGACGTTATTTCCGGATACCTTATATACACAGCCCGGGAGGTCGAACGGCGTATTAAGAATGTATCGAAGGTACAATCGGAGGCAAAAGTACTGAAAATGAATATTAATAAAACTGTGTAAAATTGGTTCCAAACAGTTTAAATTACATAATCTGAAAGTTTGGAACGCTTAATATATTTTCTTTATATATTTGTAACGTGTTGAACTTATGTGACTAAATTTCCGTAAGATCACGTATAAAATTACGATAAGTTTAAATTGCAATAGCTTTTGAACGGCTTGGTCAATCGATTTGAAATTTTCATGCTAGCTTTGGATTTGCTGGATTTGGTAAAGAATATTCTATCAAATTTTTAAACGTTTTGTAGCATTTTGACATACTTCCGATATATCCTTAAAGTTTAAAATATTTAATATTTTTAATTAGTATTTAAATGTTATTAAAAATTCCATGTTCGTAGTTCTAAAGATTTAAATCAAAAATGTTTTTGCCGAAAAGTTACCAAAAGTTAAATCTACCGAAAAACTTAGTTAAGTTAGTTAATTTTTTTTCATTTTTTCATTTGATAATTCTAATTCCCCTGAAAGTTACATAATGTTTGTTGTAGGAGATCTTCAACCACAGCTGCTCTTAAAACATCGGCATCCGGAGACCGTGGATGCGGCCTGGTCTTTTTCTATCTTCAAGACTCATGTTTCCATACTAGAACATTTTAAACTAAAGCTGAGCAATGCAGATGCTGCACCTTCCCCCCTACTTCGTAAATCTCACGAGCTTGAATTCGCTTTGCAGCCTTTTTAAAAATAATATCTTAAAATTGCCTTAATTTCGCGACTTATTCCACTCATTTTACCGTTTTTGTTGAAATCGTCAACTGAATATTTCGCAGAGAATCACTTTAACACTGAAGAAGGAATGTTTATTTGTTGGCGCATAAAGTTGTAATCTGATTAAACCTCTGAGTGATGTATTATACTTTATATATACGCAAAGGAAAATACCCAAATACTTTTGTTGCACCTTAGTACTTCACGTTACATTATGCTTGTGAAATTTTGGTTAAAATAATCATAAATAGCTTCAACTGCACTCATTGTTCTAATTTTACAAAAATAACTTGCTACTTTCCATAAATCGTATGTAAAGTTTTCAACTAAAATGGTAATAAGTATACGTATTCAAACAATTATTTCAATCTGCATGTCTTCACAATTCTTCAATTCAAAAGTTGATAAAACATTTTTAAAATGAGAATATTTCTATAGGTAAGCAATCATCGGGTACTTTAAAAGAGATTAAATTTTAATAATAAATATTACAAATGATTCAAAATATAGTATCTCGGAATTATTTTATATAACAGCCTGCAGAAGAAAACATTTCTATTTTGCAATATGCCATTCACTTTACAGACGGATAAATCCATTTTTATATTTACAGGTAACACAGATTGGTAGTCAAATTAAATTCAAATCAATAAGGGAACCACAATTTTCAGAAGATTTATACACCCAAACAATTTTTCTTATAATAGTAAAAAATATTAATGATAAAAAATATTAATGAACGTTTATCTTGCATATTATTTTTAAGTATCATCAGTAGTTATTGCAATTTAATTTTATAGGCAGAAAATATATTTGTATAGTAAAATAAATGATTATTCGTAGGTTATAATTGCATTTTGTTTTTGATTGACTGTTAAAAAAAACTCCACGGTTACATTATCCTAGCTATAATTATAATTTCACTATAAATAATTATCTCTTACATAAGTCGTAATAATATCAAATTTATTCAGACCGGATTATAAAGTCGTTCCTTAATATACCGAATGTTTGAGTTTTCATTATAATTAACTCGAATTGGGCTGAAGAACCAAACAAATTTAATGCTATGAAAAATATATTTTATTGGATTGATTTTGTCATTCTTTGTACATCGTGGCGGCATTATCTGTTGATAAAATAGTCAGTAAGTCCGCTTACTTTTGATATAAAAAATAATAACTTCTCCATAGTTATTATAACAATCTGTAATTATGTAAGGAATAGATTGAATTGAATAATCTGTCTTTTGGAGGCAAGGTGTTCTAGGTGCATTGTACATATACTTCAAGTTCGTTTAAAACTGCTGATAGCTGGGGAACTAGCTCAAGAATTCGACCAATTCTATCCCATATATGTTCTATTTGCGATAAATATGTGGATCTCGAGATAGTCTTCTAAAAACTATACTGGTTGGCGAGCTGGAGTACTTCGGTTAGATTGCGTGACGCATTTACACTTCTTCTGGTTATTACTTATTATTGCTGTTATTATATTATTGTTAACATACTATAAGCTGTAGACAATTCTAATGTGAACGTAAAGTTTCACCTTTCTCCTTGACAATGCCTTACTTGTCTATGTCCATCATGACCACCTACAAAATTTCGACTCAAGGCTCAGCACCCATCTAAGCGACGCATCTTATGGTGCTTTGTAAAAAAAATTTGCAATAATAACGATAAGCAAGTATCCTCATCGAAAATAAATATTTAGACAGTCCTACTTGCAGTTTTAATTATACTATTGTTCATAAACTAATTTTTCATAATATACACAGTGCCTCCACAAAATATGGTCTGGTCCGGGAAAATGTGATTAAAACGAAACACCTGGCATTGTTTATGAATTATTATTAAAAGTTTTCTCTTCTCGCTTTGATACATATGTTAAATCGATTCAATAGTGATTCAAATGCGTTATCCAGCTCATTTTGTGGGAAAGCCTCCAAAGCACGTGTCGAAGCTGTTTAGATGGTTTGAATGTCTTCAAAATAACTGGTGAACACAGTGGGTGGTTGATCACACAGACTTGGTTTCGGGCCAAAAATTTACGACGTGTGACTTGGCGCATTATCGTGCAACAAACTCCACCTGTTTGGATCGCACTATTCTGTGGATCAACGTTTCAGGATTTCTAAGTAGTACTGCCCAGTGACAGTTTGACCAGTTGGAATGAACTCTTTGTAGATGATGCCTTTGCTAACGAAGAAAACAATAAACATTGTCCTGATTTTTGAAGGAGTTTTTCGTGTTTTTTTTTGCCTGTAGTGAGTTTTTCGACTTCCATTCCCGCTTTGGCGCTTAGTTTCTGGATCGTATTGAAAGCACTATGTTTCATCCCCTGTAACAATTGATTTCTGGAAGTTTTGATCATTTTTGGCGACTGCGACCACCTCTCTGAGATGATTGACAGGAAGTGATTTCTGCTTCTCTGTCAACGTGTGTGGAACAAACTTTGCACCCATATTTGTTTTACCCAAATCTGGTGAAGAATGCGTCGAATCGTTTCTTTGCCAATATTCAAAGTCTCTTCCATCATTTTTAGTGAAGTATTCACGATCAGCTTTTTTGATCAATTCGGGGGTGCGAGCTGAAATTGGTATCCCTTCACGTTTGTCATTATCTAGCGTTGCACTCTCCCATCCAAAAAACGTTTATACTAGAGAAAAAACATTTGATCTGCTTAAACAATCATCGTCGTACACTTGCTGCATCGACCGAGATGTTTTCGATGCAGTTTTACCGAGTTTTGAGTTAAATTCATATATAACAGCTATTTTCAATAATAACAGCTGTTTGTTCCATGATTTTATTTGTGCCTCAAACTTTTTTGGCTTCTAAACAAGACGTTATAATATCAACAAATGTCAACCCACCGTGGTAAAGTAGGTTTCGTTAGGTCCAGGAATGTTCAAGCTTTGAAACGGCACCGCTCGCTAATAGATGGCGTGGCTAGTTACTGAGATATATCTTAAGTACTGATACTTAATGGACGCATTGTGTATATTATTTGTATGTCTCAAATATTTTAAAAGGCTATAATGCGGTTTGTCACGTTCTTGAATACATCTAAGTTGACCAGAACTCTGTTTTTTAGATACTGTGATCTTCAAATTATCTTAAACATATGTTCTCAAACCAGTATAAGCTGCAACATCAAATTCACGGATATTTAAATTTGCTTCGTTCAAGCGCCTTCAAAGTGTATCAAATCGCGTGTTTAAATTCAAATTCAGAAACCACAAGTAACTAAGTGTCAGACCAAACATACATCATAATATGATAAAAACATATTTTATACCGTTTACTTTGTTATTTTCGTGCAATCACATGCAGATATATAAAGGTAAACAACCAAAAAGTTTATCAGTAATACAGTGTATGCTATAGTGAATAATTTATTATGTTTGGGTTTAATATGTATACTAGATGCTGCGCTTTTTTTGTTCTGCAGTATATATTGAGATTATTTTCTTTCCTATATGATACCTCACATTCTATATTGCTCTAGAAATTCACTGTTTTTGTCATTTGTAACTATTTCTAAAAATGAAACATTCACTTCATCCATATACCATTAGTATTATCTTTAATAATGAGTAAAACGTGAAAGTTAAATTTTGAACAGAAATAATATTGGTATGCACTTCAAAAATGAAAGATGAAGCTCAAAAAATACAGTTTATATTTAATTATTTCTGTTTGTGTCTAATATGTATACTAGATGCTGCGATTTTTTTATTCTGCAGTATATATTGAGATTATTGTCTTTCCTATATGATACCTCACATTCTATTTTGCTATAAAAATTCACTTTTTTCGTCTTTGTAACTTTTTGTAAAAATGAAACTCTCACTTCATCCATTTACAGTTAAGTATTATCTTTAAAAATGAGTAAAACGTCAATATTAAATTTTTAACAGAAACAATATTGGAATGTACTTCAAAAATTAAAGATAAAAGTCTAAAAAAGCAGTTTACTTAAGTACCATTTCTCTAGAAAATATTCTGATTTGTTAACCTATTTCATCAATTTTATCTATATGTTTTGAGATGCAATTCAATACAAGATAATTTCTGTTAAATTAAAACAGTTGTTCAAATTATTTACCGTGGTTGGTGTGCCCATCATGATAATTATCAAATTTTCCTTTCTAGCTAGCCGATATATCGCCAAAAATATTATATTTCGGAACACATTTTTGAATCTTGCGATGACCAGAACAATTATAGTGTGCTACAAGAAATTATAAAGAAATTCACATTATTTTGAAACGGTTCATTTTCTTCTACACTTAGCTGGTTAGTCCGTAATTGTGGAATTATTCTGAATAAAGTCTCACCGTGTTTTTGAAATTCAGCATAGCGGAGAAATCTCAGCGAAATGACTTTTAGCCACTTGATAGTAACTAAAATAGCCGAGGAAAGATTCACTGGCCTTGGTCTACTTTTTGTCGACACTCCTGAGAATAATATGGATCCTTTAACAAATTTTCTCTCAACAAAACGGCCCTGCATAGGATTATCAACTGTAGCTACATCGCACTTTGATATATAATTAATGATAGAATACTCAGATAAAAATACAGTCCAGAAAGTATCAGCCTTTTGAATTTATAGATTATTTCTGAATTTTGTTGAATATATTAAGGGGACAAAAAAATTATACTTATTGAGACAAAAAGACTAGAAATCAAAGATATTTTTACTCAGGACAGAAAAGTAGAGGATAGAAAAGTACAGGACAACGCATGCTGCCCTTCTTGTGATTAACACCAATTTGATGAACAGTCATAGTGCCCTCCCACAATGTGCTCGAACAGTGATGAAAAATATTCTTCTTGTACAAGGGATTTTATTTACCATATAATTTACCATACACGAACCCTCCGGTGTTCATGTAAAATTTAAAAATATTGCTCTTAGTCCAGATGGGATATTGATCCCTATGGATAATCGCCTATCTTGGCTCCGACCCCTAAGGTAGTATCGGAATTCCTTTTTCCAGAAGACATCACCTTCAACCTTACCATTGTGTATTACATCAATTAAAAGATTTAACAAATTTTCGTCATTAGTTTTTGTTTTTTGTTTTCCTAATGTTAAATTACTTTTAATGCTACTTCTATCATTGAATCTTTTCATCCTTTTTGAAACTGTTGACTTAGTGATGTTTTTATTATGGATATACTTCCTTAAAGACGCCAAAATTCGGAATAAGTGCATTTTTTGTCACCGTATCCAACAATTGTTAGTATTTCTATTCTTTCTCTTTCGGTTAAATACACATTAATTTCATATAAAAATTTAGAAAAATATAAAATTCACAAATTGACGTTAACAGTTGTCAAATTTAATGAAATACTTCATCTGTCATCCATTTTTTCATAGCCTACTAAATGAAAAATATATTTATCCTTAAACAAACCCAAAATTTATTTAGCTATTTTTTAAAATCTATTTTGAAAAAAAAATATACCATATTTACCTCGTTGAATTCAGAGAAAAATGGTGGTTCCAACAGTGCCAAATTCAAGTAATGTTGTCATAAAAAAAATCAAGTTAGCCTTGGATTTCAAATATGCGACAAGAAAAAAAATGAAAATATACCCAAAAAGTGGCAAACATTTCCTGATGTTTGTATACAAAATTTTATTAAAAAATTTTAAAGTAGTGTTTGAGAATGTAAAATCTTTTTACGAAACTAAAGTCACACAAATTTTGTTTTTAAAAATAAAAGTGATAGATAACAAAGTAAAAAACTGTTTTATTCCTTTTTAAAAGATGAACTATCACAAAGTAACGGACAAATCAATCAATAATTATTAAATAATGTCAAAGAGCTCTCGATATATTTGACCATTTTAATACATAATCTCGACTCTGTATATGCCTACAGACCCTTCGACCTAACTCTTATTGTCTTTATGCTGATGATATACTCAGAGTCTGCGAGATAATTATCCAGTATATAAAGGGTCTTTCAAATTGAGAGGTTTTATTAATTTTTGAATAAAATAATTAAAAAATTAATTAATAATTGAATATTGATAATTGAAGCATAGTGTGTGATATTTTAAGAGGGGAGGTGTGAAGTTTTAAGAGGGTGTCGGCACAACGCTATGGTTTTAGAAGGTCACACTTGGTTTCGGTGCTCGCGATAAGATCGTTTTTCCCGGTTTCCGGTGCAACGAAAAATCTTCTTTTAGCCTATTGCGAATTTGGACATATGTATGTTTTATTGAACTGTGTGTGGATACAAATGCTGCAGTGACACTTGCGTAATCAAGTATATTCAATATATTCTATTTCTGTTTCTCGACATACAGTGACCGATCGGATTTTGAATTATTTTGTTTTGTGACTTTCTATTAGTCGGGTAGTTTTCGACCTTTCAACGTTAATTGATTCCTTTAGTCATTTTATGGTTGTCATCATTGCTCGCAGGTTGTGTCGCGGCTGCAATAAAACTATTGGCAAGACAATGTATATAATTGGTTGATCGGGTTGCTGCGGTGGTTGGTTCCATTCAAGTTGTGCCCAACTAACAGCGGCAAATTTCAAAGACTACTTACAAAATAAGATGTGGTATTGCGTTGCGTGCACAGAGAAGTCCAACGCAGTTCGTTCCTGTTCGAAAAGCCATACAAATTCTCTCACGAACCGAATATTAAATTCGTTATCAAGCTAGTCTCTGAATTGTACAGTACGATTCAGCCTCAGAATAATACAATCCAGACACTTCTGAGAGAGTTAACTGATCTAAAAAATAACCCAGAATAACTAACAGAATTGATGCTCTTGGGAATCAAATCGATCTGTTAAATAACAATTTAGCTATTTTAAAGTCTAACAATGATTCTCATCAGACCCTGATTCCAAGCTCCGAAGAATTGCTAAATAAACTATCCGACCGCGAAAGACGCAAATCAAACTTTATCGTTTTTAGCATAGATAACTCAAACACTCAAGCTATATCTGAGAGCAATATATCACTTGTGTAAAGCATCATTCTAATCACGTGCGATCTTGTGATTGATTCCAGTAAAATTTAAATACATCGCCTTGGTAAATTTGCAGATGTGAAAAAGCGCCCGCTCAAGGTAATGTGTAATTCTGCCGATTTTGCCACGTTTGTTCTTAAGAACGTTAGAAACCTAGCCAATGGTGCCATGTTTCGGGGCATATCAGTTCAGTCTGGTAAAACTAACGTTCAAATTCGTGCCTACAAATTAGTTAAAAATGAACTGGTTCGTCGTTTAAAGCCTGGCGAGAGTAATATTAAAATTGGTTGTCGTAATGGCCAACCACTTATTGTACCTCGTGAACCATCCGAATAGCCAACATGTTATTTAAACTAAATAGAGTGTCTTACACGCGTAACCCAGCATCAATTCATATCATTACTCTTATTTATCAGAACGTGCGTGGAGTAAGAACAAAAACTGCGGATCTCTACCAGTCCGTCCTATCCAACAATTATTATATTATTGCTCTGTCGGAGACCTGGCTGCAACTATCTGTTTTTGTTACTGAGCTGTTCAGGTACATGGTCTTCAGAAAAGATCGGGATCTGGATGCCCTCGGAGTCAGCTGGATGCCCTCGGAGTCGGAAGAGCCGGCGGAATTCTTGCCGTTTATTCATCTTTACAACCGTCGAAGCTCGACCTGTCTATCTTGGAGGAGTTGTTCCCAAGTATCGACATTATTGGTTGCAAAATACTCCTCATAAGTTAGACCATAGTCTTTATTTTTTCTGTTTATATTCCTCCAAAATCAAATATTCACCAACAGAAACTAATTTTTGATACCTCCGAATCTCTTTATTATATCATGAATTATAAAATTCTAATCTTAGGTGATTTTAATTTACATTATCAAAGCCTTGTTAACTATCAATTATTTAATCAATTTCTGCGACCACTATACGGCTTTCAGGCATTTTTTGATATTCACCAATACAGTCACATATTTAATATACAAAACAATATAGTCGACTTAGTTATTGTAATGGGGGGAACGTTTCTGTGCGTTTACTCAGTATATCTCAGCTTTTGAGAGAGTGCTGAAGGCTCGTGCGGTGTTTTGGAAAGAATTTTTGTAATGACCTTAGAATTTATTTTTAATTTTTAAATAAATATTTTTGTACCATTGTTAGGTTAAGTTATTTACAAATTATTTTTGTTATATCTATTTGTGTTTTGAATTGTCTTTTAATTGGGCAGTAGCAGTAGTAGTGTTAGATAATAAAGCATCATTCATTCATTCATTTTAACACGAAAGACAATATCTGCCAAATAACCACCTCTTGCAGCTCCACAGACGTCCACTGTTTTATCAAAATTTTGGATGACATCTTGGCATAACCATAGCTCTATCTCACCGATGACTCGAATAATTTTATGCTTCAGTTCAGAATCGATTGTAGATTGTTGTTATAGACCTGGCTTTACACGTAACCTCAAAGAAAATTATCTAACGACGTAAAACGACATGATCTTGGTGGCCAATTAACATCGCCGTTTCATGCAATGACTCGTGTAGGCAATTTTTCCTTCAATAAACCACTGATCCTCTAGATCAATATTATTTAATTCAGCCCACAAAGATCCATTTATCATATCATGAGATCGAACACCATTCACAGTTACAGCTTCACCAGCAGCATTTTGAAAGAAATACAACCCAATTACACCTTCTGATTATAATGCTCACCAAACATTGGCTCGTTTAGTATATAAAGGTTTCTCATGAATCAATCGTGAGTTTTCCTCACCCCAAATGCAGCAATTTCAAAATGTGCTTCATTTGAAAAATATTTTTGAGAAAAATCATCTTTTTGTTCTTTGAACCAATTGACAAATGCACAACATTTTGAATGATCCAGAGGTTTTAGTTCCTATGTTATTTGAACCTTATATGCATCTGTGTTTTATTTAAGAATTAAAAAAAACCGCTCAGTTTGAAAGACCCGTTACTTAACTAACATTCCCGTTGGTCTACTCAGTTCTGTTTCCCGTAGCAATTCCACTCCCATATTAATTATTCCTCTGTCCATTTTTGCAGAAATGAGACGTGTCCATATGCCCACCATTTTTCTCTTGATAACCCTTCCCCATATCTCTCCATTAACTACTTAAAATTCCTTAGTCTTAGTTTTGACTATCGATGTAGTTAGAAAGAAAACCTGTCGTTTCTATATGCTTATACCTTACGAAATCCTTCCATTTTAAAATTAATTTTTTACCTTAAATGAAAATCTTAGGTCTCAGATATGGTATCATTAGGGCTAAACTGGATTATGTGTGCATGATATATAAGTCTGCTTTATACATATATGTTCGGCAATACCAACCTTGAAATATCTTTAGGAGCTTTTAGGAACCAGGTATAAGTATTCTTTACTTTTAGTGTGCTGGGAACTGGTTTTAAGACATAGACGCCTAGACCTGTTACTGATATAAAGATTAGTTTTAACTGTATATTATTCGTCTTTATATAAATCCTTTCTTTGCCCCTTGACTCTCTAGATCCTGTCCTGGACCTCCCGCTCGTAGTTCTGGTCTTGATTGAAACACTATTAGAATTCGAGCGCCCGTTTCTCTCTTGCATTGCCTTATCACCATCTCGTTTTCCTCCTTGATCCATCTCCCCTTCATATACATTCAAAGAAAACATACAGTTTTGTAATTGCAATTGTAAACTTACGAAAATATTTATTTTTTATATCATTAAGTAACAAAACATCTCCTTATAATTTAATTTGCAGATTGTAAATTAATTTGAAAATTAAAGAAAAAACTATTATCCATACATTAAAAGTAAGTTTTTATCATAATTGAGTGTGATAGTAAATACCCCAGGCATATAAAATGCAGAAATTAAAAACCTGATTAAAAAGTTAGCTGTTAATGAAACGAGTTTGATTTATATTTAAATCAGATCTTCTCGTTATTAATATAATCGGTTTCTAAAACCAACGATCGCAAAAGAATGCTATATAGAAATTATTATTTCTGCTATATGATTTCTTACGTTCAATACTACTCTAAAAATATAATATTTTGTTATTATATAACTGCCGCTAAAACTGAGTTTATATATCATAAAGCCCCAAATTTATTGTTTTTATAAATATATGAAACAAAGTTTCACACAGTTTTAAAGAACTTTGCTGCACAACGCGACGTGAAATATTTTTTTGATAATTTTGATTTTGGAAATGGAAAATGGAAAATGATGGGTGTTAGAAACTTTACAATCAATCTTCCTCTCATAACAAATCGCATTGAAAGTACTCGGCATGAGTTTCGCTGATCAAGTTAGCATTATCAGGTGATGATTCACACTTTCGGATTTTTTTATCACCTCCTGATGATGCTAACTTGGTTAGCAAAATGTGCGTTGAGTAATTTCAATGTAATGTAGTGTGAGCGGAAAAGTTATAGTGTTTTCTGACTCCTATTAGGAGTACAAGGTATATTGTATATTTGTTTTTGAATATTTTAGCCAATATATACATCGTCAAAAAGGGACATATGTTTCAGAATATACAGTGTTTTACTTTGAAAAGTAGCCACTCTCATTATTTATCATAGCATTGAAAATAGTTCTAGATAAAAAAAACACGTCAATTAGATATCGAGGGAGAAGTTCAAAACCAATATTCATTATATTTTGTTTCACCTCCTTACCTCCAGCCACCTGTACCAAAAAATTTTAAATGACAACCTCTATCTTGTAATATATCATTTCAAAGATCTTGAAAATCCTAATTAAACTTCGTTTACAAAACTGAAATTGGTTGATTCGTTCTAGTAAAAGAGAGAAAAATAATAGTATATTACTATCGATGGCTTGATATAAATGTACTTTTAAAAACCAGATTTTAAAATTTACTTTATTAAGTGCTCAAAATGTCCACCACTGTTAGCTAAACAATAATAAAATCTCTTCCCGAATTCTTTTCGAACGTTTTGAAAGATGCCCTTATTAATTAACCTGCATGTATGTATAAGTATATTTCTTAGATTCTGAATATCCTGCGGCGGAGTTTTGTATACAATTATCTTTAGATAACCCCAAAGAAAAAATTCCAGTGACGTTTTTTCTGGAGATCTCGTCAGCCATTCTACAGCGCCTCTTCTACCTATCCATTTGTCAGGAAACTTTTTCATTTAAGGCGTAGTAAACATGTAATGTGTAGTGTGCTGGTGCTCCGTCATGTTGAAAGTATGAATTTTGTTCAGGTAACAGTGGGTTTTCTTCTTCATCATTTTCTAAGGACTGTGTTATGAATGGATCGATCTCGTTTTCCAATAAGTTTAAGCACAATTCACCGGTTAAATTTTCTGCAATAAAAATCAGACCGATTATTTAATTCATCAGAATTCCAGCCCAAACTTTAATCTTTTGGGGAAACTACGGATAACTCATTCTAGACACATGTGGATTGTTATTATCCTAGTATGTACAGTTATTTTTATTTACAAAGTCATTAAGGAAAAATGTTGCTTCATCAGTGAAACATATATTCTTTATTAAATTTGGATCATTTTGGATTCTCCCAGTCAGTATTTCACAAAACTGAATTTTTCTGTTATAATCATCTTCGCTGAGCTACTGAAGAATACTAAATTTGTAAGGATAGAACTTGTTTTGTTTTAAAATTTTGTGTTTGGAACCAATGGAAATATTTGTTAACTTAGAGACTTTTGAAATCGAAGTACTTGGATCAACAATAAAATGGCCTAAAATTTCAATCTGTGTGGGTTTATTAAGAACTCTCGCCTGCTTATTATAGTATTGAACAAGTTTTGTGACGTAATGATGTCCTATATTTTTGTCCGCATGCCTTTCATTAAAAAGTTGGGCTGTTCTGCGAGCACACCTATCTTCAGCGCCATAAATAAAAATAATTTTAATGTTCTCTTGTAAAGTATACATTGCTAAGTTCTGTCACTATCACTGCAACTGACACCACTTGATAAACAGTTGAAAATCGGCACTTCTGATAAATATGTTTTTAATTTTAGCTACAATGATGAATGAATGTGTGCATTAAAAAACAAATGAGCCACGTGTTAAAATAAAAAATCTCTTATCTTACTTTTTGTGTTTGAAAAAGATAAATGGTGTGCGTAAAAAAATTAAAACACAGTGCTGCGATTCCATTAAATACTTTTTAAAATAATGTTTTCTCTAATAATGTTTTCTCTGTTCTATTACGAGAACGGATTAATCGATGTCAGTTTTGTAAACGCAGTTTAATTAGGATTTTCAAGACCTTTAAGATGATATGTTACAAGATAGGGGTTTTCATTTAAAAATTTTAGTTAGAGGTGACTGGAAGTAAGGAGGTGATACATAAAATATAGACATTGCTTTTGAACTTTATCCTTGATATCTAAATTGACGTGTTTTTTGTCTAGAGCTAATTTTCATTGCCAAAGTAAATAATGAGGGTGGCTACTTTTGAAATGAAAGCACTGTATACTTTCTAATACGATTTTAAATGTTTGTATTCTATGCTACTGTTACATATAAACATTATAATAGTAAAACTCGTTTTTAACTTTTTTTTAACAATTTCCAGAATATGGTCAACTACTACATTTAACTAGTATCCATCCTTGACATAAAAATCGACATAAAAATATTTGGCAAGTATTTGATACTATTCTTGCAGCTACAGGTAGAATTTCGAGGGTGACTGTTAATCGACATATACTTGAGAAACGTCCATCCTAGTAGCTATCAAGTTTATGTGTTGCCAGTTATGTAACAAAAATATGGCAGCCCATTGTTGGGCACTATCTGTAAACTGGTCCAAATATCATATTTCAGCAAGATAACTTCTTCTTTTTCTTCTTCGTATTTTTCTATACAAAAGAGTCGTGACCTATGAAAACTCAACTACTTTTCACCAGCGTCCTCTGGTTGCAAATTGAAATTACATCTCTGGCTTCCTTGGTTGCCTAATGGGGAGATAAACCTGTAGCTATTTAATTTGGTATATCCATCTTTTTGGAGGTCTGCCGGGTGATCTTGAATCCTCCATCCATCCCTGTACTACCAGTTCTTCTAGGTTATTGGTTAGTGTCTAAATAATCTTAGTATTCGATAATGAATAATTTTGGATAGCCTGGTGGAATCATTAATTTATTGTCTTGGTTTGTTCATCTGGAAGCCCACGGAATGCGAAGGCTCCATTCAAGCATCTCCAGCCCCAGCTCCTCGGTCGATGTCGCCACCAATACTGACCCCACCCGTTTAATCCTCGAGAGTTCTACGCATGATAGATTCACCATAAATGTTGAATACAAGTGGGGATTAGATCTATTCTTGTCTGGTTCCCTTATTGACACAAAACTCATTTGACGTTTGATTTTCAATTTTCACCACTACTCTATTGTCAGGACTACTGTTCTGAAGTCCTTGTGTTTATGTTGTGTTTGTTTCACATAGGACTCAGCAATAATGATTCGTGTTCTATGCCAGTACTCGAAATATGTTACATCATTGGACCATGGATTGAGTTCCAGTTTTTCGCAAATCTTTTCTTGAAATGCATATGGTTACTAAACTAGTAGCTTCTTGTGAATGGACTTTTTAGGTAGTACTTTCAATTTTAAATAAAATCTAGAATAACATAATAGGTGGTCACTTCCATATTCAACTCCGGAAAGGGTTTTGCATTCTATATTGACGATCGCCATCGAGACCTTATCAAAATATAATTAATTTGATTTCTGTTGTTTCCGCCGAGGAACTGCCATATGTACAGATTTCGAATATGATGTTGAGATAAAGTGTTTGAGTGGAACAGGGTAACATACGACTGCATATGTCTCGTGAAACAGTGCATTTTTTAGAAGCGCTTGCGATAGTAGCACTTCACTTGCCAGCGATTTCGTCAGATATATCGATGATAACATATTCTATCATCGATCGATAGGTCGATTGGTCGATCTTGTGAGCGACTGTCCCAGCTGTCAATAATTTTAAATGAACTTCAAGCATATGTACAAGACGCCTCTCTACCTTGCCGCAAGGAGATATATTATGTAATTTGCCCCATATGCCTCACAGAGTTATATATTGTGATAATAACTGTGGAGTGCTAACTCATTATTTCTTGTTTTGTTTATCATTACATAATAATTACGAAATAAAAATTACAAAAGAATTATCAATGTAAAATACTCAAAAAAACTGTAAATTGTGTAATTGTGTAAAAAATGTGTTAATTAATTATTAGAATAATTATTTAGACTATAACAAACGAAGAAAAATAACACTTTTCGTTACGTAACTTATTAAATTTTGTTATTTAAATTTGTTGTAAGATATTTACTTACTTTTAAGAGATTACTTTTTTAAGACGTCTAATTTTTGATTTCATTGCATATTTTTTTATTTTGTATGCGTACATGATTTACTCTCAAAAGCACGATCAAAAGCTCTCAAAGCACGATGCAACTTAAATGAAAGTATAAATCTGAACAATACAAAACAATTAAAACCCGTTATAAAAAGTTGTTAAAAATGTGTACTAACAGATACCTAATATTTTAACACGAAAAGCTTTTAATGTTGTGCCGCTAATGCTGAAATTTAGACGGCAGATGAAGGGAAATATACTTAAAAATGTTAATCATGAAAAATAAATCCCGAAATACTAGACACCGAATAACGAGAATGGATTCTAATTGAAGACCAACTAATTATACTAATTTTATAAATACCGAACAGCTTTGTTTAGGAAAAGGGTGTTATCATATAATAATTATTAAACTTAAGCAGTAATTCAAAAAGTAGTGGTCAATAAAATAAGAGTAGTAGAAAAACTTTTAAAAACCAAGTTTTCTTTTCTAAGTTATTTACTAAAATAAATAATAAAACATGCCAATATTAACTGATCCTTAAATATTTTGTTTATAATAAACTAGAGCATTTTATTGCTGCTTATATTCTTAAAGAATTTATTTCCTCTGAATGGTTCGTACTTCAGTGGTGAAAAAAATAACAGTGTACTGATTTTATACACGTACTGCTTTTCTTGTTCAATCAAAAGAAAAATGAGCGTAAAACAGATAGCAGAGAGGTTAAGTGTTGGTCGCCGAATGATTTGTGATTGTCTACATGCTATAGGAAAGATCCAGAAGGCAGGAAAATGCATACAATCATCTGAACGACCCACAGATGGAAAAGCGAAAAACGATCATCGGATCGTGACTGGAGACGAAAAATGGAGATATTTCGAGAACCCAAAACTCAGAAAATTATGGGTTGACCAAGAAGAACCATTAACATCAACCGCAAGATAGAATCGCTTTGGAAATAAGACAATGATGTGCATTTGGTGGGATTAAAAGGGTGTCATGTATTATGAGCTTCTGAAACCAGGTGAAACAGTTAATACCGTTCGCTACCGTCAACAAATAATCAATTTGAATCATCCATTGATCGAAAAGCGCCCATTATAGACTATAATGCACGGAAAAGTGATTTTGTAGCACGACAGTACCCCATCACACAGCGAAAGAGCGGTCAGAGACATTGTATCATTTCTATACTTGTTTGGGAACTCTTGCCCAAACCCGCCCTACTCATCAGGCTTGGCCCTTTCTGATTGCCACTTGTTTTCATCGATGTCTCACAACCTTTTCATAAAACACTTGATTTTTTTTTAAGAAAAATTAAAAATTATTAACTGCCACACTTAGTATGCATTTATTTTGTTGATACAGTAAAAGTTAGTCCGCTTCCTACTATATTAAAGTAAACATAGACCGCGCTAGACACTGTATTGCTGAAGTATGGTGATTCATTTTGCAGTTGAGAAGCCAAAAAAAGGGGGTAATCATATTGTGCGCCAGGCTTTGAAACATCTTTTTATTATCTCTGTCGTTATAAAAAAATCTTGACCTAAGTATCAGCACCAGAACCAAAAAATTACGTTTACTATAGAAGAACCAATACGGTAGAGTAGCCGGGAAAGTTCCATTTTTAAGTAAACAGACTATAAATGGCGGTTAAAATTTGCAAAAAGAAACTGTAGTGAAGATTCCCACCGTAAGTGGAAAACATTCTTTTTAGCGATGAATCCAAAATTAGTTTGTTTGGATTTGATGGCAAAATGTATATAGAATACATATTAATTAATAATTTAATCTACATAACACAGTGAAGCATGGTGGTGGTAATATTAAAGTATCGGGATGCTTTTTATATAGCGAAGTAGGCCCAATATTTTGGATAAAATAAAATATGACAGAAAAAATTTACCCAGGAATCTTAGAGGCAATTATGTTACCTTACGCTCAAGAGAATATGCCTTTACCAAAAAGATCCCAAACATACGCCTCATGCGGTGAAGCAATAGCCTCGGAGAAAACATTAAAGTGTGGTCTTTATGGTCCTCGGATCTACATCCGATCGAGAACCATTGGAAATTGTTAAAATGACATCTTGCTGGTAAAAAATAGGAAACAAGAAGACCTTGTGGCAAGAAATTCATACATTTTGGTTTTCAATACCTGTAGAAGACTCCATGCCAAAAATATGTCAATCAGTAATTAAGAGTGAGGGCCATGTTATAAAGTACTAAGCATCGGTAATTATATAGACTGAACAGTTTTAGATAATTGCACCTTACAATCTTTTTGTAAGTATTGCTCTTATTATTTTGACCACGTATTTCTTTCTAAAATATCTCATCAACACATAATTATGAATAAAGTAATTTTTTATATTCAGACTAATACCATGTATGCCTTTTAAATGCTCGATAAATTCATTCTGTAAAATTATTATTGTCTACATTTCGCATTTATTTATAAAAAAAGCCCTAGAACTTTAATTCACGAAGTAATCGCCGTTACTTTCTGCACACTTTTGCCTCCTTTCAGATAACTGTCGAATTCCAGATCAAAAATAAATGGTGGTTTTGATTTCCTTAAAATATGTGAAGCATATATGTCTAGGAAAATATGCCTGAGGAAAATATACCTGAAGCACAATTTTCTTTCTTCGCTTACCAGTGCAAGACCCTTTTACCTCATGTCACTAACATAAATGTCACTAATATGTCACTAGCATGTTACTAGCATGTCACTAACATAAAACAGTTGCTGGTGATATTGGTCAACAATCTTTATTACTGGAATGGAACAACTCATAATGAGCAACGACCATAGTAACATCTTTTTGGCCTGGATATTTGATTTTACCGCACTGGTTGATGGATTCACTTCCTAGGATTAGTTCACGTTTCCCGCCTCTTTGAATTATTGTAAATTATCTACTTTTCGTCACATGGCAAAATGTTCTGCAGTAAGTTCCGTTTTTTTTTTAATCTAGAGTGCAGTTACACAACGATATAAATGCATATTGCTCTTATTCTCAGCTACTGACTCAGTAAAAACTATTGTTATTCTCAGCTGTGAGTTTATATTGAACCGAACAACTCTTCTTTTGAATTTTCCTTAACGGACATTCTGCATCATTTGAGTCCAAATTTCTAGTTCGGAACTGCTGGAATCACTTCGTTAACGTACTGTATGAAATACATTATCCCCCAAAGCCACACAAAGCATGCCCTGGCTTCCACGGCATTTTGTTTAGTCGAACACCGAACGCCATAGCGTCTATGGCTGATATTTCAGATTATATTCATAGTAGACTCGTGTATAATCCTCGTTTTAGAGACCCAGAATTAAGTTGAGAACCTAACAATAATAATAATTAATAATTAATATTATTTTGTAGAACATAGGAATATTTTTTATTTTACTTTACAAGCGAGCACATCAGTTAATATTATTAAAGTGATACATATCGCAAATCCTGCCAAAATGAAATACATAACTGAATCAATTAATTAAAGGATAAGACTTTTCAGTTTATAGTGTTATCCCTACATTATAAACGTGTTTTTACTATAATTGACTGTTAAAAAATACCTTGAAAATACTAAATGCAATCATTATAATCACGCTATCAATATTTTGTTTCTTACGTAAGTCGCCATAAAATCAAATTTATTCAAAACCGATTGTTAAGTCGTTCGATAATGGAACGAGTTTGATTCACCTGGCGGTGGACATGTGCGTGGTGTGTCGACAAAAATTATACAAATTACTTTTCTTATTCTTCCACTACCGAAAGAGACTTAATTGACAATTTTATGGATTCTTTATAAAGAAAAGGTGTATAACCATTTTTAGATGACGAAGACATGCAGCTGCTTTAAGCAAATTATCTTGTCTATAATGTTATGTAAGCTAATTCGTTACAAAAAGCCAAAGAATTACCATATGATCAAAATTGACCGGAACTGGAAAAAAAAATTCTTGCAATTTTAATACAAATCTTTGTTATCGTCTTGAAAATACACCCCATTTGATTTGATAGATGCATGCCAACGCTTGATTCAATCATCCATGCACTTACACATTTTTAATGTCCTCAATAAATCAAAACGCATTTCGCGGAGCGGATATTTGAGTTTGGAGAAGAGAAAAAGTCATGCCAAGCCATATCTGGCGAATACGGTGATTGAGCGACCATTTTCGTCATATGTTTGGCCAAAAAATCACGCCCAATTATAGCCATATGAAAGGGCGTTTAGAATATAAACCAAAATATGCTGAGATAATCCATTAGATTGCAAATCTGCAATCGTTCCAGTCACGTGCTCTTCGCACAATAGTAGGTGCCCCATGGTTTGTAAGGAATGCGCAAATCCATCGGGAAACTGACACACCAGAGCTTCAGACATTCCTGTCCAGACTTCTGGACAAATTCCTAGCGACGGCGTCCCTTTCGGACAATCCGCTAATCAGAGCCACGGTAGCTTCATTGCCGGCCGTTGCCCCAGTATGACCATCCTCTTCGGTCATCACCTCCATGCCTAAAGGACGGCAGCTAAAACCCTTCGAATAAGCGACATTGTCGTGACGTTCGAAAAAATCAGTGAATACAAGTCAGGGCCTTCGGGTCAACTTAACCTCCAGGACAAGTAGTAGTAGTAGTAGATAATCCATTAGAGATGTCAAGATCTTCTAGTATCTCTCGAATGCTAACATGAAGATTTTGAAACACGATTTTTTTAATTTTCTTGATGTTATCGTCTTTAACAGAAGTTGATGGCGGCTGGCATGGGGCAAGTTTTCAACGTTTCAAGTTTTTAACCTTTACTTAATGCTCTATGCCACGCAAGTACTCTGGTTCTTGAAATAGCAGAATCTCCACAGGCTATCTGCAATATTTTCAATGCATCCGTTGTAGAAATTCCATTGGAAACACAAAATTTCACACACATTCCTTGTTTAATTTTTTTATCAATAGTAAAAATCGCAAGAATAATTTTTCGTGACGTAAGACAAACATCTGCTAAACACACACTAATTGACATATCGCGCTCAAACTTCACGTGTATGTCAGATTTGGTTGTACCAACTTAAGAAAAGAAAATACCGATTCATATACCGCTCACGGTTTAAATGTTCATATGTTCAATGTTTGACTTCTAAACTGACTATAAAAGTTTTTGATTGGTTTATGTCGTTTGAACATTTATTGAAATAGCTGAATAAATCAGCAAATTTTTGTATGGTTAAAATTTCCGTTATTATCCGTTATTATTAAGGCTCCTTAGGTATTTAAAAAAGTTGATGAAGATGAAGAATGAAAGATTTTTAAAACCTGCAATTTTAGAACAAATAATTAACGTGAAAGGGGTGATTTCATTGACACAAGTTTTAAATGAGCTAAAACGTTCTCAGTCTTAAATTTCATAAGGCTGAAACCAAACTCAAAATTTTACAGATTTTTTGGCCCTGTAGAAGTATTTGCAATGTATGTATGTACGTATGTACGGCTCTGTATTTCTGCGTAATTGAAGCCACCATTGAAGGTTCTTCTGATCTTTTTGTTGCGGTAGATCACTGTGCTATGTATCCTGACTTTATGCACAATTTTGCTTCATTCGTTTCTCTCATTTATTTTCGAAGTCTACCCTGGTAACAATATTCGTCTTATGTTTGTTACAACTTGATAATTCCATCTTGCTCGCGATCTTCCTCTCAGCCTGTTTCCATCCAGTTGATGATAGTCAATTTGGGGTTTTCCTTTAGCTTCTTGTGGATGTGTCCATACCATCTAATTTTCTGTGCGTTTATACAAGATACTATATTTTCTTCATTAAATAACTCGCTGATTTTGTTATTCATTGGATTTCGTTATTCATTGAATTTCGTTATTCTTCTCTTTCCTTCTTGGATCCATAAATTGTCCTTATTATTCCTCTCGACGACTGTTAGTTTTCCTTTCTGGTAGTGAGGGCCATCGTTTTGGCTGCGTACGTTACAATTTCCACACTTTTTTCGTTCTTACTCTTCACTACTACACCCAGATTTTTAAACTCCCAAAGTGAAATTCTCTTATTGGTTTCTGTTCATTTCTGTTTGCCATCGATCTGTTACATTTCATGTATTTTGTGGTTTCTTTGTTTATATATAATCCTTAAATTAGGGATTCTCTCTTTCTGTGAATCATGTAGACTTTTCTCAGCTTTGGTTATGATGACAAGGTCGTCTGCGTAGGCTATTTTTTTTATTATGTCTTTATGTTTTTCTTTATGTCTACTTTTTTAATTTTTCTCTCTAATTATATATCGAAACTTTTTGCTGAAAGCGCATCTCCTTGTCTTATCTTTTGTTGATTTTGATTTTTTTCAATTTCCCTTTCTAACACTGCTGCTTGTGAGTTTTTCATCGTCATCTTTATTAGTCTTAAAATGTTTGCTAGTATTTTGATGTTTTCTGCTTCTTGCAGTATTATGTCTCTCAGGCTGTTGAATGGTTGTTTAAAGTCTACGAATAGGATGTGTATGTTGTGGTCGTATTCATGGCTCTTTTCTATAGTTTGGGTTAGATGTGTATCGCGTCAATAGTAGACTCTCTTCTGAACTCTTATTGGTAATTCCTTATATTTTCTTCTGCGAATATTTTAGGTGGTCATTTATCAGAGTAGTTAGTATCTTATAAACTGTATATTCCCAGACTTTTTCTTACAGTATCGATACCAGAATCCCCTCTTTCCATTATTTCGGTATCATTTTCTTTTCCCATATTTGTGTTCATACATACATAATTCTTGCACTCTAGTTTTTAAACTCTTCTCCTACAAGCTTGATTAACTCATTACTTATTTCATATGGTCGTGGAGTTTTAGTTGCTTTAAGTTTTTTATTACTTCCTTTTATTCTTGGTATGATGGAATGTAAGCTGCTTATCAAAACATCAACCAATAGATTAACTTCTAATTCGACAACTACTAGTTATGAGAACAACCTGAATTTAACTTTTTAATTTCATTTTTAAAGTTTTAGCCCATGTAGCCACTTTTGGACTATAAAACTTCTAACCGAAAAAGCCAAGAAATGTTAGATTTTTTATTCATAGTTTTTATAGACTTACAAATAATGACTGTAGAACTAGATATCGAAACAGGAAGGATAGGATTAAAAATGAATTACGTTATAACAAAAACTACAACAAATCAATCAGAAGTATTAGCGATCACAGTCGCACCAAAGAATACTGAACAAGTTACAGAATGTTTATATTTGGACATTAAAAAGATAGAACATTGATAAAATAGCGAAAACACAAAGATCAATGGTAAGGTAAATGTTAACCGTCAGATTCGCAGACAGAAAAAAGAATGAATGGATACGAAACATAACAAAAGTGTAGGACATTTCAGCACAAATTGCAATATTTAAATGGAAATTTGCCGGCCACATTGTATGACAGAAAAATGAAAGGTGGAATAAAACGATCTTACACTGGAGACCATGGAAACCAGAGACGGATAATCTTAAGAAAGAAGCTGGATCAAAAGGAAGGGTAGGTCTATATTCAGGGATGTATATTTAAGACTAATTAGATAAAAATGATACTACGCGTTACAGGTGGTATTCAAATTTTCATTAAAGGAATTTTAATTTTGAAGGTTAACTACCTACTGGTTACCCTTAAAAGATTTAAGCGAATGCACTACAAACATTGCTGGACAGAAATTCTGCGATGTCCCAGAACGAGCTTCGAAAACACCTTAGTGTTATGCGGCAAGTCATTTTTATATGTTCACATGCAATCCAAAAGTAAGATAAATAACGTCGAGACAATACACCTACTTTGCTTTTAAAGTTCCAGCAGAAGGATTTTCTGCATTAAATAACTTGTGAAACTGTCAGTGTGATGAACACGGAGAAAGATTCCTTCAGGATATTTCTGCGATGGAACAAATATATCAGAGCCATTGGAATGAAGCAAAGCTTGCGGATTACTGCTGATCTGTGTGTAAGGATGCTCCGGAACTCAGTTGCAAAAGGTAAGCTAAAAGAAAACGATCTCATGAAGCCACCACATGCTTTTCTTCAGACCCAACAACCTGTCAGGTATACTCCCATCAATTGTGAACTCCTAAAATGTAACTGATATTAAAAAAAATCAAATGGACTCTCAATGTTGTTGGCATATGAGTTAAAATCATTTTCTCTTTATCCGTTAAAATAAAATACTTCCATCTATTGTATATAACAGAAATTAGAGCTAATAACAATTTTTCTTTATCGTATTCGTTTTTCTTAATTCAAAATTAGTAAGATTTGACTCATGAAGTGAAGGAAAGATTAAAAAAAAAAATGTTTGTGTGTCAGTGTAATCAGTGATAAACTTCTCGTTTCTGTATGAAACTATGTACTTTGATATATTTGTGAATCTATTTACGTTTAAAGAAATAGTTTATCTTTAAGAGATTGTTTTGTAGGCAGAAGTCAATGAATTTTTTCCCGTTATTCTTTCCTGTCATTTCTCCATGTATACCTATTCGATCACCTGATCTTTTGATCTATTATCTTTCTTGTCAGCTTTGCCATTCAGGTCTCCTATCATCATGTTAATTTCCCCAAATATATATCCTTTTTTCTTGTGTTATTGCTAAAACGATAAGTTCTGCATTTGAATTCTAGTATTAGTTCACGCTCCTTGCCGTTTTCTAATCTAATATTTTACGTACTTATTTTCCACCCCATGTTAATAATAGTTATATTTTAGCCGTTAATATAATTTTTTTTCAGTTAGTGTTTTTCTTGGAATCATTTCAATCCCTCACCGTTCTTTTTCCATTTGAATTAACCGATGTACACTTTTTAATTGTATTATGTTCCATTTTTCCTGTTTTGTTCTGTTCCAGTTCCAATTTTCAATTTATTCGTTGCCCCTCAATCTTTTTTGTTTAAAAATCTTCTTCTCTAGCTTTACCTAATGGTGGTCTATAAATACTTTATCACTTCTCTTTTTTTTTCATTTGTATTTATGCATTATAATTTCCTCTTTGTCCATTCCATTCTAAAATTCAATTCGGCATATTCGTCACTCAATTTTCTTGAACTATGACATATGTTTATTGTTTTTTTTTCCACTTTTATAAATAATATTTTTCTTTCAATTACAGTCAAAGCTCCTTATTAGGGGGAATACGTTCCGCAAATATGCCGCGAATACAGAAACCGTGAATACGGAATGGTAATTTATAGGAGATTATCACATAAAGGATATATAAAAAAATATATAAAAAAAAACAAAAAATATATAATAAAACCAATTTAATGAGACATTTTTTAACAACAATAATAATTATTATTAGGCTTAAGCAATGGTTTAAATAATTTAGTAATTTTTTCGTGTTTTAGCTGGGCTCGGTCCATACCAATAAAAATTTTCGTGTGTGTTGAATTTATTATGCGGCGAAAATATTTACGACGCAAAATTACTATACATAGTCAATAAATATTTGTGTTGTGTGCGCTGGACGCTCCACTCTGTCTGTGTGTGCAGTGGGATCTTAGTAGGTTATGTTTGATTAGGTTATTCCAACAAGCGACAAAAATGAAGTTGTTTAAATTTTTTAGTGTTTATACTTATTTTCTATAGTTTATACTTTTCTGTTTTGGTATAAACCATTCATCCAATAACGTCATTTCTTGGGATTGTTTTTCGTTTTCATGATTAAATTGTTCATTATTATGAATGCGGTACACTTATTCTTCAACATAAGCAGATACATACTATACATAAGCAGGGACATACTTTGACTACGATTAGTTACTCAATAAATAATAAATTATTAAATCATTTTACGTTCGGGGAACAACCGACAACAGATGCGGCAAAAATATTTGTGTGTGACCTTGTGTGTCAGAGCATCTACATTGGCACGCACGCACACCGCATACAATACATACAGCCCGCACAACGCAAATTTGTATTGATATGAACTCAGTTTAAAAGGTCTTTCAATTCGGATTGATATTCGGCTATTGCATTAACAATTTGCCTTTTAAAAACAAGACTTCTTTCCATAGACGGATCAATTTTTATAAAGAAATCACAAAGCTCATTTGCCATTAGTAAACCTTCACTCATGTTTTTTTAAGTTTAATGTCACACTTTTAATGCTCGTTTGGGCTTCCTCTTCATTGAAATGGGGATTAAGCATTTCCTCCAAGTCTGTTTCAGTCAAATCTTTATCTTACGATTCAAGCAATTCTTGAATGTTAGTTGATTCTATTGTTAGAGTCTGTTTCAGTCAAATCTTTATCTTACGATTCAAGCAATTCTTGAATGTTATTGATTCTATCCGTTCGAAATCATCTCGTCCTATGCAATTCGCAACTTGAGCAATATTCACAGGTAACGTTTGTATTTGCACGGAATTTTTCTTCATTGCCAACAGTTAGATCAGGCCACAGTTTTTTCCAGTTTAATTTCAGTGTGTATGGCTTCAGCTCTTCCAATGCTTTTTCTATGTTAACAATGCACTTTGATATGTTAAATTGTTTCCAGCATTCCTTAACATATCAGGATCACATTCCATGGTGTCCAGTATGATTTGTATTAGTATTGTCATTGTATTAGTACTGTCTAATGAAATAGAGCTTAAAGGCCAAAACAAAAATATCACTTTTAAGTTTGGATGCATATATTCAAGCTCACGAGGGTGACCTGGAGCATTGTCCAAAACTAGAACTGCCTTGAAATCTAAGTTATTTTTCTTTAAATAACTTTCAACTTCAAGAACAAAACAATTCTGAAAGCAGTCACAGAAAATGACACTTGTAACCCACGCGTTCTTGTTTGAACTCCTGGTTGAACACTGGTAGGATTTAGCGAGCTTTAAAGCGTAAAGACGCTTAGCTTTCTCACGGATTATAGCACCATTTAGAGGCACTCTCTTCTGGCTACAGTCTTCAATCCATAATGTTAATTTCATTTTTTCAATTGCTGGAATAGGAACAATTTTTGCTGATAGTGAGGTTAAAGCTGTAGAATCCCTTATTTTGTTTTCAGTTCACTTGATGGATCGTACAGTTAATTCATTGACATTAAAAAATAAAAACATGATATAGATGCAAACGACTCGTCGTAACGTAAAGCGTAAACGCGGCGTAACTAGTAGGCGTAAACGGTCAAGCATTTCTATTTTTACCTTAAGCGGCAACACGACTTTTTTTCGTGTAGGAACAAATTTTCCTCTGCCTATACTCGACATTATAAATCGCGAACAAAGCAGAAGAGAAACAGGCTATTCACTCGAAATTATTGCGCCGAATGACAAGTGGAAGCAATAAAACAAAACACACGGCACCGATCGTGCGAAGGCGGCTTTTATCAAAAGCCGTAGCATCACGCGTAACCCGGCGGCGCTTATGGCTTTCGACCAAGCGGCAATAAAACTTATTTGCTTATAAATACTTTGATACTTGTTTGTTTTGAAAGGTAACTGGTAAATAAATACATATTATTCTAAAAATACAATATATATTAGTAGTTTTGGATTTGCAAATAATGACATTTTTAGCCGAGAATACAAGAAGTGGTCAAAATTTTTTAAAACGTGTGTAACGGAACCGCGAATAAGGAGTTTTGACTGTATATACACAGTTTAGCACTAATAATGAAAATAAACATAATATTTGACCAATCCTATATTATTTTCAAAAAAAAATTAAAGTAACATCATTGAAGCAGATGCCATTAAAGGTAAAAAGAAGAGGAGAGGCGCTTGTAGATTTTTTATTGAAAATATTGTTGATGAAATGCAAACAACGAAATTTCCATTAAATGATCAAATGTGTTTAAGAGGTGCTTTTAAAATGTGTTTTGTTGCTCAGAATGAAGCTCAGATCTAGTGGAAATTTTAGTAATATTTTTGATGACAAATGATACCACCCTTAAATAATTCAACATAAAATAGAAAAAAATTCTAAGTTGAAATAAATCCACTAATCGATTGGGTTACAGAGTTAAATTAAGCCTCTGTATAATCGCGATCAATTCCTGCTTTATAGACATGCCAATACTGTTTCTTTCGTTAACTTTTACTAGTTATTAACTTTTACTAGAATTTACATTCTTCTTTCTTAGGTTTATGCGTTTTCATATATTTTTTTTTACTCCGTTTTAACCTGGTTTATACCACGGTGGGCAGAGAAATCGAGCCGTTACCACAAAATACACTGTTTGGCAAATAAAGTTGTAATAACATACGTCATTAGCATAATAACTGTATAATATAAATATGTAACATAAAGACATTAGACAGCTATACCATTAGACAAGACTTGTAAACTCTATAACCAACAAATGCGCAGAAATAATAAAACACAAAGGTCATAAAACTAAATATATACATAAAACTATATCCAAAAAATGTTTATGTGTTATTCAGTACTTTTGTTAAGTATTCTGTTAAATAGTATGTATTGTGCTTGTTTCTTGGTTGCCTCTATTTTTCTGACCACACTTTGTGTTTCTTAATTTTTGTTAAATATTATTTTTTCAGCATTTTTTAAAACTAAGTTTGATATTATGTTTTCCCTTTTTTATTATATAGTTATATTATACAGTTATTGTACTAACTGCGTATACTATTACAACTTTATTTGCCAAACAGTATATTTATTGTTACGGCTCTATTTCTCTGGCCACCACTGTATAAATTACCCTCATTTTCTTTCTTTGTTATTTTAGTGGAAATTCTAATATATAAAAAAACATACTTATTGCCAAGGTAAATTAAAATAAACACGTACAGATTGTGTTTCACTAAATTAGATAATTATTTTTTGAATTGAGTGGTATTATCATCATTAAACTGAACAAAACAATTTTAGTAAAAATAAAAAAATATAATTCACATTATACGGTATTTCTTAACTCAACTAAGAAAATCTTAAAATGTTGTGTTAATAAAGTATAAAGACGAACGTATATAGAATGCAATTTAAAATATAAATAAACTCATTATAGAACGAACCTACCGTTAAACTAACCAAGAACATACTTACCAAAAACGATTTAGATGTAAATAAGTCGGTGTGTTAAAACATAAAATCGCGAAACGTCTAAGGTATCAAGATTCCTTTCTCTCAAGCTTTTTTCCCAATAAGCGAAAATATCTTTACGGAATCCGCTGGTATCTCACAACACATTCCAACTAACCGCTGATAAGTAGTACGTATACGGGTTATTATTTAAACCAAACATTCTCATATTTCACAAGTTTTCAGCAACAATGCAACCTTACGACCTCTTTACCCAACACCCGTGGCAGATTTGTTTTATGTGCATACCTAGATATGGGGAGTAATGCGCATACATGAGAATAATCCAATTTCAAAGAAATCGCTTTTGAAGATTGTACATGCTTACGGAAATATATTACACAATTGGCATGTGATATATTTACTGTGATGTTTGGATTATAATTTCGGTTTTTAATGAAATTAAATGGAAGTGAGCTAAAGCTTGACTTTGCGGATTTTTAATTTAAGGTGAGCGTTTTTGCTACTCTACGAGGATTGCTATTTATGTATCGGGAATAATAAATAAAAACAAATATTTATTATTGAAAATGGTTTTATCGTTTTTCAAAATATTGTTCGCGATGATCGATACACTTTTGCATACGTTTAAACCAATTTTCATAGCACTTTTTCCATTCCGATTGAGTCAAAAATCGTTGACCACGTAGTTTATTCTTTACGGACAGGAACAAAAAGAAATTATTGGGTGCCAAATCAGGACTATACGGCGGATGACTCATCAATTCGATGTTTTAATCGGTCTAATATTGAGGTCCGATGTGTGAGAGCTAGCGTTGTTATGGTGAAGAATGATCCTGCGTTGCTGCTTGTTTTTTCTTATTTCTTCAAATACTTCTGGCAAAACAAATGATTGTGTTACATTCAGAATTGGTTGCTCTACGACTCTCAAGTGGCACTAACCACATGCCCATTTATCCCAATAAATCAGGCGACTATTTGCTTCTTGCCTGAACAACTTTTGTTGGATTTGGCTCATTTTGAAAGACCCGTACAGTCGACTGCTGTTTACTTTCGGGTTCATATGCATAGATGCAAGATTCGTCACCTTTAGATGTAATCCATGGCTTTTAATGCACCACAATTGAATTTTTTGAGCATTTCTTTCGAATCGACACGAGCCTTTTTTTGAGTGGTTGTCAAATTAGGCGGGATTCAACCTGCACAAATCCTTTTCACGGCTAAATGGTCATGAAAAGTCATGTTCGCTTGTCATACTAATGCCCAGGAATGCCTCAATCTCATGGTATGTCACTTGACGAGCTTGCTTTATCAGTTCGTGCACACTAACGATGTTTTCTGTCACAACAACGGATTTTAGACGACATTCTTTAAATTCGTCCTTGAGCGAATAACGTTCACGATTGAATTCACTACACCAGTAATATACAATGGTTTTAGATGGTGCTTTATCGCCACAAAAGTCGAAGTGAGTTGATCGAAGCACTGCTGTTGACATAATCCATGTCGAAAGTTGTAGTCAATCATCGCAAGAAAATTTAATTAATTCCATTTTCAATTTCATTGTTCATACATTAAGTTCATTCCAACTGTGTACTGAGAACGTATACAGTCAGCAATGTCAAACTTTTCGATGCATATATCAGATAGCGCCTAGCAATACCATTGTTGTCAATTCCGGATACATAAATAGCAACCCTCGTATTTTAAAGCAGATAATAGGTTAATTTTTTCATGGAACTTATTACATATAATTTTTGTATAATTTAATATAATTTTTTTTTATAATACTACTCTTAAATAATTATAACTCTATGTATTTAATGTGCGCAATTACTGGAGGTAAAAACTGAGAGAAACGGACTGAACGTAAAAATTATTGGAAGTGAAAGGTAAGGGGACAGAGAGTATTAATGTAACAATTGCAAGATTTCCTTACAGGGTTTAAGGGAGGAGACACCTACCTCAGAACCAATTTATTATGGTGAATTTTAAAGCTGTAGAAATGTATCAATCCGTATTCGTAAATCATTTGCTAACTCATTTGGATTTGACATATTCATAATTTGAACAAGGTTCACGGAGGATGGCGAAAACTGCGTTAAAAAGGATTATTCCATCCGCGTAATTGTCACTTATTGCGCAATTATCCGCGTATTGTCTTATTTAATTTAATTCACGGCCAAGTTAACTGCAAGTTCCTTCTCGCTAGACTAACTTTGTGTCCCATGTTTATGGGACATCATTTCGTTTTACAACTGCGAGGTTCAACATTAAAACAGTACCCAATGTATTTATTTTACAGTTATTTTAATGAGATATATTAATTCTAACAATTCAGTCAAACTATCACGATGATGAAGCTATGTTCAAATGAAAATGTTTCCAAGTGATACAAGAACTTTTGTGATCGTAGAAAAGCAGTTGAAGATGAATCTCGTACAGGAGACCCTTCCACTTTAACCAATGAAGAAAAAAGTATCAAAATCAAGGATCTTCTACGGAGTAATCACTGACTAACTATTAGAGCCTCACATCACACACCGCAATATTTATTCGTCAGTTTTTGAAACGCACCACACACTTTGTTCCGTTTCGTCGATCGAAGAAACGTTGTGGACACTGTTTTAAGTCCAGTTTAAGATCAGATCAAGCAAGTTCGCTGGCCACTTAGAAAAAATACCATATGTTCAGTATAAAAATTGTTTTGAAGACTAGAAAAAAACGTTGGAATAAGTGTATTGTAATTAAAAGAGATAAAATTAATTTAGATGAATACAAAAATACCATAGGCTATACCTTAGTTTTTGATTATATAGGTATATATATATATATATATATATATATATATATATATATATATATATATATATATATATATATATATATATAATTATCAGTATTATTACAAAAATATTGCATTAACATACAATGCGACGTAACCCAAACGACGGAAAACTTACCCTGGATATAACAGAATCCCAAGATGACCATGGCTCAGGCTCAGCTCACTTGCTGCCTGTGGTTGTCCAACATGATGTACTAATCATATGTTAATAAAATACCATATGTATGGTATAAAAAAGATACCATAATGCAGTTTTCAGTAAAATTAAGAAAAACTATTACATCCGTTTTAAGTTCAGGCACATCATGAGCCGAAGGGCTATTTTCCACTAAAAACACGTATGTTGAACACAACACAGCCAAGAAAGAGGAAATTAATCATCAAAACATATTCATGCTGCCAATTATAACTATAAAGGAAAAGATGTCTAACATAATTACAATAACAAAAATGTCAATAATGATGTAAAATATTGGACGGCAGTCAAAAAGAAACCTGAGTATTCATTTCCAAACGCGTTTTCACAGTCATAGCTAAATCAGAGTACTTTTCGCAAGGTATCAAAAAATTTTTTAAGATGTAGTATCCATCAATCATCTCTCATAAAATGTAAGAATGAAAACGGGACCTCAAATGTTTTCTAAGAAATTTATAGGATACATTTTTTCATTGACTATTACGCAACGAAGGTAGTGTAAGAATAGAGTTTAACGTGATTCATATATAGTCGGTGAGAGAGTTTTCTTGGATTCCTCATGTTAATGTTTAATGAGGGACTTTTCTCTAAAATCCACGTTATTATCACTGATTGGTGCGTTTTGCTAGCACTGTAACTTATTCTTGAATAAAAGTTTTCCATAATAAAATGGGTATAAATACAAAAAGTTTTTACAATAAAATATACATTTTTAAGAAATCCCCAGAATTGCTGTTTTCTGTCTGTACAAATTCAATAAAGGCGATTAGTTCAGGTCTATTTGGTCATTCAGAAGTGTTTTTACATCTTTGAGACTGTTTATAACCGTATAATGAATGAATCTATATACCATATAATCAATTTCTAATCAAGTCTTTCTAATCAAGTCTTTATGTTAAGTTCATTTATATCCAGTATGGTTTTTTGTTTGTAGTGTGGATATAGAGTTTAAGACTAGATTGAGCCAAATCGGAGAAAGGTAATCTTAATAATCTTAAAAATTGTAATATCGATTTGTTCTCATTTGCCTATGAGAATATCAGACTCCTTCAGGAATTAATAATCGGGAGGCTTATCCTAAAGATATTCAGGACTTCTAGTAAACAATCACGTAGGACTCTACCTATGTAGAAGATGTTTAAGTTGCCTTGACTTTTCCGCGCTTGCAAGATGCACGTGTTCAAGAGTCAATACATCAATTGCCAACTGTTCCTTGCATCGTATAAACCCTTATCTACACTTACTGTTGTTTAAAAATGTTTTTATCAAAATATTTGTAAGAGTAGGGCTGTGACAATTTATACAATACAGAAAGACGTAACTGTAATTACTAGAACTAATATGTGGTATCACGTTTTTGCATTGGCAAAACACCATACCACATGGTAAGCAGCTTTAGAGTTTTTAATCCAGAAGTTATGTAGTTTATCTGGTCTTGAAACCATCCTATAATAAGTTTTCTTTTTGGCAGTACAATTGTTAATCGCTGTGAAATTGTTTTATTCCATATTGGCGGGAGTATTTGGCTGATGATAATCAATATATGTACTATCACATTTAAATTCAATAGCCCACCATCAAGAACGAAGTAGGGGAATTCTCTAAAGTTGAATTTAAATTTAAGTATAAGTCCATTGAGGTTAAATCTATTAAGGGCCGGTAGAAGCTATACTTGGAATAAAATTGTTCGTTGCCCGTTCTCTAGAACTGGCGTTTCAAATTTTATTCCAAGTTTAGATTATACCAGGTATATGCTTACATTGTAGAACCGCCCCCGTTAGCTGGGAAACTTATGTCCAGCACATTTCGGGATGAACAAATGAAGTATTATTTACTGACTATTTTCATTAATTTGGCGAATAAAAGAATTCTTTTTCTTCAAGACTACACCACTTTATAAGTCAACAGTGGCAACAGAGAAACCTGACTTGAATTGATTCGTTATCCGTTATAATGTATTCTCCAAATTTGGTTCACAGTGACTATTTTCTGTAATCAGATTTAAAAATATAGTTGCAGGAATATAAGTTTGCATCGTATGTATTGTAAGTTGTAGATGGATTAATTGTATTTTGAAATGCTTGATAAAACGTAATACAAGAAAGACATATAAATGTTTGCAAAGCATTGGATGAAATATATTGAGCTAAAGGGATATGATATAGAAAAATTAATGAAAAAATGCTAAATGTATTTTATTATAAATAATATTATCAACTCGATAATCCATTATCAATATTATCGTTATTTAGGTTATGTAGTTGAACAAATTCAATATTATATTTTCAGTACTACGAAGAGTTTTCAAAACTACGCAAAAATTATAAACACGTTACGACATCGTAATATGTTCAACAAACAATCACATATCAGCCGACACTTGTGTCTTAAGCTGGGTCCACACCAATAAAATTTTGCGTGTGTGTTGAATTTACTGACTTTGTGTGTCAGAGCATCTAAATTGTCGCGCAGGCACATCACATACAACAAATACTGCCCGCACATCGCAAATTTGTTTTGATATGGACCCAGCTTTACATGTGAGATCTCCAACAAAAATCCATCATACATAAAATACAAAGAAAGTACGAAATCGTATGCCTCGCATTTGCAACCGCGCCTTCTTGTGGTGGCAGGTCGAGGTCAAGCTCGGGATGCACTTGTCTTTACTGTTTCGACCCGTTAGAAATCACGTTAGCCGTAAACTTACTCTCGTCGTTTTTATCTTCTTTTTGGTACGTTTTGCTTTTGCTTTTTACCTCGTGACGCAACCTTTATCTAGCGAATTTACGCTACATGTCAAGAATGCAACGGCAAGGCTAATCTGACGGTAATCTGAGTTATGGACTGCATAAGGAAGGCGCGTATTAGTTTTTAAAGTGTGCATTTTAAGGTCGTTTGTTGTGCACGAGTACCCCATTAATTTATCTACCAATATATCAGTTTTCTATAATTTCAATAAAATATTTAATTCATCAGATATCATCGTATATCATCCACGATTCGAATTTACTAATAGGATGGAACACTTATAGGTTGTAAATATTTTTAATATCTCATATCTATTTTACAATTTTCAATTGCATATTTGCTGGTGAACGCGAAAAGTGCAACATATCTTAAAACAACAATCAGACACTGTTTACTTATTTATTTAACGATACAGTTGTACAGACCAGAGATCTCTAAACTCTTCAGCCTTAGGGCTATACTGATTATTCCAGTAAGTTCCAAGGGCCAAAACCGTTTTAATTTTCCTGCCATTCTCTAGGATAATATTCGGGTTGTAACGCTTATACCCGTTGATAATGATAGGCATTAAAGTCGTCGTATAGTCTTCCACACATGACCAACTTCAACTTGACCTGCTATAGACCTAGTGCTCGTTGTTGGCTTATTTTCGACAATTTCTAAAATTTCTTCCTCAATCTCTACCATTTCGCGTGGAAAAGATTTTTCATCGTGACCTCCTCGGTGTACCTAAGTACCCTGTGTCGCGAAGTCTTCTAACCAAATGTGTAAATATCCGTGGAGCCGGATGATCTTAATGGAAATCTTTCCGCGTACAATCCACAGGGTGTAGCTGCATTTTGTTGGCACTCTCCGTAAGTTAATATTATATACTCTAATACGTACACTAGCGACGACAATCAACACAAGAAACGCATGCCAAAAAGCTAAGCCAAACCAGTGCGAAAGTCATCGTCGTCGTCGTCGGATGTTGATTTTATATAATCTGCATGCGAAATTTGCCAGCCAAATTAACTCGTGACAATTCCGTTGAATTTAAAGTGCTAGCGACCATTTCATATGAAGTGTGTAAATATGACTCGCAACTAATATACCTGCCGAAATTGCTGACGATGCCTAGCATGTATTTTATTTTATTTATTTTGTTTTTCATGTCCTTTTAAATAAATAAATCGACTATAAGTGTTGAAAATCTTGCGTTATTATTTGACCTTTTTAACCCTTTTGTACATTTCTATAACTGTCCCAATATACCGACCACAATTTTTTTTGGTCACAATTCACAGGTTCAAAAAACTGACAATAACTTTTTAATTTGGAGGCTATGAAATAATTTTATTCGGCAAAAGTGTAGCCTAGAATATTACCTTTCCAACGGTATATAGAACTCCGAAATAAATGTATGTATTCGAATGGTATCGCCGAAAAACAAAACCTGTCCCAACCTAATATATATATATATTAAATTGATAGAAATACAGCAGAAAAGCGTCTGTAAAATTGTTTTGCTTCAGAATCGCGAATTCTAAAAGAAATCAAAGATACCCAAGACTACCTGTTATCTTTGATGAACAATTAGAGATCAACTGACATGTTTCACGTTACAGTCACGAACTCCAATAAAAATATATCTTACGTAAATATATTCAAAAAAAGTACGAACCCGTGTAGCTCGCATTTGCAACCGCGCCTTCTTGCGATGGCAGGTCGAGGTCAAGCTCGAGATGTACTTGTCTTTACTGTTGTTAGCCGTTAGAAATCACATTATCCGTAGCTTTATTCTGATTTTTCTTTAACTTCCATTGGGTGCGTTTTGCTTTTTGTCACGTAACGCCACCCTCGTTCCACAATCTCATTCTTCAAAAATTTAACATAGAGGCTAATCTGACGGTAATATGAGTTACATAGCCAGATCAAAAAGTTTCTAAGGTGACCCATAGATAACGCCGTTAACCGGAAAATAATAGTGATAAACACACTCATTTGTGACAGCAATTTTTAGTGAAATTTGATATGCTGAAAACAATTCTGTAAACACAATTTTTCTGTCAATTCAAATTTATATTTTGCAATATGCAGTGTTTTCTTCAATTCATGGCGTGTATCTGCAATGAGTACTGACGAAGATAACTGGTTAAGACCTGTTTATTCCTATTTATTAAATCTACAATGTATGCTTCCGATTGCTTCCAATACAGATTGCGTCCATTAGTAGGCTACCGGCTTTCGAATGTGGGGTATTTTCAACGTCGTGAGTAGTAAGTTTTTTGAGTCAACATAATTTATATTTTACTTTGATAGTGATTAATTTTAAATACAATGCTTAGGCAGTGTATAAATAGTGCCAATAGATTTTATTAGGCATGCGGAGAGCTCACCTTTAAATCGCAAAACCATAATTTTACCGTGCTTGTGCGAAAGGCTTGTGAACTGTATTTCAGAATTAATATTGGAGGCCAAGACAAGGTATGGTACCCTCCCATATGTTGTAAATCTTGTTTAATATTCTTAACAGATTGGTGGGAAGGTGAAATTTTCATTTTCAAAGTTTTGCTATATTTACATTTTTCTCACTTTTCGAGGAGGATGATAGTTTGGTAGCATTTTTGGAGCTATATTAAAAATGAAATCAACTTATTAAGATCATATTTATTGTAATGTTTTTAGCCGCGGTTTCTGATGTGGACATGTGGTGAACATTTTTTGATAATCATTTGGTAGCACTTATGGAACTGAAACCGTATTGAATAGGAGATAAAAGTATATATATATATATATATATATATATATATATATATATATATATATATATATATATATATATATATATATATATATATATATATATTACAGAAATCTTTCAGCCTTTTTCCACGTGTTACCACCGATCGCCTTCGCCCAACTATCACCATGCGCCGTCATGTATCTCTCGAGACCGGTTTCTACTCTCGGGGCGAAGAAGTTGGGCGAAAGCAATCACGTGGAGAAAGGGTGAAAGATTTCTGTAATATTTCTCTCCATGATCCCGTTACGCTGCCTTGTTGGATATATATATATATATATATATATATATATATATATATATATATATATATATATATATATATATATATATATATATATATATATATATATATATATGGGCAAACACAAAAATCCATATTAACGAGCTATAAAGAACACATTGCCCACGTTAGATATGGGAGAATTGAAAAATCTTGTGTCACCTGATGTGTATGTTGAAGATCGTGGGTTGCGTGTCGTTCATATATAAAAGCCTTTTTGATATATGAAAGCCCACTCTAACTATTCATAACACAGGTCTAAATTTTGATGCAACCGAGACTTAAACGTAAATTTAAAGTATATTGTATAGCAGCACACCCAGTAACATTAAATTATCCAAAGTACGTACCGTTCTTAATTTCCTCACATTGATAATATTTTCTTCTCAGTAGCCATTTAACTTGTTTATTTTCTGTTGTATGTTCAATTAAAAAAGTTAGTAAATAAAATCTGGAAGATCTCGCCATCAAAACAATTGTGTTTAAACGACTCGACCACTTTTTGTTACGTTTGTGACGAGTAAACGCTGTTTCGAAAAATGTTTCGAAAACCTATACCTGAATTTATGCAAAATGCGTATTTCACCTACTTTAATAAAACGTTAATAAGCTATGGATTCCAAATAATGTTTGCATAATGTGTAGTGAACATTTAAGGCAATGGATGCGTGATAAAAGAAGTAAATTGAATTTTTGGTGTCCCTATGAGTTGGAATGAATCAAATCATAGTCTGCTAAAAGACCTGTTTCTTATTCAAAAGATATCCCTGTTCCAATTTTCGTGACCTGTCCAATCTTTCAGATACAGAATATAGTACATCCGAAGATAGGCAAGCTTGTACTAGCGAAGAAAGTGATAATTTTGAAGTTACACCGTCAAAACCCCTAATTTTTAGTCAAGACGCTTTAAGTAACCTTATCAGAGACCTCACTCTTTCAAAAGAAATATCAGAACTGTTGGTATCCAGACACGAAGAGGGGAATTTACTTTCTCCAGGTACTAAAATTACATGTTATCGTTCTAGAGAAAAAGATCTGTTTCCGTTTTTTGCTCAGAAAACGATATTGTTTTATGTAATAATGTCGGTGATCTTTTATCAAAAATGGGTTTCTTGGACTACCAGCCAAATAAATGAAGACTTTTTATAGATAGTTCCAATTGGAGTTTGAAATGTGTTTTGCTACGTAATGGAAATAAGCATGGTGCGGTCCCCATTGCCCATTCCAATAAATTCAAGGAAGATTATAAAATCATATCTCTTGTATTGGCAAAAATTAGATACCATGCTCATAAGTGAGTTATATGCGTTGATTTAAAAATGATAAACTTTTTATTGGCTCAACAAAGCGGCTACTCGAAATGTCCATCTTTTCTCTATTTGCGGAGTAGCAGAGCTAAAAGCGATCATTGGATTAAAACAAGCTAGTCTGAAAGAAAACACTTGGCAGTTGGGAAAGAAAATATCCTAAATACAGCGTTAGTTACGAGAGAGAAAATAATTTTGCCTCCATTGCACATAAAATTGGGACTAATGAAACCGCATGTCAAAGCTTTGCATAAAACTAATTCCTGTTTTAATTATATATCGAGGAAATTTCCTGGTTTGACCAAGGAGAAACTTAAGAAGATAACAATTTCGTGCATATATGGTAAAAAGTGTAAATAACAATAGGGCTTTGGATGCAAAGAAAAGAATTGAAAAGATTTAACACTAAACACCAAATCACTTTTTTAAACTTCTTAACGCATGTTTCGCTAACCATGTTAGCATTATCAGGAGATGATTAAATCATCTCCAAAGTTTAGTGTTCCATACCGAAGGTTCCAATAGAAGAACGAATAGATCAACCATTTCGTTCAGTCAACTTTTTCAATTATTAATGTAAGAGTTACTGTATTGGGCAAACAAAAAGATCCATATTAACGAGATTTAAAGAACACATTGCCTACATTAGATATGGGAGAAATGAAAAATTTTGTGAAACCCAACATGACCTATTCCGTTCAGTCAACTTTTTCAATTATTAATGTAAGGGTCAGTAAACTTCACGGTTTATTTTTTTTCTTTCTTTTGTTCTCTTTTCCCCCTTTTTTCTTTTTTTCTTGTATCCTTTTTTTTTACACGCTCATTAGGGACGTAGTACGCTTCGTGGGTAGTACGTTCGTTTTAAAACTAAACATAGTTTAGTTTTAAAACGAACGAGAATAGAAAAATCGATCTATTTTACCATCATTTAAAGTATAAATTTCATTACTAAGGTCAAAGGGTACATATATTTTTTGAAATACACGTGTAGTTTTTGAGATATGATAGGTGTCGAAAAAATACGATTTTTTCATACCGTGATTTTCGACCGTGATACCTTTCTTCCATATTTTTTTCGTCCTGTTAAAATCCCTCTCCTTGTTCCTCACTGTAAGAGCGAATGTTGTCCGGAAATTTGTCCAAATGATTGTTGAGGTAGTGAACTTTAATGCTCATTTTATATCCAAGCTTTCTGAAATTTTCCACCAATTTGCGATAATATTCAGACCTATAGTTCTCCAGTAAATTTTTTACAATATTGATGAAATAAAATACATGCACGGAATTGTTATCTTTTATCAAAAGCCTAATTTGCGGACCATTGAAAATGCCAGTCTTAAGTTTCTCCTTGGTCAAACCAGGAAATTTCCTCGATATATAATTAAAACAGGAACTAGTTTTATGCAAAGCTTTGACATGCTGTTTCATTAGTCCCAATTTTATGTGCAATGGAGGCAAAATTATTTTCTCTCTCGTAACTAACGCTGTATTTAGGATAGTTTCTTTCCCAACTGTCAACTCTTTTCTTTCAGACTAGCTTGTTTTAATCCAATGATCGCTTTTAGCTCTGCTACTCCGCAAATAGAGAAAAGATGGACATTTCGAGTAGCCGCTTTGTTGAGCCAATAAAAAGTTTATCATTTTTAAATCAACGCATATAACTTACTTATGATCATGGTATCTAATTTTTGCCAATACAAGAGATATTATTTAATAATCTTCCTTGAATTTATTGGAATGGGCAATGGGGACCGCACCATGCTTATTGCCATTACGTAGCAAAACACATTTCAAACTCCAATTGGAACTATCTATAAAAAGTTTTCATTCATTTGGCTGGTAGTCCAAGAAACCCATTTTTGATAAAAGATCACCGACATTATTACATAAAACAATATCGTTTTCTGAGCAAAACACAGAAACAGATCTTTTTCTCTAGTACAATAACATGTAATTTTAGTACCTGGAGAAAGTAAATTCCCCTCTTCGTGTCTGGATACCAACAGTTCTGATATTTCTTTTGAAAGAGTGAGGTCTCTGATAAGGTTACTTAAAGCGTCTTGACTAAAAATTAGGGGTTTTGACGATGTAACTTCAAAATTATCACTTTCTTCGCTACTACAAGCTTGCCTATCTTCGGATGTACTATATTCTGTATCTGAAAGATTGGACAGGTCACGAAAATTGGAACAGGGATATCTTTTGAATAAGAGACAGGTCTTTTAGCAGACTATGATTTGATTCGTTCCAAATCATAGGGACACCAAAAATTCAATTTACTTCTTTTATTACGCATCCATTGCCTTAAATGTTCACTACACATTATGCAAACATTATTTGGAATCCATAGTTTATTAACGTTTTATTAAAGTAGGTGAAATACGAATTTTGCATAAATTCAGATATAGGTTTTCGAAACATTTTCACCGTTTACTCGTCACAAACGTAACAAAAAGTGTTCGAGTCGTTTAAACACAATTGTTTTGATGGCGAGATCTTCCAGATTTTATTTACTAACTTTTTTAATTGAACATACAACAGAAAATAAACAAGTTAAATGGCTACTGAGAAGAAAATATTATCAATGTGAGGAGATTAAAAACGGTACGTACTTTGGATAATTTAATGTTACTGGGTGTGCTGCTATACAATATACTTTAAATTTACGTTTAAGTCTCGGTAGCATCAAAATTTAGACCTGTGTTATGAATAGTTAGAGTGGGCTTTCATATATCAAAAAGGCTTTTATATATGAACGACACGCAACTCACGATCTTCAACATACACATCAGGTGACACTTGTCGCTTTAAGGTCTTGCAGTTCAATATATCATATTTTATGTAAATATAAAGAAACTACTAACTACTCATATAGCGTGCACTTGTAAACACATCTAACTAGCCAGAAGTTCGACGCCAAGCTTGGGATGCACTTGTCTTTGTTATTGCGATCCGTTATAAATTATGTTAGCTGCAATCGTATTCCTACCATTATCTTTTTTTTATGCTTATTAAGTTTGATTTGGAATTGAAAAGATTCACCATTGGAATTGGAATTGAAAAGATTTTTTATTACAGGACAAGAGAGCTAATCTTACGGAAAATTGACTTAAATATTTTTTGTTGTTTATCGTATACCTTATGACATGAAAACTACTAAAATTTAAAACGAGAACATTTGACTGAATGGGGATTGTTCAAATATAATAATCATCGGCCTGTCCCGTTTGTTTTTTCTCTAAAAGGTGTAATAGTTGCCTAATAAAAGCCTTGTTATATGTGATTTCAATATATACACCTTTAATATTTTTATTAGCTTTTTAATTTTTCTTTTATAGTGAAGGTCACAAAGTAATCCTAATTCAGACTTAGTTAACTGAATCGAATACTCGCCTATCGTCAATAAGCGACTGCTTCAATGGAACACTGCCAATGATCGCTGCAGTTTTTTCAATGAACTCTAATCATTCTTTTTGGCACTTAGACCACATTTAATAAATTGGAATATATCCATTATATTCCGTTCATAAAAAGCCCTAGGCTTATTGGGTAGATAAATGTATAGGTTTGAAGTCACGTATAGGTCTCTTCTTCCCGGAATAAAGCCAACTAACCTGTGATTTGTTAATTCTGGAAGTTCTGCAAGTATTACTTCATAAAACATTAAGTGGGAACAGCATACAATCGAATTATTAGTTCTTCTTGACGAAAACACGTAATAAGATATCATCTTATTATTCCATCACAAGGAGAGATTAGTCTTAATCGATCCAATCCCGTTTGTTTGTTATTAGCCGAAGCTCATTATTATGTTTACTAAAAATAAGATGACTTTAAAATACCACAAAATTAATGGATTGAACTCATTAAAATTTGGATCAAATGGAAATTGAAGCATTTCGTAAAATTGCTAGAATTTAAAAAAGCAATGTTTCGGTGAGAAAGGAAAGCTCGGTAAGAATGAATATATGTAAAATATGTAATTTTCTGCGAACATCTAAGGTATGAGCATAAAAAGTATAAATCAGATATTTAACAAAAAATGTCGTTCTGGAACATATTCATAGACCCACTTTCCAACATCTGTCCAAAGTTTAGCCCTAACATATTTTGTATATTATATGTAATTTTTATTATCTGCTTTTTCCTATATATACATCTATATATATATATATATATATATATATATATATATATATATATATATATATATATATATATATATATATATATATATATATATATATATATATATATATATATATATATATATATATATATATATATAGGTGTATATATATATATATATATATATATATATATATATATATATATATATATATATATATATATATATATATATATATATATATATATATACATGCTGTTATGAACGTCAAAGAATATGTAGGAAAAGAGGAATGAAGTACCATAAAAAAGTGACTAAATTTGAAATCAAGAATTAGCCAATGATGTTGCTTCTGGTTGTGAAGTAAACGTCACCCTTAGGACTGTTAGAAATTATTTACACAATTTCGGATATAGAGGGAGGAGTGTCTGGGAGATTCCTTTGATCAATCAGAAAAACAGGGAGAAATATTTCAGTTCGCTAAAAATTACATAAATTACTCCTTAGATTTTTTAAAGTCAGTCATTTTTACTCACGAAACTAAGTTTTATTTGGCTCAGATGGCCCTTAATTTGTATGGTCTAGGGAGTATATGCCTCAGGACACTCGACATTTAGAAATCGTTAATGAGATGCTAAATGCTCGGAAGTATGCGGACATTTTGCTAGGAACTTTGTTTAAAACTCCATAGAAATTAACAACCAAGTATGTCTTTGGATTGAAGCAAGACAACTACCCAAAGCGAGATATGGCGAGGATTACGGAATGATTTGGTTTCGCTAAGAATCTTATTGAGAACTGATTGCGTTCAGTGGATCAAAAATGAGAAAAACCAAGTGAACAAATATAGATTATTTAAAAATTGCATTACTCGCAGAATGGGAAAATATAACGTCAAGTAATATTACAAAAAAATAGTCAATAGAATCAATGCCGAGAGATTACCTATTTTGGTAATAATGGATACAACACAATATACTGAGGTTTTCTGGCCATTTATAGAAACTTTTTTGGATGTTCAAATATTATTTTTCGTTCAAAATTGATATTTTGATCAAACATTATTTATTGAACTTAATATTCTTTTTTTAATGGTGTAATTTTGTAAAAAAATAGTTGTAATTTGATTTGATATAACGTTAAATAATTAAAATGTCTTTAAGTAAAGAAATTGAGAAAAATGGGTTTGCTCAAATACATTTTCCCTAACTCTTTATATCTCATGATTTTTCATCATATCACACTAATGTTCAGGTTGTGGCATATTTTATTCTAATCGTCATTTTAATCCTAAAATAATATCCACTTATATGTATTGTTAATTATGTATAATTAATATTAATTAAGAATAATCTATATCAACATAATAACTTCAGTTTCAAACATACACTGCCATCTAGTACATGTATTATAAAATTTTTAGAACCCACCCCCTTTCATGGCATTACATTCAAGACCAACCCTCTAGTTTAAATATCAAACCTTCTTTCCCCCTGTTCATTTATCCACATAGCATGATTCCGCACCTTGGGTTGGAATAATTTTGCTACCGAACGGTAGGTGGCGTGACAAGGGTGTTTCTTAGCGTTTTATACGAGGGTTAATATAAAGTATTCCTGAGATAATTAGTTTTCTTGCTATTTTTATTTAAAAAGTGTGAAAATAAAATGCATTAAGTTTTTGTACTTAAGGTGGGTAGAGGATAAAGAAAACAGCTTAATGAATAATTCTATAAATATAAATATATTTCCTGATCGTAAATAATTTATTCTTAATTGTCATCATAAATATTTCAAAATAACACATAATTGTATATTAATACAATGCATAAGTGTTTATATATTCAATTTCTCACCTATAATTATAGAGTAATTAAATGTAATAACACAAATTATAAGCAATTTTTTCGATTTAAAATTCAAATTTTCTTCCGCTATTTTGTCAATTCAGGGTAACATAGCATCGAAAATAAATATTAGGAAAACGGCGTAAATAATCTAAATATATAGTAGATTAAAAATAATAACTACGAACAAATTGATTTTTACTTACATTGTATAGTCAATTTAGGAATAATGAAATAAGCTGCAAGATTACAGAAGTCAGTTAGTTTAAATTACTTCAAATATAATGAAATTAGCTGATACTAAAAACGAAAATATTCCTGTTTTTTATTTTATGCCAGCAAAATTTACTAGCATTATACGTCAGTTTAAAAAAATCAAAATAGTAGTGTGTAACAAAAGTATTTGCATTTATGAGGTACTTAGTTACATCTGTTTAATAAATTTGTTTTTCCAAGTTCTTTGTCAACATTTCTATGACTCGCAAATGCCGGTGAACGGTAGTATGGGATACTCCTAATTCCACTGAAAGTTTCCTGATGCTTGTTATAAGATCTGTAGCCACAGCTACTTTTAATATGTCAGCATGGAGAGACCCGGAATTTTTTGAGCCAGGGCTGAACGGTACAGATTGATACAGCACCTTTCCCTCCTACTTCGCAAATCTAGCAAGCAGCGTTCGAAGCGTTTTTTTAAATATCTTAAAATTGCTTTAATTTCGGCACATTCACTCATTTTAAAATTTTTGATAAACGCCGTCAACTGAATATGTCTTTGTAAAATCACTTTAATATTGAAGAAAGAATGTCGGTGGAAAAACTTGAAATTCGGATCAAACCTTACGTACTGAAATATAATTCTTCATTGATAAACAAAGAAAAAAAAAGCAAATACTGCTGTCACCCCCTAGTAAATATTTTTTTGCCAATGAGTTATTTCGATTTGCGAGAATGACATTTTCATGTTCTATTGCTTTTTCAAATATTTAAGTAAATAAGCAAAGATTGATATTTCAAATTTCCACTCTATTTAAAATTGTATGTATAATAATTGTTTCGACACACATTGCCTTTTTCAAATACAAACTATATTGAAATAAGAGTAACAAAAATAATTACAACCTAAACTCTCCATCGACCTAATAATTCCACAAAAGATGATAGTGAGGAAACCCATTTTTTCAACGTCTAGGAGGGCAATTTAAGTTTAATAATGGTGAACCATTCAAGTCTAGCTGGTCATTTGTTACACAATGAAAATAAATCCAAAAAATTTAATCTTTTAGAGAGCCTAGACATTAATAAAACTAAACTATTACTACTAAATAAAATTATTAGGTCGATGGACAGTTTAGGTTGTAATTATTTTCTTTACTGTTAGTTAAACATAGTTTGTATTTGAAAAAGGTACCGTCTGTCGAAAAAATTGTTATGAATACAATTTTAAATATAGCGGAAATTTTAGATAATATTGCTTATTTATTTAAAATGAATTTCCACCAAGTATCGGTTACCTCAGTTAAATTTCAAATATATTAAAATATTTTTTAATCATTTTATTTTCTTTATTGTTATATTTTAACTTTTAATTTTAATTCAATTATTTGTTATAAATGTGAAAAAAAAATATTAATTTACATATGATCAAACGAAACTGAAACTATCTATGAATAGCTATAAGATTAATTTAAACCGCTTCAAAATTATAAATACATCTTTTTCATACAATTTCTAAACCAGCATGTCTAATCTATTTCAGATATAGCCTTTAAATTTTCCTGCGACTTATTTTTGTTGCATTTTCCAAATATATGATGCTGCGAAAGCCGTAGTTTCACTTTGATGAAATCGAAAACCCTAACATGGTATTAGGAGATTTCAGAATGTTCAGCTAATGATTGCCAATATTTAGTGGTTGGCTAATTGAGATCAGTTATACCTATAAGCAAATCATATTTTTGTTCAAAATTTCATTCAATAAACAGAATTGCCGCATTTGGAGTGAAAATAATCCGTAAATGAACCAACCATCAAACGGCATCACTGGGTCGTATATCTTTAAAAAGCAATCTGGAAAGCAAGTTACCGTTGAAGATCATTACAGAGTGATGATCAATGATTATTTAATTCCGAATTTCAATGGTATTGGTCTAGAGAAGATGTGGTTCGAACAGAATGACTCTACATGGCATACAGCCAGCGCAACAATCGATCTATTGAGATAACAATTTGGTAAGAAAATTATTTCGGGGAATGGACCCGTAAATTGGCCACCAAGGACATGTGATTTAACGCCTTTAGATTATTTTCTTTGCAGTTATGTTAAATATTTGGTCTATGCCGATAAACTAGCAACTATTGACGTCTTGGAAGCCAACATAACTCGGGCAATTGCGAACATAAGAACTCAGATACTTGAAAAAGTGGTTGAAAATTGGATTGATAGAATACGCTTTGTCAGAAGCAGCCGCGACGGACAGTTGTCCGAAACTTTTCAAACATTAATACCCTGAATGATATTTCACATAAAATAAATAGTTTTATGTTCGGACGCATTGAAAAATCACCCTATTCTTCTAAACATATTAAACACACTAATTATATACATATACTTGTATGTTGGAAGTAGGAAAAGGTAACCACATTTACAGATGAAATAAAAAAGTATACGCTTGTTAGTCTACAATAATACTACCATAATACTACCGTAATAAAGGCTATACGCAAATTGGCACATGGCTCAGAATAATTAAGCAACAAATAAATTAATTTTAAATGTGAACACAAAACCGCAACACATAAACCTTTTACATCTTGATCGAAGCATATTCAAACACAGTAATTATGTGCGGCTATTATAATTCATGTTTTAGGATGTTTCCTGCTTTTTGCAAGTTCTCTCTCCAACAATGGACTCTGCGCTATGCAAAAATGTTTTATGTTGATCATAAAACTTGATCTTATTGAACTGATTATGCATAAACTGTCAAAAAATATTTGATGGGTTCTACGTCATTTTGCGCCCAACAATAGACCTCATTGAACCCGAAATATGTTTAATGATGTCATTAACATAACACGCTAATACCCATTTCATTTCGGTTATTTACATGTTATCCAGTTAATCACCTGCGGTGTTTGAAATGAGGACATGATTGAATATGATAAAATATGTTTAAAAGTTACTAGTTTTTGTAAAAAGACAGAAATCGAATTATTGAAAGTTTATAGCGGCAAGAAAATAATATTATTTATTTAGCGAATGATATAAACGATTCGTGTGTACATCCATTAATACAAAGTATTAGTAAAATACAAAAGTAGATACAAAGCTAAGATAAATGTAAAAATGTATAAGACGAGTTTCTTTTCAATCATCATAAACAAACATTGAGATTACATATGTAGTCAGTTGATCTATAAGGCGCTTTTAGGAAGTACGACGCTTGATCAAGGTAGGCTCTCAGAGGGCACTCCTCAACAATGTGGTACATTGTCTGGCAGCTCCACAGTCACCTCGTAGGAAAGACGCTCTACCCCATTTATAAAGTGAACCCGCACATCGGTCATGCTCACATGCTCACATGAATGTGAATTGGTGTTTGTTCTTTCCAGTCGCTTCTCCAAGACTCCATGAGGTTAAGTTTAGAATTTTGCAGGTTTAGGCTTGCATGAGTGGGGACCTATTTATCCCAATACTATTAGAATGTCAATGGATTGGGAGTTGGTTGTTCTATATGTTTTAGTGTTCATTTACCAGTGCTTCTCTTCGACGTAGGTGCGGTAGCGGGATGTGACTCACTGCGGGCAGCTAGTAGGTGGGTGTTGCTCCAATCGTTCCTGAAATAATTCGCATAATACCGTTAAAAAAAAGATTTATGGTTAGAGGCGCATCAGCATCTAAGGCTATTTAGCGACTGGACCTACAGTTTAACAGCCATCAGGAAGCCTACCGACTGGCGAGTGACCGATGTAGAACACTTTTTTTTACACTCTTGCCTAGAAACAATTACAGACATTTAGGTGTGGATATGTGTAAGTTTATATATGTGTGTGTGGGAAGTAAGACGAACAAAATAATTAAAGAAAAACAACCATCCGAGCGCTGGAATCGAACCAGCTAGCATTGGATTGCCAGGCGGGCGATAAACCCACCAGACCACCACCGCCGGTTATACCATTTAGTTCCACACCCATTTTTCTGGTGAAAGTGCCGTTTAATCAGACCTGGGAGCAATACTCTGCCGAGGAATAGGCCTGGGAACAATACTAGCTCTAAGGCAGAGGAGCGCAGTACAGAGGTCAGATACAGACAAAATGAAATTATTTGAGAAAATGGAAAATAAACAGATGCATGCCAGATTCAGCGAGGTGTTAGATAGTATTGCATTCTCTTGCCTTTACTATTCAATTCATCCTTAAACAGAATTTTTAAAGACGTACTAGATGACCAAATATTTGTGGTTAAAATTAATGGCGAGTAAATAATAGCATTCGGTATGCCGACGATACAATTATTCTCAGTGACAGCTTCCTAGATTTCCAATAGTTTTAGATTGTATCAATATAAGAGGAGAGGAGATAGGTCTAAATATTAACGTAGCCAAAAGAAAATTCATCTTCTTCAGTCCTATAACCTATTCAGATGCTTCACTTTTCATAACTGAACACTAAGTGGCGCGATTGACGTATTTCAAATATCTTGGTTGTTACATTATGGAACAACTTAACCCAGTAGATAAATAAAATGTGGAATTTTAACACACACATTTTAAAACATGTACTTTTCTGTAATGATAATTTAAATATCAAACTTTACAATGACCATATGTTACATTTCGTATATATTATTATGGAGTTGAAATCTGGACTCTAAAAGCTGTCATAAATAACCGGTTGGACGCATTTGAGATATGGATGGGTATACATTCTGCAACTCATAATAAAGGACAAAAGGGAGGATGTCAAGAATATCCGTGAGTACACCGAAATATGATCGGCAAAATAAATATTTATAATTTATAATAATCGAATTTGCTAGAATAATTGTCAATGTTAAAGGGGCCAAGTAGGATACAGGCGAAAAAGGAAATTAAAATAATATACAGATCATTATAATAATAAGGATATTAGCGGAAAATTGCATGGTGGTATCATGTAAACCTTTCTCGGTACACATATTGGCCGAATACCTCATCTGTGTTAAAAAGAAGTAATTTTCAGTCATTTTCAGAACGCATTAGAAAAATCCGATTTAAGAAAAGACTTGGTATAGATCACCAAGTGAGTATAAGGAGTTTAAACTTGAACTAAGGACGAATCAGATATTGGTCTGCCTCCCCTTCAATGCGAAAGTCAACGGTGTTCCCAGATCGAACGTTTCGCCACTTTATTTATACACCTACTATACTAATAAACCAAGAACAATTGTACACTTAATAATTTATATTGAAGATGTATTTCAAGCGATATTCTGTGAAACAAATTCGCGAAGATGTATTTCAAGCGATATTCTGTGAACCAAAAGTTTGTCGATTAGTAGATTCTATATTAGTGTAATACTGCCAGTCAGACTGTTATTTTTACTTATCAGATATCACATCGTTTAAAGTGTACCATTTAATAAAATGTATTAAATCTTGGAATTAGTCCTCAATACAACTCGTAAAAATTACCTGACGAAATTAGCAGATATTCGATGGCAGTACTACGAAGATTAATGTCATAATTCGGTAGAAGTTATTGCCCAACTCAAGGCTGAATTCACAAACTGATTGAAAATTTTGCAAAGAATAGTAATATTTTGTAGCCAATAGATTATCTCATACCTTTGTATTTCCATTACTTTTTTTTGAAAAATTGATGCCAAAGTTGCTGTACAGAGCCCAACATGTAGAATCTAGGAAGATCGCAACAACTACGTCTCTCAAATAGCTCTTTATGGCAAATTTTGTATGAAGAACGGTATAAGAACCAACTCACACAACTAAACCCTATGGACTACGAGCATTCTCTGAATCACTGATTGATGATTTTTCAAGGAAAATTGTTGGTCGAAGTGACTAAGCACATTTTCAATAAAAATGAAATTTTCAATGAAAAGTGACTATGTGTCAGTGATTCGAGAAAACCTGCTACGTGCTGCGGCAAATACTGCTATTTGGTGCAGTTCTTGGATACTTGCAAGTATTATCGAGCCGTACATCTTAACACATTCAATGTTAATCAATAGCATCTGCTACATACAAATGACAAATAAGCCAACAAAGACTTCCAGTACAAGATTTTGATTTGGGTATATATGGTATCAGCAGGACAGTATTAACATATGCCATATATATATATATATATATATATATATATATATATATATATATATATATATATATATATATATATATATATATATATATATATATATATATATATATATATATATATATATATATATATATATATATATAAATATATATATATATATATATATATATATATATATATATATATATATATATATATATATATATATATATAAATATATATATATATATATATATATATATATATATATATATATATATATATATATATATATATATATATATATATAAATATATGAAATAAAATAATGAACGGTGAAATAATCATGGAAAACGGGTTGGAAAAAGCGGCCAGTAAACGGGTACATGTTAAAAAATTGAAACTGCATTGAGACTTGCATATCTAAAAACTCAAAACTGAGACATTACAACACAGTTATTAAGCCAGAATGTCTATATGGGGCAGAAACGCTCATTTTGAATTGTAAGAGAGACATCGAGGAGATTGAAAAGAAGGAAAAAAAAGTCATAAGAAAAATCTTAGGCCCCAAACAAATGAATAGCACAACATATCGACTTTGAGAAAACCAAGAAATCAAATAATACACAGATATACATAGCAATATGACGAAAAGAAGATTCAAGTTTTACGGGCACATAAAACGAATGAATCCGAGTAGACTAACTAGACAAATGGTCGAATTTTATGAAAATAGGAGTAGAGCTAAAGTAGAAATAATTAAATGGATTGCTGCAATTAAAGAGGACCTAAGATCAGCAAATATTACACAAAGTGAAATTCAGGATGGAGGCTGTCTCAGGCATAAGGTTAACGTATGGGAGGTTGGGCAGAGAGAAAAAATATAGTAAGACCGGAACAACTTGGTCTGACGAAAGAAAAACAGTTTATAGCGAAATAATGAAATCAGTATGGGCGCAAAGGAAGGCTAACAACAACAAACGCCTCTAACTGTACTTCGCGTGGTCCACCGGGGCCCATACGTGAATAATAATAATAATAATATATATTTATATATATATATTATATATATATATATATATATATATATATATATATATATATATATATATATATATATATATATATATATATATATATATATGGATGTCGCTATATATGAGATCGATAAATTCCGACACCGTTTGACCGATCACAATGAAAGTTGGCACATCTAAGTATTTTTTCACAGAGAAGGTTTTTATGGTTTGTTGTAACTCGCCACTAGATGGCGCTGCAACGACATCAACATCTACACGTATAATCGATTGCTATGAAAATTAGTACACATAGGTATTTGAATACGGTGAATATTATCATGCTATCCACTTTGTTATACCTCGCAACTAGATGGAGTTGTTGCGCATCAACTTCCTACATCCTAACTACATCTTTCCCTGCTTACAGTATTTAAATTTAAAAATGCTACCGTACAATAGACAATGTGGCTAATGGATTTGCATGGTATATATAAAAAAGATGGATAAAATAGTATTTTCATTAAAAACGCAACTAAACTAAGGCGTAAAAAAGTTGTGACCTTTTAAACGTAAAAAAGTGTCGCAAACAGCGCCCTCTACTATTAATATAAGAATTTTTGAGAAATTTAAATGTCTTACCTTAAAAGAAACCCCACTACCAAATTTCGTTCAAGAAAGATACTTTTTAAGAAATTTATTGACGAAAATTGAAAATAAAATTATAACTTTAACACCTTGTATCTTGGTAACTATTAACTTTTGGACTAAGGTAAGTTGAGTTAAGTTAGTTAAATCACAATATTTGTACCCAGAAAATCTACAGTTTTGATGTGTACCTTTAATTTGCGGACACCCTATATATGTATAATTGTATACTTACTTTCCCTGCTTACATCATTTAAATAAAAAAAAATAGAATCGGCATGAAAATTGGTATATATATATATATATATATATATATATATATATATATATATATATATATATATATATATATATATATATATATATATATATAGGTATTTGAACAGAAAGAAACAAAATAATTTTTCATTTTCACTGTCCTTAATCCCCAATAATAACAAATAGTGACTGTGACTGTCGTTAGTAATTATTGGTGAGTGAGTTTAAAATGGAATACCATTATCATCTGAAGTGCTGGACGTCGATATGTATAACCATTATTCTTTTGTTTATAGACAAATGACATTTGTGTCAGACATAATAACGAAAATATTTTTGAAAGCCTCCTCTGTCAATAAACATTAAAATTACATGAAAATTGGTTTATACAGGTATTTGAACACGAAGAAACAAAATAATTTTTGATTTTCACTGTCCTTAATCCTCAATAATAACAAATAGTGATCGTTAGAGTAGGAACTCCAAAAACTCTGTATACACCGAATCCAAAAATATTGTTTATTCACTTGCGTTAAGCTAGATGTTAGTATTAGTTTGAATTACTTTAAATTGGTTTGATTATATAGCGAATGGAACAGTAAAAATATTGTTGGTTCACGTGAATTATTAATAATAAAAATTTATATAATTTATTATCAATTTATATTAATAAAAATAATAGAATCTTATCAATATGAGTGATCTTTCATTTTTCCATAATTTTCTAAAACGCTTTTTAGATTCTATATTACATAGAGGCCACCCATTTTAGATATATAGAGATAAATAAATATACACTGACCGGACGTCTGCCGAGTTCTGCTAGTAGTTTATAAAATAATATCTCTATTGCGTGAAAGATTAGATGACCGTTAAATTTAGAAATTTGGCGATTTCAATGGCTCACCAAACTCGTTCGACTTGACTCCTTTTTTTGTGGGGTTTCGGGAAAGGACGCGTATATACCAACAATTCACAAACTGCAAACATGCGCACGCCATTGCAAGAAACGATTTATTCAATTATCGTTTTTAACAAGTTCGGTCTCCAGTTATCAAACATGTAATATATTAGCTGACAAAAAACGCATAACAGTATATCGGATTGTCTTCAAACTTCGTACGAATATTTCATTAGTTGCTATTTTAACGCTTGTAATCAAAATTTTGTAGTGAATTAATAATGTTTATTTACATATTATTAATTCTTGTGGTATTAATTTATGTTTACGTTCAGATTTGCTTTGATTTCAGTTAGTCAAGTTTCAAATTGAAAACGTGAATAAATAACTTCCATTTTCGCCACATTATGCCTTTTTATTTCAAAAAGGACATGAACTCAATCCAAACAAAAAAAATTACTGTTTATGGGGAGGTTTTTCTTGGGGATCACCATTAGTAAACAGGAAAGAAATCGTATTTCATCAAGACAATAAACGACCACATGTTTCAATCAGGACCCATCGATAATTGTTGAGCCTCAATTGGAATTTTTTGCCACATACTCCTTATTTACCGGACATCCCACCGTCGGACTAGCATCTATTTCGTTCTCTCCAAAATTATTTAAATGAGAAATTGTTTAAAACGGAAGAAGAGGTGAAAGCCAACCTGTTGGTATTATTTTTTGGCAATAAATATGCTAATTTTTGTCAAAAAGACATAATAAATCTACATTGGTAAAAAAATCTTCTCTCTTTCTCTTAAATACATCCCTACGAATTTTCCCGACAATCTAATATTTTATTTTCCTACAAAATTATTGAACATAGAAATCGAGGCGTTAGATGTAGTCCACTTTGTATATGTCCAACAATTATGTTTTTATTTTAAACTGGGTAATTCATAAAAAATGGCAAAATAACTTTTGTAGAATTTGTTTTTGTGTTATTCTATTGCTAAATTTTACTTGGAAACGTGTTATTGTAATTATTTTAGCAGTACTCTTCTAAATCAAAGAGAACTATATATACTTAAAAGCAGGAGCATAATATAAATAGTAATTTATATAAAATTACAGAGCGTTATCAATCAAACCCCTATGTGTATCGATCGCGTTGAATAATAAAAATATAACAGCAATTCATTGAAAATGAAAATGTTTTAATGCAATTTGCCTTTTATAAAAATGGAACTACCATATTATTAACCAGAAGTCCATTAATTTTCTTTCGAGGCATCCAATATTTACCAATAAAATTATTAATGTGCTTGTCCAATTTAATACCATGTAAATATTTTCCCCGCTTAACAATAACTACATTCCGTTGATTTTTATCTACAAGGAATAATTTCTAAACATGACATTCGAATAAGCATTACATGATTATAAACACCAATTACTTAAATTTTCTGTGTTGTATTTATTATTAATATACTATGTAATAAATAATTGGTACTATTATTTATATAACTTCATGTAATACTTATATATTCATTACCATTAATCATATATCATATATAAAGAATTTTCCAATAAATGTGTCAGAACTTTAAAATGAGACACAATGATAACTACCAACGATAATCCAGTATTTTTTATTTAATCTTGAAGAACGAATACCCGTTGGCTTCGTCTGTTGGAATGCATTCTGAAGACCCAATTTTTGAATACTCTTTCACTCATATTGCGTGATATATTTTCAATTTTCAGTGGCGGCCTGAATGTTTCGTTTATGATACAAGAATTATTAGGGATTTATTATTAATTCTGTAAACCAGAGATTTAACATAACCCCATAAAAGATGATCCAAGGGCGTGAGGTCGTATGGTTTTGGTGTCCAGTTGACATTACCATTTCGCGAAAAAAACGCTTCCAGGAAACTTTTCTTGCAATAAATTGATTATCTGTTCAGTTCAGTTCATGGTCTTCAAAAAAACATGATCCTATCACTCCTTCAGCCCAAAAAACGGCACCAAATAGTGACTTTCAAGCTAAATAAATTTTGTTAGCATATATCTATAGCGTTTGCCATTAACAGTTACCCGATTTTCATTATCATCTTCTCAAAAATAAAGTCTTATCACTTCAGCTCAAGAACCGCACCAAACAGTGACTTCTCAGTGATCATCTAAGGATTTTAATGGACCCAAATCATAGAGTTATATTCGTTAACAAATCCATTAAGCCAAGAGTGCTCTTCGCCGAAAAATATTATTTCTCCCCGAAGTGGGGGTCGATTTCCAGCTGCTCTAGAACCCAATTCCTGCATCGTCTATCTTTTTATGGTGAATTGATACGATGTACTGAACATAACAGTTTATAATTGACGTTTACATTATAAAACATTCGAAAAGTGTTGCGGCTATTACGTTTTATTACGTAAGTTCCTACACTCTTATTCGAAATCTTTTTTTTTTAATTTTACCTAATGCATCGTTTCTCAACCTTTTTAGTGTCGCGACCCACTAAATAGCCAAATAGTTAAGTAAAAAACCATTGCGGCACCCTCACTACACTTACATTTTTTTTACGAAAATTCAACCCTAAAAATTAACGAGATGTCCTGCCACAATTTTTTTAAGGGAAATATCATGACGACAATGATGCTCTAAAAACTATGAACCGTGGGCAAAAACTGCAACCTTTGGGAGGCCAATACATCACTTAATAGTGCAGTGCACCAGCATATATGAGCCTAATGGCTCATATATGCCATATAGGCCAAAAGTAACACTCAAATTATGTGCTCATGTTTTGGGGCTAACAGCTCCCTTCGGTTTTTTGGTACTTCAAATCAGAATGCGTTGGACTCTCATGCATGAAGCGTTGTTGAAAAGAACATCAATAAGTTGAGATATCCCAATGTTACATATCTACAGACCACCATTCAAGCAACATTTACGAATTTAGATTAGGATATGATACAAATGGCATGTGGGCACTTTGAGCAACAAATTGAGCCAGTAATTCAAACCCTAGAGATAGCTAGGGGGTTATATTGAATAAATATACTCTAAAAGATTCTCTTTAAAGACAAACAAAATAATTGTGCGAAATTTTTAATTTTCGACCAATTCTTTAATTATATTTGTAAAGAATTGGCGTTTTATCCGGATTTTGGGGTCGTATCCTGCATGTAAATTTATTGTCAAAATGTGTAATATTATGTGATTCGGAATACAGTTATGACAATATGGATCACGTATATGAGTATATGAGTATGAGTATACAGTTATGACAATATGGATGACGATCTATTAATATGATATATCATGTTTCATTATTTTTTGCTAACACAAGCTTCAAATTAGTGTACTCGTTCTTATATCGTATGAAAACTGACATGATAATTATCGAAATACTAACATAAAGCTTGGTCTATTTTTCTTAGGTCTTATTTTTCAACTGGAATTACCATATAGTTATTGTTAATTTGAACCTAATGAAATGAAATTAATTAATTGTAGATTTTCTTTCTTTAATCGATTATTGCACTTTCTAAATTTTACAGACATTACTAGATTTCAGAATTGTGGAAAATAGAGTAATGTAAATAGAGCTGATTTTTAGAGTGTTCTAAAGGTACGAACTATCAATTCTTGGTTTTTAGTTAATAATACAGCCACTTAAGAAGCCGACGGACTGGTAATATCCATCATAAAAATCCTTTCAGAACGCATTCGGTCTTCTCATTAATGTTATTGGCGCGACTAAAGGACAATTCCTTGCCCGTTTTACACTCTTGCCTGGTTAGCTTCGGTAAATTCTCCGATAGTGGTACTAATATTTCCTGGTGTTCACAATCAGAATGGTTCAACTCAGAAGACTGAAATATCATACATGATTTACATTTTAAAAAAGTGTTAATAATTTTGATTGTTTGATTAAGTAAAAGCGAATGATTGATGACGTGAGAATATTGTCAGAGACCATTATAAGGTGATATGTGTAGTTTGAACTATACTCGTCTAGTAGCTAGATAGTAGAAAGAGAGATATACCGCTGCGTCCTTTTTGCACTCATTTAAAAACAAGAAAATAATATTAAACATTCATATTATTATTATTATTATTATTATTGTATTCCCATTAGCATTTATTGAATTGAATATCATATATATATATATATATATATATATATATATATATATATATATATATATATATATATATATATATATATATATATATATTAATGAAATACACCGCTAGACTTTTTTGGCAAATTTTACATCACAAAATAACACAAAAATTTCATGTGAACATGAATCCTTCGTATTCGAGATACAAGGAGTTAAAGATTTAAATTTTTTTCTATTTTAATTTATATCTTCTGCATAAAGAGTTAGTTATTGTAAGAAATTTATTGTAACCAAATTTAATACACATCATCAGCCTTCTGGTTACCACAATTTGAAATAATATCAAGTCCTACAAGCAGCTAGTGTCGGAGTTATAGGATTTTGCTACTAATTAATTTAAAAAATAATTGGTACGGTCCTGTTCAAAATTGCTGAAAAAGTGTATTTTGACATTTTTTCGTATCTGCCTCGGTTTCATGGCAAACTTAACACAATAAAATAACTAATACAATTTAATCGACTTACCTTATGAAGATAAATAATTTACTTAAACGTCAGATTGACAAAACTTCAGTGGCACGTAGTTTTCGACGTCTTAGTCATTAGCCATAGAAATAATTTGATGTAATTGCTACTTTACAATACATTAGGAGGCAAGGCAGAAATATGCATAAGTATACTAATGCAAAATTAGCCGAGATTCGCCTGTATTACTCAATGGCCAATAGTAATGCCAGAGGAACAAGACTTTTGTACCAGACAGCGTTTCGACTACGCGTATGTCCTAGAAGAAGTATGTTTCCTAAGCCGAAATAGAGATATTAGAACGACAGATATCGAAGAACAGGTCTTAAACGCAATTACCGAAAATTCAAATACAAGTACAAGAATGATTGCAGTGAATATGGACATTTCACATGTCACTGTGTGGAATGTTTTAAAGGAACACTACTTGTACTTTTACCATATTCAGGCGGTACATGCATTTATTTTTTTTTCTTTTTTTGGGTTTTTCTCCACGATCTAAAACTCAAAAAATATCTGTTCTAATGTAAAAAAAAGTTAACGTTCAAAAGATTGTATTTATTATAGAAAATTTTTGTATTTTTTTGTTCATTAGGCCAATTTATTGCAGAAAAAGAATCATTGAGAAATTTGTCTCCGTTTTATTTGTGATTTTTACCGAGTGATTCCTTATTTACATACGAACAGATATTTTTGATATTTTTTGATTTTGATTTTGATCATTGGTTTCTTCAACATACAGTTTATCCCAATTTTCATATTTCCGCACTATTTACTGATGAGGCTCAATTCACAAGAGTAAGAATGAATTTTCATAACAATCATCTTTGGGCAGAAGAGAATTCTCATGAAATTATTCAAACTCGACAGCAATATCAGTTTGCCGTCAATGTTTGGACTGGAATAATTGGCAACCGATTGATCGGACCATTTATTTTACCAGCAACACTAACTGGGCAGGTGTATTGTATGTATGTAAAAATTGTATGTATTTAAAAATATCACATTAGACGTTCGGAATAGATTATGGATTATGCAAGACGGTGCTTAGGCACATTTTACTTAACAGGCCCGAGACATATTGGATGAAAAATTTCCTAATCGGTGCATTGGAAGAGGGCAAGGCGTCCGGTGCCTTGGCCAGCCCGATCACGAGACTGTAATCAACTTCACTATTTTCTTTGGGGATATGTTAAATCACTAGTCTACAATACCGAAATAAAAGATATTGGGGTGTTGATGAGAAGAATTGAGCAAGTTTTTGATCAAATTCGCAACACGCCTGGAATTTTAAAACGAAAGCATGAATCAATGGTGCCTAGATGTAGGGCCTGCATAAAGGTTGGTGAAAGCCATTTTTGGCATCTAATTTAAATATAGCCGGCCGCGGTGGTCTGGTGGGTTAGTCGCCTGCCTGGTAATCCAAAGGTAGCTGGTTCGATTCCAGCGCTCGGATGGGTGTTTTCCTTTAATTATTCTATCCGTCTTACTTTCTATCCTACACACACACTTATATACATTCACATATACACACACGGCCACACATATATCCACACCAAAATGTCTGTGATTGTTTCTAGTAAAATCCGACAACGAATTACCCCTAGTCACGCCAGTTAAAGGCTGGGTAAGGCTGGATGCCTTCTGAGAAGTGTTCTATGTTGGTCACTCGCCAGTTGGTAAGCTTACTGATTTATGGGTAAGCACATAACCAAGGGTAAGCACATAGCTTAAGGGGGGTGCTGGCCTGGGTTTGTCGGTAGTTGATGACCGTGGTTAGGAACCCACGTTAAGCGGTAGGTCCAGTCGCTAAATAGTCTTAGATGCTAATGCGCCTCTAACCGTAAATCCTTTCCTTTCCTTAATTTAAATATTTTGGTTTTTATTAATAAACATCACCTCATTTAGAAATATTTGCTTTAATACAGATAAGACTAAGAATTATTTTGGTTGTAAATTCCTAAAGGAAATTAATCACCTTCATCAATGTTGACCTGGTGAGTATGATATTATAATTTAATTTATTGTCCTTTATGTAAGCTTCTGTGTATGACATTTTCTAAAAACAGTCCTTCAGAGAGTCCCCTCATTTTTCAAATCCTTATCGAAAAACCTGTTATGTTGATAGAAACCTGTATGTTAAGTGAAAAGTCAAGTTTGCTATGAAACCAAGGCAGATACGAAAAAATGTCAAGAATCACTTTTTGTAGAGAATAATATTCTATGTTGAAACATGTATTTAAGTTTAATTTTGAATAGGACCGTACTAATTATTTTATAAATTAATTAGTAGCAAAATCCTATAACACGATCACTGGCTGCTTGTAAGAATTGATATTCTCTCATAGTACATTAGAAATAGTACGCACAAAAAAAAGTAGTATAACAAGGGCGAAATAGACAAAATCAACTTATTTGTTAGCATTTTATCGGATAGACTTTATTTTTCAAAACTGCGGCAAATCGTCTATGCGTGGAGTCTATAATATTGCGACAAACTTCAACCGGAATGGAATACCACATTTCATTTGCACAGGTTCTCATAATTTTTGGTATTTAATGTTCTTCTTAAAGTTACACGCGTCTTTAATTTTTTCTACAAATTTTCTATAGGATTCATGACCCTGTGACTGAGATGGCTAAGGTAAACAAACAATATTGTGGATATCCAACGAAGTTTTCACACTTTTAGCGGTATGTTTCGGATCATTATCATGCTGAAAGTTCCACCGTAATGGCATATATTCTTCAGCATAAGGCAACATAATATTCTGTAAGATGTTTAAGTAAATTTCTTTGGTCATGTTTTGTTTTATCCAATGAATTGGACCAACTCGGGCAAATGAAAATTAACCCCAAATTTTAATATTGCCACCATCATGTTTGACGTAGCTAATAGTATTATTTGGATTTAAATGGTCATTCACTCAGTCATTTTCCAATGTTCTCTATTTAAGTTATTTCGTGCAAACTACTTACGTTGTTATAAGTGTTTTTTATTCAAATAGGGAACTTTTTTTGTAATTCTGCCATTATAGCTAAAGTATTGCAAACGTCTCTTAATACTTCTCGTACTAATTATTAACTAGTAATTTCCGTTTGGCGATCGTCGAAATCAAAAAACGGTTTTTACACACTTCGCGAATTAAACGAGCTTTAGTCGAGGAGAAATTAATCTCCTCGACTAAAGGTTTTTCGTTTCTGGCCTCGGAACTCCGGTTTTTGCTCAATGTTTTTTTCTTTTAATACTTTTGATACAACGCAAGTAGATCTTTTCAAAGTTTGACAAATAAATGTATAAGGTTTTTTCTGTTCTCGCAATTTCAAAATTAGCTGGCGTTATTCGTCAGTGCAATGTTTAATACGACCCATTGTTTTTTTAAATGTTTGCATGTACAGACAACTTACACTAACAACGCCAATCAAACAATAAAAACGAATTTCTGATAAAATGTGAACGAAAGTTATCAATATACTTCAACACTGTCGAATTTATTTTATCTTGCGATTATTTTTTGATTCAAATAACACGCTGAATGATGATAAAAGTTATTTAGCAGTTGCAGCAGTTGCATTTTTTATTTTAAGAAATTCGAGTACAACTACAGTTAGACTCTTCACTCGAAGCGAACAATATTTGAAAATGCCAAATGAGATTTTGGCGAAACATTGTGACTCTTCACAGAACGAACCTATCAATACCCGGATGATTTAGGAATAGATAAAGTAGATCCTTATATAAAGTACATCAAATATGAGTAACCGTTTCATGTTTTCATTATTAGCGTTTTCAATAATCCTAACTTTATTTTGAAACAACGTGATTAAGAAATGTTTCCAAATCAGATTTATTTGTTCTAAACTAAATTTTTTTATAAACAAGTTTTTTTCTTTACAAAAATGATTGGTCAGCGCTTCATATGGGATAGACGCCATCCTCCTTGAAGGTCAGGTATTTGAAGAATCGCCTCTGTATAACCTATAATCTTTTGATCTGAGCGTTGGAAATAGGCGATCATACCATAGATGCATACATGAGCTTGGACTTGTACAAAGCTTGGACTTGGACTTGTTAAATACATCAAACAAAACCCTATGTTATTAAAGTGCCTAGTCGATTTTATCCCAAATACAATATATACTTCCTGAGCAATAAAACATATTTTAGAAGCACCTTTTTAACATATTTGATTATTTAAAATAAATAATTTTCGGTGTTTGCATTTCATCAATAATCTTTTCCATGAAACATCTACGACATGCGTTTCTCTTCTTCTTTTTTCATTCGATAGCATCTGCTCCGATGGTGAATGTTATGTTTATTTTCGTTATTAGTGCTAAATTGTGAATATAATTTATAGAAAAAAAAATATATAAAAACTGAAAAAAAACAATTAATTTATGTTATAGTTTTAGAAAATTAGTGATTTCTTTTTAATAATTACCAACTTGTCGTGTTGGTGTGTCCACATTTAAAGGTCACGTGGGTTTTGGGATTAAATGAAGGCATGTCATTAATTAATGTGGTCAATAGATTGATGATTCTAATATACGAAATCCGTGTCTATCTCGAATATATATCTTGGTAGTTTATGGATAAATGCCATGAGTTAACTTTTCAAACCCAAGATTCGGGTGTAAAAAAATTTAACATTGATTTTGGGATACTTTACACTTACATTAAACAAGGCACACTTAATTGATCGAAACTTTTTATAATAACAAATAAAAAAGAAACATTTAGATAACGCTTTTGAAACAGGAAACATAAACGTAACTTGTTTTTGTTTAATTAACCAAAACAAAAAAATCTAGAGGATTTATATTAAATTGATTATATCAAATAGAAACGTTATATAATCTTATTAATTAAAATTCTCATCAATCTAGCATGACACTAATTAACATTATTATTAAATGCTCTGTTATTTGGAAATTTAAATAATTTTTATACCAGGACTATGACCCAGTCGCATTAGAATTTCTAAATTCTCCGTTTTTTTTCTTAACCAATTTAAAAACGTGATTATTAACGATCATAAGATTATTTTAAAAGATCCGATTTTAATTTAAACCTCCTAAATAGGGGTTTGACAAAATGTAACATAGTTGATAACAACATGTATTAAAAATTTAAGTCCCTCTTGGATCCAGAATCCCATCTCCTATTAAAAATAGAATTTTCCTAATATTTTTTATTTTAATATATATATTAATTGTAATTTAATCTTTTTTTTCAATTGTATAAATCTAATATTTGCAATTCCAAAGGATGCATTTACTTTGTACTATCCAATTTCTTATCCAGTATTCACTTCTATATATTTATATTTGATACGTTTTGCTTATATTGTAGCTTCCGCAAAATGATGTTGACAATTGTTTTTAAATTTTATTTACCATTCTCATTTTGAGGAGTGTTAGCGAAACTAGTCCAATATTTATATTTCATTAAACATTGATCAATTTCAATTAGAAGCCAATACAACCCAAAATATATTTTAGAAATTCTATCAACAGAATCTAATAGTAGAAATAAATTTTCAGAACTATGCACCAGGTAGATTAGTATTTCTGAAGTCCTTCTTTCTTTAACCGATTTGCGTAAAAAAATAAATTCAGGATATATTATTTTTAATAGATTTTTCATTATTTTTGTAAAACTATGATCACTGTTTATAACTCGTATAAACAATCTGATATCTTTATTATTTTGAAACTTCTCATACAATACGCAATTTACTACATGATCTTCCTTGTTTCAACCTAGTTTTTTTATTTTAGTGCTTATACAACTATTGTAATTAGAGTCCATTCTATATTCTTCTTGTATGAATTTAACAGTCGTGATTCCAAAGAATAGATCTCATATACATGCTAAATAGGTTCAAACATATTACAGATTGTTATATTCGAACTGATAATCGAAGAAAACTGTCACAATACATGTACAAGAATGAAATTATTGACTGTATTATAAACTTAAAATTATATTCTCTTTATTGGTTTTTGGAATTTGTTTAATAAAACTGTAACAACTGTTATTAATGGCAGGGGTTAACAAACTAATGTCTTCATGATTTTTCAAACGTTTCTAAAACAAGACACCGGTTCAAACATTATTTTTAAGTTCTTTTCTTTTTGGATGAATTTGTGTAGAATTTGGGTGCTAAATAGGTTTGAAAATGGCATACAAATTTTTCTGAGTGTCACGTTCCATCCCTATCTTTTTAATTACATAAATGAAATAGAAAGTTGTCCAATAAGAGTGGCATAGCTTTAATAATACACAATAGGCACAATAATAACTACCGGCAACCGGGCAATTTATGGCAACTAAGTGGCAACCGGGTCATTTATATTTTATCTTGAAGAACAAGTCGAAACCTTCGGCTTCGTATGATGGAATGCATTCTCCAATTTTCGATTACTCTTTCACACATATCGAGTGGTATATTTTCATTGGTTGCCTAAAGGTTTCGTTTGAGCTTTAGAATTCTTCGGGGTTTTTTTCTGTATACTAAAAATGTAACATAACCTGACAAAAAGTAATTCAAGGATATTTGATCGCATGATCCTAATAGCCAATTGATATTACCGTTTCGAGCAAATAACGCGTTTAGGAAATGTTGTAATAAATAGATTGTCTCGTTAGATGAATGACAAGTCACACCGTAATAAAAGAAAACGTTGTTTATATCCACATTCCTTAGTTCATATCAGATATTCTGTTAACATATTTCTATAATGTTCAACATTAACAGTAACACAAAAATTATTGTCTTCAAAAAAAAAATAAGATCCTATCACTTCAGTCCAATAACCACATCAAATAGTGAATTTCTGAGGATGAAGAGGTAACTCCTGAATCACTTCAGGATTTTCATCCGGACCAAATCCCGCGGTTGTTTTTGTTCTAAATCTCATTAAGCCAGAAGTGCGCCTCGTCGGAAAAATATTTTCTCTGACGGGTCGCTTTCCTACTTCCGATTTCTCAGCGTTGTTAAATCATGAATCTTTTCATAGTGGATTGAATCAATGTTGAACACAACAGTCTTTGAGGAACACTAACATTTCAAACAGTATTGCCGCTATTGTGTTTTAGAGTTCTGACACTTTTATTGGAAAACTCTTTATAAAAGAGACTGAAGTTAAGTTAATGTTGTTATAATTTTGGGTTCATTATTATCTTTTGGAAAAAAAAGCGTATAAATTAGCTACTGTGTGAACACCTAGTTTTCGGGCGCAATTTCAAAATTGAAGAATAATTGCCTTATTAATAGTTTTGTTTAAACTAAACAATAGTTATTTTCGATCGATTGTGCGATTGGATCTTGGTAAAACGTAGTAACAATGATAATAATTAACACACTTGGTATTTGTTTCACATTATATCTAAGATATTCTCTGACATGTTTCGGCCTCATTTTTACATTTTACAGTTTATACATAACTCTCTTTGAGAATGGTCGCGAGGCCGAAACATGTCAGAGAATACATTATTGTGAAACAAATATCAAGTGTTTTAATTATTATCATAAATACTAGATTATCTCAAACAAAATAATAATAATATTATAATATATATATATATATATATATATATATATATATATATATATATATATATATATATATATATATATATATATATATATATATATATATATATTTATTTATTTATTTATTTATTTATTTATTTATAATTAACTACAAATAAATACCGAATCGTCATTATATTTCACACAGAAATTATTTTCTACCCACTTAATAAAATTCATAAACATTACATTTATTCTGCTTTTAAGTTTCCATAAAATCCTAACTTAATTCAGCAATATAATCCTTATTATACAAGTTAAGGACCTAATCGGCACCAACCCACTTAGCTGCCAAATAAGGCAGCAAATGGTATTTTCCGGTGGGGTCAATCGATCATCGAGCCCACCTGATAATCGAACATTCTGCCCAGGTAAAAAGAACCAAAAATTGGACCTGTCAAAGTGATGCGATCGAAACTCACGCGATCCGGAAGGATACCGAATCATTATGCAAATCTTTTGATTGGAATTTTGCATTTGAATGCGGCGTTTTCGTTGACATGCACACAGCTTTCGAACCGAGTATATCCCTTCAATAAATACAGACATTCAACTCCAATAACCTTAGAAATAATTATAGTATCCAAAAATTTAGCTTTATTTTTATAGTACTACATATGCATTTATTACTATTGATCAATTAAAAAACACTTTATAAATTAAATATTTTGAAATAGGCTTTTGAATGATCTTTTTGGTAATTCCAAAACTTATGCATTTTTGATAGTTATTTTAAAAAAATTACAACTTAATTTCTTTGTTTCTGATAAAAATAAAATGATAATTTTTAATTTGATTTGATTATTTTAAAAAATATTATTGTAATGAGCTAGGTAATTCTGAGTAGTTTTTGATATTATTAAGGGGTATCAGGGGAAACTATTAATTATTTTTAGAACAAAATGAATTTGTTAAATTATATTTGAGAAAGTTTAAATTGCACTCTTTCAGCTGTTAAACTGGAAGATATTTGCGGAACGTATCCCCCGTAATATGAAAAATTCGCGAATACAGAAACCGTTAATACGGAATGGTAATTTGTACCGGATTATAGGGGATATGTTCCAAGGTTACAAAGGTAAAAGAAAAAATACACAATAAAAGCAATTTTATGAGAGATTTTTTCATTAATAACAATTATTAGGCTTTTTTCTTATTAATATTTTTTATTGATAATTCTCATACAAAGGCTACTTCCAACGGTCTGTTTAGCTTAACCCATTTTCTTTTTTTTAGCAACTCGTTGTCTTTCTACTTGTATGACTAAACCGTACCAATGTATTTTATCCTTCTTGTATATAAATTTGACTTCTTATCTTTTCGTAATGTATATATTTGACATATTTTTGATCAGTTTAGATTATATAATTCTATTCAATAACTCCATCTCGCTTGATAATTATTTATAAAACATTTGCTAATTGAGAGTTAAATTTAAATTTTAATAATAAATATTTCAATCTTTCATGTAGTTCTTGTCTATCCTTGCTTCCTCTTGATTAACTAAATATTGACTATGAATATGTTCCCCGTTGCTCCTTGTCGTCACTTCCTCTTATCACATCTTCTTCTTCTTCTTCTTTTTCTTTACAGAAGGGTCGTGACCTATGGAAAGTCGATCCGTTTGTTTTCTTTTCAGACTATATTTTCACCAGCTAGGTCTTTAACCGAAGCAATAGTCTTTCTAGGTTATTCAGTTTCAGTGTGGCCGAAGAGTCTTAGTATTCATTCATGAATAATTATAGACTCTATATATATATATATATATATATATATATATATATATATATATATATATATATATATATATATATATATATATATATACATTGGAACAAAAAAGTATTGCAAAATAAAATAAATTCGAGAATGTCATTAAGAATGTTATGTTAAATATTAAAGTGATCAAAAAAATAAGTTTTGAAGAATACTAATAGCTTTGTTTCACATTTATCAGAAATTGATTTTTATTGTTTGATTGGTGTTGTTAGTGTAAGTTGTCTGTTTATACAAACATTTCAACAACAATGGGTCGTACTAAACATTGTATTGACGAAGAACGCCAACTAATTTTGCAATTGCGAGACCAGAAAAAAATCTTATACATTTATTTGTCAAACTTTGAAAAGATCTTGTGTTGTTTCAAAAATATTAAGAGAAAAAAACATGGAGCAAAAGTTCCGAGGCCGGAGAGAGAATCAACATTTGAATTTAAAAAATGCTAGTGGTTGCGTCACACATAGCGGTAGCAATATTAAAATTTAGGGCTCATTTTCATATGCCGGAGTTGGTCCAATCCATTGGATAAAACAAAACATGATCCTTACTTACTTTGGCCATCTCAGTCACCGAACATGACTCCTATAGAAAATTTGTGAAAAATTTTGAAGATGCGTGTAACTTTAAGGAAAATATCAAATACCAAAAAATTATGGGGTACTGTTCAAGAAATCTGGTATTTCATACCGGTTAAAGTTTGCAGCAATCTTATAGACTTCATGCCTAGACGGTGTGCCGCAGTTTTAGAAAATAAAGGCTATGCCACGAAATACTAAATAATAAGTTGATTTTAACTAGTTTGCCCTTGTTATACTACTTTCTTTTTTCGTTGGGCATGCTATTTCTAAACAGTCTTTTTGTATTTTTAAAATTTAGTTTACATAATTTTTTGTTTATATTTATTTTTGATAGGTCAGTCGATTACTTCATTTCGTGTACATATATATACATACATACATATATATATATATATATATATATATATATATATATATATATATATATATATATATATATATATATATATATATATAAACTGTTCTGTTCTAGTTTAATCGTTGATACAAAATGAACTTATGGTTTATAAATAATCCTTTTTTTTTGGTCAGAACTTCAAATTATCTTCAAATTGTCGTTTAAGAATAAGTGAAGAAATTCAAAAACTGATACAATTATATATTATTTAGTGATTTGTATCCTTTCATAAACAAATTAAATATTACACAGTACGTACTTGTGTTTGTTGAAATCTATTTAAATTTTCTATTCGACCAAAAAATACAAACACGAATGCATGTTTTCACCGTTGCAATAGGAAGTAAGTAACCCAATACGACCCTTGCAAAAAAATGATTTACACAGAAGGCACAATACGCCACATTATGCAAATCCGCAGCGAGTTGGCCAAGGTGCACCCCGCGCGCCAATTTTTCAATAAGCCTCATTTGAATATCCCGAAACGAAGCGAACGGCTGCCGCGTACTCTTTTATTCTTCGGCGAAGGGTCTTCTTCTCTTTCGCTGCTCTGAATTATATTCAAATGAACCTGGCGATTTATCATTTTTTCCAGCACAATCCGTTCGTTACTCGGGCTACCTGCGTGCGGGCTCAGTGACGTGCTTTAACAGACGAAGCCACCGCTGAACAAATTGATATTTTTCAAATTGCTTTCCGATTAGATATTTTCATCAGATATGAACATTTTGATGTTTATTTTCTTTTGTAATTAAGTACACTATAATACGATGGCAGCATAATTGTTTATTTGTTATAATTGGGTCACCGCAAAAGTTTCTAAAATTCCGTAATATGAGGGTTGCTATTTATGTATCCGAAATAGGCAACAATGGTGTTACTAATCGCAATCTGACAAATACATCGTAAAGTTTGCCATTGTTTACTGTATACATAGTCAGACCGTTTTGTCATACGGACTCTATTTGTGTTGTTTAGTGACTTGAAAATTTAATCTCAATCAAAAAATGGAATTAACTGAGAATTTTTATGCGATGATTTACTACGATTTTTGACATGGATTGTCTTAATAACAGTAACTCACTTTGACTTTTGGCGATGAAGCACCATCTAAAACTACTGTATATCTCTGGTTTAGTGATTTCAATCGTAGGCGTCGTTTGCTCACGGATGAATTGTAAGAATTGGTCGTTGTGCCAGAAAACATCGATACTGTGCGCGAACTGATCATGTCAAAGCAAAATCGTCATGTGACCTACCACGAGATTGAGGCATTCCTGAAGCAATCGCTCCAAAAAGCTCGTGTCGATTGGTGTAAAGACATGCTCAAAAAATACATTCTTAATGCATCAAAAGCCGTGTATATCATCTACACAGGTGGTGAATCTTGGATCTATGCGTATGTGCCCGAAAGTAAACAGCAGTCGACTGTATGGGTCTTTGAAAATGAGCCAAACCCAACAAAAGCTGGTCGCGGAAGAAACACTTTGAAGCAAATGGTCGCCTGTTTTTTTGGGACAAATGGGCATGTGGCTACAGTGCTACTAGAGAATCGTAGAATGGTCAATTTTTAATGGTACACAACAATTTGTTTGCCAGAAGTCTTTGAAGAAATAAGAAAAAAACAACCAGCGACGCAGGATTATTCTTCACCATGACAACGCGAGCTCTCACACATCGGACCGAACATCTCAATATTTGACCGGTCAAAACATCGAATTGATGGGTTATTCGCCGTACAGTCCTGACTTGACACTCAATTATTTCTTTTTGTTTCCATCCGTGATGAATAAACTACATGGTCAACGATTTTCGACGCCCGAAGAAGCGGTTCATGTGCTTGGTGAAAATTGAAAATTGGTTCAAGCGTATACAAAACTCTATCGTAGTTTTACGGTAATGTACGGGTTTTATTAATACCATTGTCGTTAAATTTGATATATTTTTTGCCAGTGAATAGTATTGACAGGTCAAGAAGGCGCCAAGTGGGCTAGTTTTCATAGAAGAAACATTGGCGCTGTAAGAAAAATGATTGAGGTCTATCTAGAAGTAAGATTCAATGCAATTGAGGGCTACTTACAAATTTATGCGGTATTACATTAATATGTTATTATAAAAAGTTTAATTATCAACGAATTCCACGCTATTTAATCAAAGTTGAAAGAAATGTCGCATCGTATTCATATCAGCAATAATTAAATTATTCAACTCAGGAACCACAAATATCGTGTGGCGAAATTCTCATATGCATTTCATTATTTGAGTCTTCCAATGTGAGGCAAAAGCAACAAAAATTGTTTTTCTGCTCATATAATTATTGTAGATTTATACTTTTACTGCTGTAGCTTTTGAATTTATTTACTGGAATTATTCTGTCAATATCCTTAACACAACTGAAATCGTCGCATTGTTTTTCATCATAAGTTCTCAGAAAGTTACCCCAATGATCGACTTATTGAATGAAAATAACATAAAATATGAATAAAATAACAATGAAAATTGTTGATTTGTGTCGTGATCGTCTACTTTTAATGCCTAGTCACTCCATTCACATTTCGTATATGATTGACGTTTCTGAGAGAGTCAAAGTGATTTCTTTTTAGCACAGTATGTGAGACGCTTCTGGAAATTTTTAATAGAGCCTGGAAAGAAGAAAAAATAGCAGAAGATTGGGAAGTTGGCATGAAGGTGCTATATTTACATTGGAGTGGATTGGAGTATTTAAAGTGGAGGCAACAAAGACTGCAGAAACTACAGAGGAATAACGTTGTTGAGTACAAGACTAAAGTTATTTGAAAAAATTATAGAAAAAAGATTTAGGAGAGAAATACCAATACCAACCAACCTTGTCAGAGGTTTAAACTGGGTTCCGAAGGGGAAGGAGTACTTATGACCATATAATTATACTGAAAGAAATCATCAGAAACAGAACAGTGGAAAAAAATAAAACTGTCTATTTAGCATTTTAATATTTAGAAAAAGCGTTAGACCGAGTGCTACGAAAAAAGATATGGCAATGCCCGAATAGAAGAAATATAAACAGAAACTGATACAGGTTGCCAAGTATCTGTACAATACGGCCAGAAACAGAGTAATAAACCAAATTGCAAAATCGGAAGAATTTATAACAAAAGAATTATTTCCCGCAGAGACGAAGTTTAAGCCCACTTTTATTCATTATATACATGGATGAAATAATCAAAGAAACCCAAAAGAATATAACACCACTGTATATTGGTTACAGAAACCTAGAGAAAATGTATACATCAGTATGTGCATTCGCGAATAGTGACGGAAAGTGAAAACGACCTTAAGGAAAACTGTAAAAAATGGAATACAATTGAACAAATCGAAATTAAAAGTAATGGCTATGTCGCCAGAAAAAAGAGAAGTCAAAGTAATATCGGATAACGAAAAGATACAAGTAATTAATTTCCAATAACTAGGGGTAATATTAAAAAATCTGGAAAACATGAAATTGATTTGAGTATACAATGTCTTGACAGATGAACAGATTATACAATGCATTGAGAAGAGGCCTCACAGAGAAGAAGGAAGTAACAAGACAAACAAAGATGAAAATGTATACAATATAATATATAAAACAATATATAAAGTTAGCTAAACACGTGTTTGACTCCTGGGTGCTCACTGAACACGAAAAAAATAAAATAAGAGCGGTGGAGATGAAATATCTAAGAAGAAATCCATAGAAAAATATATAGAACAAAGACAAGTCGGATGGCTGCGATATCTCCAAAGAACGGCCAATAAAATACAATCAAGACGGTATGGAAAACGAGAGCACAAGGGAAAAGAAAAGAACGAAGACTAAAACAAACCTCGGACAAAGACCAAAACAAACCTGGATCTCTTCAAAAAAAGACCTGTCTCAAAAATATTTTAAAGAAGAGGGGAAAAACGTGGACAGAAGCGAAAAGACTAACACAAGAGCGAAAGGCCCGAAACAGGTTTATAAAGAACTTGGTTGAAGAACTTACACTCTATGGGTACCAGTATATAATCTCCATCATAATTAAAGTGTTCGAGAGATTGCTACAATTTTGGTTTTTATAATTTAGCTTTATTTTACGTCCATTGCCATATTTTAAGTGGTTTGCATGTTTACCACCCACACTGAACCCTATTTGTCAATTTAGGTTTTTATGAAGATCATTTTCAGAATGATATTGAATAATTTAGGCGGCATTCAGTCCATTATTGAACTCTTTTCTCGATGCGAAATTTACCAGTCTTCAAATCGCCATTAATTTTAACATGGCCTTATTTTTCAATATGATCTTAAATCAATTTTAAATTAGATAGCGAGCTTACGGGTTTATATAAAAGCTGACGTACCTTCTTATATAATGTTTGTTGTGTATTACAATTATTGTGACATTACTTTAATCATCAGATATTATTGCTAGTTCTATGCAGTTATTTAAGAGCATATCTACCATTCAAAGAGTATCAAGTAGAGTATCAACTCTACCATTCACCTTTTTCCTTCATATTTAAAAATGTTTACGATGATATCGTCAGCCACAGGTGCTTTGTTATTTTGCATCTGCTTCTAGGCATATTGTAATATGTGTACGTAAGACATATTGTATGCCAGCGTTAATGGCATCTTATGTTATATATTTGGTCGATTTTTACTCATTAACCACCTCTAAACTGATCTCAACTCTCCCTTTCTATATCACCAGATAAAAAATGTTACGGATAAGTACGTAAGTAAGCTGATATTGTTTCTGAAAAGATCCCATTCGATGTATCATTGGTGAATTAGAATCATAATTCTGTATATATTGCAGGTATGACAATTTATAAAGCAACAAAAGACGAATATTTTAATGATAATTTTTAAAATATCAATAACAACAAATGTACTTTTTAAAATAAATATTTTGATAGATTAAAGGTAATTATATGAGCCATCACAAAATAAGGGAGACCGAAATATATATTGATGAAAATAAAGGGTTGTAACTTTGTAAAAGTTAACATTGTAAAACTTTGTAAAGTTAACGTTGTAAACTTTAAATGATGCATAGCGTTACCTAGAAGTGATAATTCGGTTATTTATAATTTATCTTGTAGAACAAATAATGGAATTAAGTTTTGATAATAATGTCGTCCAGATGCTCACATCGGCATCGTTTGGAGGCCCATTTTAGGATTACCATTTCACATATATCGCGTGGTATATTTTCAGTGATGGCCTGAATGTTTCGTTTAACTCAACCCCACAAAAAATATTCTAAGGCGGCATGATCCAGACCATTTCGCAAAATATCGCGCTCAGGAAACATTTCTTGGACTAAAATGACTTTCTGGCGAGATGTATGACAAGTTGCACTACCTTATTGAAATAAATCTTTATTTACAATCATTAACAGTAACACAATTTCCATTATAGCCTTCAAAAAACTAAGGTTCTATCATCAAACAGTGACTTTCTGTGGATGAAGAGCTAACTTTTGAATCTTTTGTGAATTTTTAAATTCAGCAGTCATGTACACAATGTTTCGTTTAAGATCAAAAATAGTTCGGGATATATTTCTGTAAATCAGAAATTTAACACAACTCCACAAAATATACTCTAAGGCTGCATGATCTTGGTGGTCAGTTCACATTACCATTTCGCGAAATAACGCGCTCAGGTAACATTTCTTGGACTAAATTGACTGTCTGGCGAGATGTATGACAAGTTGCACCACCTTAATGAAATAAATCATTATTTACAATCATTAACAGTAATACAATTTCCATTATCGCCTTCAAAAAACTAAGGTTCTATCCCCAAACATTGACTTTCTGTGGATGAAGAGCTAACTTTTGAATCTTTTGTGAATTTTAGTTAACTTTTTCACAGAAATGGCCTAGCACGTCCCGTTTTCAAGTACCTGCTTCTCCTTTATATTATGCGTTCATTGAAATTATTTGTACCCAACTTTGGACTGGACAATGTAGGAATTACTACAAGACCATAAAACGAGTATTTCAACAAAAGAACAGTACAGTAAGAAAGATTGAGCTTCTTTTTTTGAACCTAGTACTTTAAACATAAAATATGCCACCCTTGTTAACTCAAAAAAGCTGCTTCTTCCGCTTTTCTATATTAAGCTTGGACTAATGAAAACTTTGTCAAAGCCATGGACAAAGAAGATAATGGTTTCAAGTACCTCAAAGAAATATTTTCTCAATTAAGTGATGCAAAACTAAAAGAAGGCATATTTATTGGATCGCCTTCCAAATTGCTCTTGCACCCAAGTGTTGAATCGTGTACCTTTCCATGGTGAATTAACACAATTTACTGAACACACCAGTCTATAATCTAAGTTTATATTTCAAACAGCTCTGCATCTATTAGGTTTCAAAGTTCTGATATTGTTATTGGAAAACTCTTTACAATCAGTTTCTAAAAAATATAATTTGAGTGTTTTTAATTTATAATATTCTGCTTTTTATAAAAGCAGATCCTGATTTATTATAATTAAACATAAATTATGATACGACTGATGTCGAAAACATTGATTACGAGATAACACCTTTCTAGACATCGGAGGTTTCTGAGATACCCCGTCGCTACCACCCGGCCATTTTCAACCCTTCCGCATACCTGCTGTTTTACATATGACGCGAGGTTCCTCAAAAAAAACTCGACCGCATTCCTAGTCTGCTTGAACCATTAAGGCCTACAATGAACCACCGGACCTCTTAGCGACAGCGAAACATTCTTTATTCTTATAGAGGCAACGGCTGTTCTTTGACAGTCTTCGAAGGGGTTGATTTTAAGAATTTGTTCGGGGTTATTTCGAGGCGATGGGTTCTTTTTTATACTCGGTTTTTGTGTTTATGCTTCTGTTAAAGAATACCTTTGTTAGGGAAGGAAGTAACATGTGTGTCAGATGTCAACGTGATCATCGTGGGATATTTTCATTTGCATATGTATATATTATATGTATATATATATATATATATATATATATATATATATATATATATATATATATATATATATATATATATATATATATATATATATATATATATATATATATATATATATATATATATATATATATATATATATATATATATATATATATATATATATATATATATATATATATATATATATATATATATATATATATATATATATATATATATATATATATATATATATATATATATATATATATATATATATATATATATATATATATATATATATATTTATATATATTTATATATATATATATATATTATATATATATATATATATATATATATATATATATATATATATATATTTATATATATTTATATATATATATATATATATATATATATATATATATATATATATATATATATATATATATATATATATATATATTCATATGTGTGTGTATGTGTGTGCGTGTGCGTGTGCGTGTGCGTGTGCGTGTGCGTGTGCGTGTGCGTGTGCGTCTTCGTGTGCGTGTGCGTGTGCGTGTGCGTGTGCGTGTGCGTGTGCGTGTGCGTGTGTGTGTGTGTGTGTGTGTGTGTGTGTGTGTGTGTGCGCGCTGCTCAAAAAGCTTAAATCACTATAATAAGATTCTGCACTATATAGCCGTAACTGTGTAGATATGTCAATGAGTAGTGCTAGTAGCAGCAACTATGTAAGCGATTCTAAGGTTTTTTTGCTTAGTGGCAAAGAGTCGGATATAAATCTTCAATTTTTCTTATTGCGTCAAATTATGTAGATCATCATGTGTCCTTGATCACTCCTAACCGCCCTTGAAATATTTTACAATTCTCAGCCGCATACGATATTTTATGCACTTTTCAACGTTGTCGTAAGTAGTCATTTAAATAACCCCGTATGTTTATTCTTCTGGCAGAAATTTCTGCAACAATAAAAATAATTAATGATTATATCAAAATTGATATTAATTAAGTTGAGGGAAAATCGCTCTAAAGATCATTGATCCTTTCCAAATTTAAGCTAACTTTCGTGAATATAAATTATTCATTATTCATAATTATAATTTTGACACAGTTACCCAAAAGTCCTTTGAAAAGTATATGACGTCAAATACATTGATAATATTTATTAGTGAAATTTTTGGGATTTAGGAGAAATTCCTTCTGCATTTTTAACCTGAACCAATGATCTTTTCAGGTACAGCAGTAGTTTGGGGTTCTTCCTTATCGTTCCTTTCTTTATGACAAATCTGTTTGATTACGAATACATTTAAATGTAAATGCACTTTATCATTAAATATACCCTTCACAAAATAGCTAATTTCACACACTTGAACATATTTTTTATGTTGTTCCTTACTGTATAAGTAACATTTTCCAAGAGTAACATGCATCATTGTACCCGAAACTGAACAGTATTATTAAATAACATTTTAATGATCGACAATAAAAAAATTATAAAAAATTCTTTCTGTGAGTATTTTTATTCAATATAACCTTCTTCAGCTTGACCGAAACACCACAATTCTCTTCTTGAAGCGCAAACATCTCCTTAGCAGTCTCTTATCTTAATTCTCAAGTGCAACTTCAATGGCGGTATGCAGAAATGCCACGTCCAGATGTCTCGAATTGTTTACGCAAATAATAGTTATATGGATTCAGATCTGCGTTATCAGGACGCTAGGTATCTAAAGTTGAAAGCATGTCTACATTATCCGATGGCCAGTTTAGGTCCAAATGTCTTGTGTGTGTCGATGCACCGTCCTGCTGAAGGATATATAGCTTCTCGGAGGTCAGATTTTTTATCCAAGGATTTAGTACACATTCAGAACGCATACATACACTTTTTTCTCTCACCTATTTTTCTCTCCTCGTCGTTGAACATTGCGTCAACGGTAAATATGTTTTTGAAGAAAAGAACACGGCAAATCTCGCGGCTTCTATTTTTCATCAATCACGTGTTGTAAAGAGAATTTTATTTTTTATTATAAGAGAATTTTTACTAATTTTATTCTCACTGTCTCGTGAACCATTTGTCGTACTCTAATGGTATTTGACTTCTCGAGTAGGTCCTCTTTTGTAATTTAACATATTATCGGCTTGCTCACCTTCTCTTTTTTCGCAAATTTTCAGAGGTTATCCCTGGCCTTCCAAAATGAACGCAGTATGTAGTTACCCAAAAGTCCTTTGAAAAGTATAAAAATAAAGAACATTAAACAAAAATACACAATTTTAATATATTTTTGCTAAACAAATTAATTTCCAATGATATTGTCAAATACCTTGGTAATATCTATTATTGAAATTTTGGAGATATATGTGAAATTTTTAACTTGAACCAATGACCTTTTCAGGTAGTTTCAGTAGTTTGATGTTCTTCCTTATCGTTTCTTTCTCTACGACAAATTTGTTTGACTACGAATACGTTTAAATGTAAATGCTCTTCATCATTAAATATATGCTTCACTATATGCTCACTACCTAGTTCTAAGTTCTAATCTAAGACTGAATATTGTTAAGGCTGAGTATTGAGTACTCTCAGTTACTCAAGACATTATGCAGGGTAGCCCAAAGAGTTGCTAACTTTTTGAAATGAAATAAATCAAGTTGAACAATTTTAACCAATGTATTCTCAAAATTTTCAAATATTCTTGGAAAATCACGCGGTGGCAAGTGTATGCAGTTATCGCTTCGATTTCTTGAAGAATATTCTTCTTTAGATCTTCTAGTGGCAGGGCGGTTGCGGTGCACTTGACTTTTAAGATAACCTCATATAAAAAATCACAGGGAGTCAGGTCCGGACTTCGGAGGGCGACCGAATATCTCCTCTTCGAAAAATCAATTTTGTCGAAAAAAGCACCTGAACGACGGGCAACGAGTGATTGTAAGTGTAGCTGGTGGCTCCGTCCTGTTGGAACCAAGTGGTCTGAGTGTATCCTTCAAATTATTTAAGAGCAGGAGTGGAAAAGTTTGAAACGCTATAAACACTTCGAAGCAAATGGTCGCTTGTTTTTTTGAAATAAATGGGCATGTGGCTACAGTGCCATTAGAGAATCGTAGAACGGTCAATTTTGAATGGTACACAAACATTTGTTTGCCCGAAGTCTTTAAAGAGATAAGAAAAAGCAACCAGCGACGCAGAATCATTCTTCACCATAACAACGCGAGCTTGTTCGCAAATATTGAGTTGTTCGCGGACCGAACAACTCAATATTTGACCGATCGAAACATCGAATTGATGGGTCATCTGCCGTACAGTTCTGATTTGGCATCCAATGGTTTATTTTTTTTCCCGTCCGTGAAGAATAAACTACGTGGTCAACAATTTTCGACGTCAAACGAAGCGGTTGATGCGTTCAAAATGCATGTTTTAGAGGTACCAATCAATCAATCGGAATGGAAAAAGTGCTATAAAAATTGGTTCAAAACGTATGGAAAAGTGTATCGATCATTTCATATCCTAATAACTCCTGTTGTAGGTGCTGTTGATTTTTATAAAATGTTCTTCGATTTCCTGATAGTAATATATTTGTAATATTCTGATCATGTTAATTGTATATGATTACTAATAACAATTCATGCTTAAGGGATTTTATGGTACATCGGGTAATTATTTAAAAATCTACTGTATATTGAATAATCTGTTAAATGCAATTTGGAAAAAACTGATATGGTCAGATGGTTTTGAGCGAATACTTACTCTATATATAGGAACATACACACAATACTTTTAATATAAAAGAAACTTAATATATTCCGCAACTTGAAAAACTGGATTTAAATAAATATATAAGATCCCCTCCATTATAGATCACGTGAAATTCAAAAGATACACGTAGAGGGCAATTTATGCACTGTTAAATTTTCAGCAATTTGACTGGAAAGGCTCCCGTTCAAAAGACAAACGACAGGAATATCAAATACTTCACCCCAACATGTCTACATATCAGTTCGTTAGTGCTTTCGTGTATTTTTGGCGTGATGGTCGTTGAATAGGCAATAACCACTTTGTCGCAACCTAAGTCTTCAAAGGTCATTACAGTACAGTGCCTGGAGTGATTTTTTGTTATTATGAAAAATATATATTGTTATAATATTAGAGGAAACTGTTTACTAGAAGAACTTAAGTTTCTTATTTTGATATAAAGAAATAATGAGTAGCTAGTTATTCGTTGTCTACATAAGATATACATATATTTGTAAAGGAGAAATTTGTTCATTTTTATCATATACCGTAAACTTACTTACTTTCCGTATCCGGTCAAACAATACTCTTCCAGTGAATTGCAGTCAATACAGCTTTGTCATTCGCCAACCTAATATCATCCATTGTGCAGCGTTGATCCAGATTCACACAAATCAAAAGGTATTGCGGATGCTGGATAGCGCCACACTCACACAGGACATCCACTCCATCTGATAGTAGTTCTCCTTTCTGCAAATTGGTCTTGCATCGTGGTACACTTATTTTCTATAGGTTAAGTGTTCTCCACACTGCTTAAGATTGTTCATTGCCTAGTGGCAACTCTTCCTTGACCTGGTGGTTCGGATGACTTAGCTGGTTTTCCCATCCCAGACAAGACAATCTGCAACCGGTGTCCTTTCTAGTGCCGGTATGCTTCTCATAAAGCTCTTTTTTGATTTTAGTCGCTGAGGTGCTGGTTGATGTCTGTGCAATAGATATGCAGGGATCTGCTTTCTCTTTTACTCTATTTTCGCCCACAGCGACCACCCCTCCCACGTATACGGGGCGGTGTTAGGTCGACAAACGGATATAGGTTTTCTATTAGAATCGGTCTCAGACATCTCGTTATGATACGTGCGGTCTCGTTCAGTGCAATGTCCACCTGCTTTGGATGTGTTTACCCGTTCCAGACTAGTGCTGCATATTCTGCGGCGGACAGGTATAGAGCTATGGCCTGGATCTTCAATGTGTGCGGGTTTTCACTCCAGGATCTGTTTGTTAGTTTTTTGATTATGTTATTACAGGCGCTAATCTTGGCATTCATGGTATTCATGCAGTGTTGCTTGTAGGTCAGTGTGCGATCTAGTGTGACTTTCAGGTATTTTGGCGTTTTGGCTTCCTATTAGCGTTGTTGGTGTTGAGGTGAAAAATACTCGGGTCGGGGTTTAAGTGGTTGGCGTCATAGTAATTGGATTATTCGTCCAAAGCTTGCGTTAGCTTTCCCTCAACCTCTCCAAAACTGCGTTCCTGCGCACCATCACCAAATCATTAGCGTATATGAAATTTTTTGTAAGATTGGATATCGGCTGAACGTTTGTGTAAATGTTATAGAGGAGTAATGATAGTAGGCTTCCCTGCGGCAGTCCGTTCATCTGGGTTCTCCATCTGCTGTTCCCTCCTTGAAGGCTGATGTAAAATCTTTTGCTGTGGAGTAGGGTTCCGATCATTGACATTAGCTGGTAGTCTCTTGTGAGGTCGTATGTTTGTTTGAGCAGTTTTCTATGATTCACGGTGTCGAAAGCGGTCGTTGGGTCTATAAAATCCGATCTGGCAATCTTTCTGTGTTCAAAATCGTCTTCAATATGAAGCGTTATGTTCAAATGTTGACCGCAGCAAGATTTAATATTATTATTATACTGTAAATATTAGGCATATTAGACAGGCATCTATTGGACTCTTTGCTAAATTCGTCATATTATGCCAACAAAAGTTAACTAAAGCCATTACAATTAAAATACATTATTAAGGTATTAACATTTTGAAGTGTTACATTTTTTTTTCAGTTTCTGGATGTTTTGTAATAACTCGTAATTGATTCAAACTTGTTTGTTGCAGTAAGTAGTTTGTACAGTTAAAAGTAAAAAGACGAATGTATTTTGTATTTAATGTTAATAGCGAAATTTCAATTTTGTATGCAAAAGTAATGAACGTGCGCTAAACCTGGTGAATACGTGGGCTGATCGGGCATGGCAATCTCTAATTTAGTCAAATTTTGGTAGATGATTGTCACGTTTTGCAACAAAAAGTTGAAAGGCGTGTAGCAATATCACTTAATCTTATTGGTTGTATTTAGTTTAGAAATACTTTAATTACATTTGATTTATACTGCATTGATAGAGTCATCCATAAAAATATTTGTTTTTTATCGCTTGGTAATCAAAGAAAATTATCAACATAATTTTCGTTCAATATTTGTTAAATTGCAATCCTTTCGATAGAATTAACAGATTGTAGATAAAAGGATTATCATCCTTAGTTTTAATTACTTCTTCCAGTCAATAAACATATTACTATGGATAATCGTTAATACATACACAAATCCATGTTGAATTTTCTGATACATATGTATTTCAGGATTTTTCCTGATATATTACTGGGTTAACATTTTGTCCAGAGGAGAAAATTAAAAAACTAAAAAATTTATTTACTAAAAATTATATATAATTAATGTAGTATATTCCGTTCTGTTCGATGACCTTTCTTCATTTCTTCTGTAGCCATATAATCCGGCGCTCATAAAAATTCTAAGGTTTCTATGTAAACAACTGACCCAGATAATATTTCAGGTTTTCCAAGGAAGTAAAGTTTTTACCATCTTAGCTGTTTGAAACGATATATATAACAAATTGTAAAAGTTTGTGTGGGATGGCTAAAGACACGTGTAGTCTACCATTATCTCTATGGAATGCAATGCCGTATCTGTTGACTAATCAAGACTGCTTTTGGTCAATTGCTCGATTTAATTCCCTCAGTTATGAATAGTAATTCTCCGAATTAATGGTCTGGTTTTCAAGTAACAGCTTATAAAAATTACATTCCAGTCGCACCAAATGCATAGCATAACACTTTACACGTGCTGAAAGGGACCTCTTCGCGCTTACACCATTATCTCTTAGGCCTTTCTTTACTATACATCATCACTTTTTCCTCACTTGTAACCATCCGCTTTAAAAATGTTGCGTTCGTTGAGCTTCAATAGAGAATCGCAAGAGAAATCAAAATTTCAGATAAAATTTTGTTATATAAAAACTGATAATTCATGCAAGACCCATATATAAAGAAGTATAATATGCCGAAAACGTATATTATATCATTTTTAATACTTAATTTTTATTACTTAATACACAATATTAATTTAAAAAACACAATCAAATAATATAATTTTTTCCCAAGTACTCGAAATTCGTTTTGTCAAATAACATCAACACTTGAAAAGTAGATAGCACCAGAGTTTTACGATGTAATCCCATCTAGGGTCCATAAAAAGACTACCTATGACATATATGTAAAACAACATTAATACTTTCAAAATAATATCATTCAAAAAATAGTTCCACATTTGAAAAACTGAATAGTTGCTATCTATAAAAATGGCCTTATATAATACGTTTTCAGCTCTATTACGAAAACTATTCTCTCTTTCAAACAGTTGAAGTTACGAGGGTAGTCTGAAAGGTTTCCGGTTTCAACATGAATAGTGAATCACTTGTCAAAAATATGATGGAAATATACCAGGTATTAACAATTCTTAATGTTTCCTTTAAAAAATAAACAAGTTTAATTTGGAAGAAAGATAAAGAAATGGTTTATTCAAAGTATGCGCCATCGCTAGCTGCACATTTTCCCCATCTCTCTGGGGGGAATTTTTTCCCAATTTCTGGATGCCTTCCCAGAAAACCCGTACATTTTTTAAGGTGGTCCAGTCAACAAGCCATTTTTCGACATATTCGTAATTGTTGTAGTGTTTCATGGAAAGGTGTGAGATATCGATAAAAAAAAAGTGGTAGTCGCAAGGGGCCAATTCTAGGTTCTCACAAGTGATTGTAGAGAGTCCTTTGCATCCGCATAAGGTGACTGTTTGGTACTTTTTCGAAAACGAAGAAGGAGTAACTGCTAACGTCTATTCTGAGCGCTATAGCTACACGATAACCGATTATTTTTGGCCAGAAATTGAAGATTTCGATCTGAGCGATATGTGGTTCCAACAAGACGGTACCACAAGCCACACAACACGACCAATTTTGGTTTTATTGCGTGAGAAGTTCCCAGGCCGCGTAATTTCGAGATTTGGTGATGTCAATTGGAAGGCTGAGATCATGTCATTTGACGCTATTCGACTTTTTTTGTGGGGCTACGCAAAAGATCGTGTTTACGTAGACAATCCTCAAAGTCTTGAGCAGTTGAAACCTATATTCGTCAAATCATGGCTAAGATACCAGCCGAAATGTGTGGAAAACTAATCAAAAATTACCACAAAAGGATTGAGTCGTGCAAGCGGTCACGTGGTGGACATTTAAATGATGTTGTATTCCACACTTAATGTTGTATTCCACACTTTGGTTGCTTTTTTAAATTTTACTTTCCTAAGCACAAAATTAATAACCCTTAATTATGTTTTATTATTTATGTTGTATTTGCTTTATTCAATTTAATCGGTAGTGGTTGCAGTTTTTGGCCATCCCGAACGTTCATTGTCAACCAAGCTGGTACGATCAGGTTTAAATTCAGCTGCCCAAAATTTCACGGTGGTAAATAATGGTACATAGGTCCCGTAAATAGTACCCATCTCGGTTTTAATTTGAGTAAGCGTATTGTCTTTTAAATTCATGAATTTTTATGACTTCTCGATATTCGATTTTTCCATCTTTACAGAAACACTAACATTAACTGACATAAATGATTGCTAAACAACAACTGATCCTCTAATATAGCTGAAATTTTCAAGGTTATCTTTCAACGCATGCGCAATTATATTACCTCAACATTTTTGACGGGTAACGCCATGTTTATGTTGAGGCTGGAAATTTTTCAGACTACCTTCGTAGTTGATTTGTTTTAGTCAACCAGTCATTCTGGAAGTTGTGATAGCAAATACTGATGTAATTCTTGATCGTATTACAAAAGTCCCAAACAAGCTATTTTTGCAATTTCAAACATTTTTTTTACAGAACGTCGTATTTTATATAAAAAGATCGCCTTAAAGTCATATAAAATTTAATTAACACACATTACATAGTAATAAATTTGTAAAATGCATTGAAAAATCTTGTGGATTATTCATTATAATTCTTTTTAGCTATATAACACATTTTCGCACGAAGAAGGTTTACGATTCGAAATACCCTTACGTCAAAAACGTCATTTTTAGGTGTTGTTTATCGTCCAGAAGAGTCATTTGTTCGCACTATTTCGAAAACGAGGGTCGCATCGCATCGCGATGTGATAAACAACTTTTTGGGATTGAATTGCAGCATTGGTCATACACGATATATGGTTTGAAGAGTACGGTGTTACACTGTATAATAATTAAATCGAACCACTTGGCCATTAAAATCCTACAATTAGACAGTATTAGACAATTTTCTTTAGATCTACATAATATAGAAAGTACATAAAAATAATCCTCAAACAATCCAGGACGAAAAGGATGTGTCATTATTGAGGTAGAACCAGAATTGTAGCCACAAAGAGTTGAATAGTTGATTTGTATTAGCAGAAAAATGAAGGTGATAACTATCGAACATTGAAATTAAACAAAATTAAAAAAAAAACTTAAATTGTTAACTCAAAAGTAAAAAAGTGAACCTTTAAATTAAAAAATGAATAGAATGGTTGAATTAACCTGAAATATTGTTTTAAAAAAATTAGGAAAATAACGCCTGAAATTATGAATAACTTTAATATTTATAAAAAATGATTTTAATTCTCCGAACATATTTGTTTTTTAATAATTATTTTAAGTAAGAATACGTGCATAATAACTTATTAACAACTCGAAATTTTCAGAATATCTACTGAAAAAAATTAATATACATCATAAATATTGTTTTATGTTTATCTTTAGAACGAGTTCCAATTTTATACTTGAAATACGTAACACTATACCCAATTCAATAACATTACATATGCATATTTGATAACGGAGTGATCGTTTCATAAAAATTGGCTCTCTTCTGTTTGTCGTGCCATCACACCAGAATGACGTATCGCCCGTTTTGCGTTTCATGTTATCGATGATAAAAATAGGGAAAAAACGGTTTTCCCAAAAATTGGTTAGTTCGACAAGAAGCTTCTGATAAACAATTTTAAATTATATCCTACCATTAGCATTATTGATAATTATTAATGCGAATGAATTTTTGAATATGATATATTCAATATATATATATATATATATATATATATATATATATATATATATATATATATATATATATATATATAATATATATATATAATTAATATACATAATTAATATATATAATTATATATAATTCATAAACAAATCCGTATAATTTTTTAACCTATTTAATTAATTTCCGTATAATTTTTTAACCTAGAAGTTTGTTTTTTGGGAAATAGCTTGCCAGCCTACTCAATCGCTTGCCAGTACTGCTAAAAATGTAAGAAGTTTAAAAATATTTGTAGATAATGTTGAAAAAGATATAGATAGTTTAAAAATATTTGTAATCCATAAATATTACTTAGAAATATAGGTTCTGTATGTTTGGTTTTGGATAGAGTAATATGTATTGAGCGGATTTATGCCCGAGCTCGGGCAAGGTCATTTCTTATCAGTATGTGTAGACATAGTCGTACATTACTCAGTCGTTCTACAGAAAAATGAATTGTGACTTTTTTACCATACTACATAAAAAAAAACCAAACAATCCAATGTACTCACAAAAATAATTGAAGTTAATTTATATACATTTTGGCGATGTAGTTTCATATATTTTCATAAATTGAATTGAACGCCATTGCATGAAATGATTTATTCACTTAGCTTTTTTAACAAATCCAATCTTTAGTAATATTTATAAATATAATTTCTGAACAGAACATATTTGGATATATGGATATTATATGCAGATATGTATAAATATAAAATAATATAAAATTATATGTAATAGCCAAGTGCTAAATAAATAAAGATTATTACTAATATTATTACATTATAGCTACTCGGTATTTGTGCAATTATTGCCAACTATTTTATACTAACATAATGGCTTTAATTTAATATTTGATAAGGTTAATTTATAGAGAAAAAATTAGAAACATATTAAATATTCAAAATATTTTAATTGAATTCTTAAGATTGTAAGAATATGTTATTTTAGCTGGGAATAAATATGAAGAAATCATCAAGGCTTGGCCAATGTAGAACATTTCCTATGGAAACTATCAAGCCAATAAAAAGGAACCCGGCAACAGCATAACAAACAAACACATATACACACACACGAGGTCCTTTCACTCCATACCACCCCCATGCACACACCCCTGTACCAGCGCCATTGTTAGACAGCATGTATTAAAAATAAAATCGATGATATAACGTATTCGATACCGGGAGGGTAAGGGTAGGGACGAGAAACCCACTCCCGATCACCCTTTTACGGCGGTCGATCACTCCAATTTACCCTGCTTTTCACTAGTTGTATCTACGTAAATCGTTGACGTTTTTCCGACGTGGAACTTGGACCAGGAGCGGCAAACGTTCGGTGTCGAAAAGCTCATCTTAATTACTGAGGTCTAATTGTTGCCAAAACTTTGAGGGAAATGAGGAAGATTCCGACGTTGCCACGTTTTTTCTTTACAATGGAGTCACTGACTTTAAATTTTGAAGCTGTTCTAAGAAATATTTAAAATATGAAATTTTGATATATAGTTTGATTTCTTTATTGCAAATATCTTGTTTGTTTTAAATATTCCTTTTATATTTAGTTATTTCATATACTTCCATAAAATATCTAGTTGTTTTTTATCATGAGTTTTTGGCTGCCATAATTTCTTCGCAGCTTCTTTCCAACTACTTTATTTATTATCATATATAAGACGATTCTGATTATTTATAGATACATGCATTGATAAAATCTATCTGGGTCCTGACTGCTATTTCCTGTAATCCGACAACTCGAAATTCGGAGATGAAAATGCAGTGTATTTATTGGGCGGTGTTAGTATGGGTGTTGGAATGTTGGGGTTTTAGTACTTGGATGGGTAATCCTACGAAGAAACACCGCGATTGCGTATTACATTTCAATATGAAGGAATGAACCATTTGACAATAAATCACCCATTTAAAGCTGGCTAAGACAGAATGTTTTGCAAGATAACTTTTACGTTATTCACTCACATGTCGGTAGGTTTTCGACAAAAGTAAATGTTAAGCACAACAACAAGGGTTGATAGCCCATCGGTCGGAGGAGTTAATTGATACCTGATGATCGTGGTTCGGAGTCCACGTTAAGCTGTAGTTCCTGTTGCTATATAGCAGCCTAGTCTGCTTACGCGTCTATATCTGAAATGAACTATCTGAATGCTTTAATTATTTAGAATATATTTCGTTATAATAACTATTATATTAATATAATCTTCTCCTCTACTGGGCTTATCTTTCTGCTCCTTATGATGTTAAACATAATACGTCTTTTATTCCTCCTAAATCGATTTATGGTCTTTGCATCCTACATACTACTTTACTTACTACTTTATGTGATTAATTTATATTTGTTAATTTTATTTATAATTTTAAATAAAAATAAAATTAACTTTCACGATATAAAATTCAACAATGAAAATACAGCAGTTAGAATCAAATATCATCAATACATTTTGTATAGAATATATTTAAAAGGTTAATTTACGACGAAACTTTCGTTCGTCAAATTTTCGTTCGCCAAAGTCTGCCATAGATAATAAACTTGTTGACTAATATCTTTGTCTAATGGCAAATGTCTAAATTTCAACTATATTAGAAAATTGTATAACTGCTTAGGCAGACAGGCACATGCTTTTTGAGATACTAAATTACAGTGTTAAAACTTTTAGTAACATTATACTTTTTATTTAGATTTTCTAAAAATGTTAATTTTTTTACATCTGAGAAGGTACTATGTGCTGAAATAATTGTCATACAATTTTTTAATGTAGTGGAAATTTTGACACACGTTTTAGTTCTCTAATGCCCTTAGATACTGCTTGCTTATCAATGCACTGGTCAATAATGAAATTAAATTTGTACAATATAATGAAAACTGGTTCAAAAATGGCAGTAAATAATGATATACATTATTTATATTATTTTCGCTTGCTTTATTTTTGCTTCGTATGGTGTAAAAGACAAACTAAAAACAAAAAATATATATGATAATATCTGATTAAAATTTATGATATATATTTGAAAAGACTTGATAATACGAAAACATTTACTAAGCTAAATATAAAAATAGAAATAGTATTTAATTGATAATACAAAGGGTATACTTGTCATAATATGATAAATAATATCAAATATAATTTAGTGAGTCCCGCAGAATCGACATAATTTGCGGATCCTTGGGCACACACTGCCAGTTGTTTGTAGTTTTACTAAGTTATTTCTTAAAAACTCCGGATTTGGGAGATGCTTAAGACACCAACATGAAGTAAAATTAATTCAAGTTTCTCTTTTTGATTAAATAACTGATTTATCATAGCAACTGAATTAAAACATTATTTTTATACACATTCAAATTCAACAGTTTTCATATAACACAATGATAGCATAATAATGATGGCTCCTTTCAAACAACACAATTTTTGTTTAATTTACAAGGCGTACTATTGCTATGTTAGCTTCTTTTATATCTTGCCGACCGCAGATTATTTTAGTTGTTTTCGCTAATTGTTCTAAAACGCCTACTCCAATAAAGAAATGTTAGCCGATGTTGTCATTTTAAAAAATATTGTTTTAGTAACTACTGAAGAAATCTGGCGACACCGGAAAGCATTGTTAGTAAATTTTTCTTAGCCAAGTTATTTCCTACAGTTTTACAACAAATTAGCCAAGTTATTGCCTTTTCCAACTGCAGTTGGAAGACCAGTCTATCACTTCAAATAAAAAAGTTAGCCTAAATCAGGTTTTAAAAAAAATTATATACAGTATATATGTTTATATACAGTATATAAATTTATATACAGTATATATATCATCTAAACGAATAGCATAAACGCAATATGGAAGTCATTTTTAAAATTGTATCTGCATTGGTAAATTTTAAAAAAGTGTTAGGGTTAGAGGCGCATCAGCAACTAGGCTATTTAGCGACTGGACCTACAGCTTAACGTGGGTTCCGTGAACGGTCATCAGCTTCCGACAAACCCAGGCCAGCACCCCCCAGCCTTTAACTGGCGTGTCTCAGGGGTAATTCATAGTCGGATTTTACACTCTTGCCTAGAAACAATCACAAACATTTAGGAAAGATAAACGGACAGAAGAAAGAAAAATAACCATCCGAGCGCTGGAATCGAACCAGCTACCGCTCCAGCGCGGATTCGGCATAGCAGCGGCGGGCCGCTGCTCTTACCGTCGCACCAACTAGGCTAGGTAAATTTTAATAATCTTGGCTTCGATATAACAGAGATAGTACTTAACTATAATTATACGTTATATGCTATTGCAATGAAAAGCTATCATCAAAAACTCAATAAACATAAAAGGTGAAGCATTGTATCTTCCAGATATGGTTCCGTGTGACTTTTCCTCGTCATAGTTATCACTTTGAGAAAGGTGACGGGAGTCGATTAAAATCATAGAAGAAAATTCGCCTATGAATCTTTTAGAAAAATCTATTTCAAGTTAATAAATATTTGAGAATTATATTAAGAGTTGGCACATCTATATTGCATCTGATGGGGTCAATTGTGAAAGTAATAAAATACATTGTTGAATAAATGATACATTATTATCTATATCACAAATAATTAACTATGCGTTTATTCATAGAATATAACTAATACGAATAGATTAAAAATATTGTATTGAAATTACCAAGCATCTCGGCAAAGAAGACGGCTTTAGAATGCAAAAAAAAACAAGTTGCTAGAGATAATTGTCAGGATATCTGAAATATCTTACGATTGCTATCTGGCTCACTCAAATAATTCCACATCATTTAAATATCTAGTTTTAAATAACCTGAATATAATTTGCTATATCCTACTATTTTGATTAAATGGTAAAAGAAAACAGTGTTGTTGAATATGATGTTCCTGTTAATGATATATCACCAATACAACAATTCAACTGGATCAAAATATGTTTAATGCTCTATTTATAAATATTGTATTTAATATAACATTTTTATCTATAATCTTTTCGTTATGCCTTGGTAATTGATATTCTATATGAAAATGGATTAAAGTTGAATTAAACATTAATTTTGGACGATCAAATTAAATATTTTGTCATAAATAAATGTTTTCAAATTAACATCAGTACTACTTTATCAGTTAGCACCTTAATTAAGATATGCGTACATACTAAAAAAAAAACATCTTTATTATAGAAGTATATTTAGAATCTTTTTCTCAACTGTTGTCAACATGGCAACGACGTGTGGCGTCTACTTGCAAACGCGTCGTCTCCTGCAGCCATCTTGATCCTGCGCCTGGACGCTAACATGGGACCGATTCCCAACTGTCTTCGGGTTTCCTTAGCGCGAATTTTCTTTACTCCTTTTCCATACTCCAATTTCTATCGTTCGTCTCTGTTCAGCACACACGAACATGTGCAAAATAGCTGGTTGTCATTGTCGCTCCCGTTGTTGATTCCTTCTTTCACGAGTTTTAAATTTTTCGCAGACATTCGCCGACTTTGCTCCTTACCGAAAAGTTCAGGGTGGGTTTTTATAACTTTTACGTATCTCCGCATATTTGCTATTTTGTTAGGTTAGAATATGATTTTATTTTATAATGCCAAGTTTTTTTTAATAACATTCCAAATATCCATATATTTACAGGAATTTTGATGGGTAACTTTATCATTCTAATGTTGTTTCTTGATGTTTTTTTTTAGTTGTCGGCGAAGCTGTGACCAGTGTCCTTGAGAGAAGTGCCGGTATTGTTTTCTGGAAAAAAAAGGTAGGAATAAGAAACATTTTAAGTTAAATTAGCATAGAAATGTAAAATATTTTTCAAATTATCTTACAGTACAAGTTTATGATAATATTATATTACTTATGAAACATAAATTCTATTATTATTTAACAAACATCTATAGATAGATCTACGAAATAATTTAAGAAATAAAATAATTTTTAATTGTTTAAGCAATAAAATAATTATAAAATAAGAAATATTTAGGGATTTATGAAGCAGATAAATTTGTTTTATTTTAAAATTTTCTTGTTAATCTTAAGGTGTTTAATTTAGACGTTTGAAAAACTTTGCTATGCTTATCGAAATAATTCCATTCTGTCGACATATTTATCTATTTCAAAGTAACAATTCTTGGTTGCTAATCGTGCGGAACAATTACAATCAGGGAGAAAAATGAAATAATTCACATTGTTTTATCATTATGTGTTATATAAATATATTATAGTTTTTAAAAATTTCCAATCTTTGATCAGTTGTACACATGTTATACATGCATAATTAGGATCTGTTGTACACAATGGTCAGTATGACAATTGGAACATTTTTCTTGTAGCGCCAAATAATTTTTCTGTAGTTTTGTAGATGCGAGTTTTGCCTTACTAGTTTGGGTCATCAGAAAATAATTTAATTTAATGAGTCCATTATGTACTGAAGTATTTCCTGCAATATATGACGATTTTAATAAAATTAATAATCGTATCATATTTGAATTCTATAAATCGATAGAATATGAATATTCAAAATAAAACACAAATTTACTTTCGATATTAGGTTTCATTATGTAATATCTTACAACATTTTTGGTTGTAGCGACCGGAATAAATAGAAATCCGATGGTGCAATGTCGGGCGAGTATTGTGGCTAAGGTAGTACCTTCCACCCCAACTCATTAATTTTTTGCAGGATTCGTCTTGCGCAGTGCGATCTTGCATTATCGTGTTGCCGAATAATGCCTTTTCTGTTGACAATCGCTGGCCACTTTTCAATTAAAGATTGATTTACGCTATCGAATTGTTCGCAGTAAAGCGAACTGCCACTGCCTTTTGTGTTTTGGATTATCATACAGGACCCATTTTTGGTCTCCAGTGATCAAGTGATCAAAAAACGCTTCTTCATTGTGCCGTTCACACAATAAGTTACATGTGGTAGGTAGATAGGTTAGCTTTGTTTTCTTTGGACAGATTATGCGGGACCCAAACGCCTGCTCTGCTTACTTTACCAGTCTGCAGCAAATGTTCTTGGATGGTCAACCAAGGTTGGTTAAGAGTGTTTGACAGTCCCTCGGTTGTCTGACACGGATTTGCTTCCCTTTCCACCCTTAACATGTTATTGTTTAAAGTTGTTTGTTTTCCTGATCGATATGAGTCGGAAATATCAAAATTGCTAGATCTGAACTTAGAAAACCACCTTTGGCCTACTAACGTCTAAGGCACTTGGATAAACATCGCAAATGTAAAATACGTAAAAAGTCACTTTAACCCTAAAATGTCTTTAGCACGACACAAACAATTTTTGACATGCGCAGAAACCACTATTATTTTCGAGTCCAGCAGAAACGAGATTATTTTCCGGTCCCCTTATATATATATATATATATATATATATATATATATATATATATATATATATATATATATATATATATATATATATATATATATATATATATATATATATATATATATATATATATATATATATATATATATATATATATATATATATATATATATATATATATTCCAGTGTACCTCGCCTAAGGTATTGGACGGGTCACGGGTGGTGGATAGTGAAAGTTCCATTAGATATTAATGGACAGCTGCGAATATCCCAAAATAAGCAGCCCCGAACCAAGGCAAAAAGAAAACTAAATCCACTTAGCGTCTGACTTGTATCAAGCGGCTGAGTGGTCAGCGTCTGTTCACCAGTGGTGTGGCTGATATTTAAATTCTGGAACTAACCCCTCCAGTCTTAACCTCTGAACCGTCATCGTTCAAACCTTTAATTCAAAGTACAAGATAAAGCGTTCTAGTAATTACAAAATTACCCCAGGAGGTAGACAATCCTCTGCCAGCTTTGCTGGTACAACCGGACTTTCGGATTCTGGGGCGTCCGGGCTTAAACGCAAAATCTTTCAGAGTGAGTCGGAGACCTCTGGCCAACGTCTGAAACCGAAACCGAAAATAAAAACTTTCTTTGGAACGGTAAATATCAATTCTCTCCTGCGTCCAGGAAAACTACACGAATTGGAGCGAACATTAAATCAGCAAAAAATCCAAATTTTAGCTTTGCAAGAAACCAGACTGATAGATGATAACACCTTGGAATTCGGCAACTACAGACTTTTTAAAAGTAAAACGGACAAAAGAATACTCAAAAATACACCACATCTCGGTGTTGCTTTCGCTGTCTCAAGAAACATTCTTGGTTCTATAACAAATGTCCAGCCAGTAAATAATCGACTTATGACACTATCCCTCAAGTGTGCTAACAAAAACTATACATTAATCAATGCACACCTCCCAGTTAACGAAGAAAATAAATCTAATCTTGAAAAAGTAAATAAGCCCTGGGAAATTCTGGAAAAGACTATCTCTAAAATTCTCTCTAACCATGTAAAAATCCTATTGGGCGATTTCAACGCCCAACTAGGGAAAGAAAAAAAGTACAGGAAAACAGTCGGCAGTTTTCCCGCTCATAAATGGACTAACCATAATGGTAGAAGATTGGTTGAACTATGTTCGCAGTTTAATCTAAAAATAATGTCAACCCATTTTAAGACGAAAATAACAAAACAAAAGATCTGGAGGTGCCCCAACACGTACATGGGTGAATTTCAAATTGACCATGTTGCCATTTCGTACCCCAATTATAAAGAGATTTTGAATGTTCAAGTCAGGAAAGGAGCAAATATAGACACGGATCACTACTTTACTAGAATCAAACTTAGCTTAAAACCTCGAAAACTTATTCAAAACGGGCTGCTAATACCAAAGTTTGACCCAACGAAAATAAAACCAGCCCTAACAGAAGAACTTGATAAACAACCTGCGCAGAACTGGCAAGAATTAAAACAAAAAATCATTAAAACAGCCTTAAAGTTGGTCCCTTTACAAAAACGTAGAAAACATCCGTGGTGGGATGAAGTTTGCGAGCAAACAGTATTAAGCCGAAGTAAAGCATTCAAAGATTGGAACAGTCAAAAAACAGCGATAAACTATAACATCTTTTTGGAAGTAAGAAAAGAAACATCGAAGCTAATTAGACAAACTAAAAGAAAATATGAAAACAATCAACTTAATGAAATAGAAAAAGATTTCTAAAAAAATAACACCCGAAACTTTTACAAAACATTTAAAACTAAATTAATAGGCTATCAACCGCAGAGCCTATGCTTTCAAAAGGAAAACGGACAATTAGCTCTAAATAACCGAGACAATTGCAAGGAACTTGCGAAATATTTTGAACAAATACTAAACTGTCCTGAGCCCTTAAACAAATTACCAACACTAAACCCTAAACAAACAAACCCAAGATTCATTACCACCGAATGAAGAGGAAATAATTAGGCAAATCAAGCGGCTTAAAAATAACAAAGCTTCTGGTGAAGATGGAATCACTGCTGAACTTTTGAAATCCGCTGGTCTAGGCACCAATCAAGGAAATAAACAAAATTCTACAAGAAGTTTGGCGAACCGAACGGATTCCGGAAGACTGGAAAGATGCTCTAATCCATCCACTACATAAGAAAGGAGATAGAACGGATGTAAACAACTATAGAGGAATACCTCTTCTCCCAGTTTGTTACAAGATTCTATCTCAATGTCTACTAGAAAGAGCACAGGGACAGTTAGAACATTGGTGAATATCAAGCAGGTTTTTGACCGGGCAGATCCTGCCCTGAACAGATCCTGAATCTAAAGTTGATTCTAAGACATCAAAAACTGTACAATAAAAATCTCGTCTGTACATTTGTGGATTTCAAAAAGCATATGATTCTATTGACCGCGAATCTTTATTCCGAATCTTGAAAGAACAAGGACTAGATCTGAAAACGCTGGCAATTATTAAAGCAACGTTAACTAACACGAGGTCAAAAGTTAAATTGATGGGTGACATCTCAGAGCCCTTCGAAATTAAAACTGGTGTGAGACAAGGGGATGAACTCTCGCCACTCTTATTTAACTGTGTTCTAGAAAAAGTAATACAGGAGTGGCGTGAAAAAAAGTCGGCACTGAATATTGACCAGTCCATTAAACTGGGGAGAACCAACATCAAAATTGATTGTCTGGCATTTGCTGATGATCTAGCAATTTTAGTTCAAGATGTATTAACGGCACAGAAACAGATTGAAATCCTAAAAGAAACAGCAGAAAAGGTAGGACTCCAAATTTCCTTTGAAAAGACAGAATACATGACCTGCAACAGACTAAGAACACCATTTCTAAAAACGAAATATGGTAACATCAGACGAGTCTCTCAATTAAAATATTTGGGTGAAATAATCATGGAAAATGGGTTGGAAAAAGCGGCCAATAAGGGTAGATGTCAAAAAATGGAAACGGCATTAAGACTTACACAAAATATTTACAACAAAAAATGGCTATCTAAAAACACAAAACTGAGACATTACAACACGGTTATTAAGCCAGAATGTCTATATGCTGCAGAAACGCTCATTTTGAATAGAAAGAGGGACATCGAGGATATTGAAAAGAAGGAAAGAAAAATCATAAGAAAAATCCTAGGCCCCAAACAAATAAATAGCACAACATACCGACTTCGAGAAAACCAAGAAATCAAACAATACACAGATATACATAGGGATATGAGAAAAAGAAGACTTAAGTTTTACGGACACATCAAACGGATGAATCCGGGAGGCTAACTAGACAAATAGTCGAATTTTATGAAAATAGGAGTAGAGCTAAAGTAGAAATAATTAAATGGATTGCTGCAATTAAAGAGGACCTAAGATCAGCAAATATTACACAAAGTGAAATTCAGGATAGAGGCTGTTTCAGACACAAGGTTAACGTTTGGAAGGTTGGCCAGAGAAAAAATGTAGGAAGACTGGAACAACTTGGTCTGACGAAAGGGAAAAAGCTCATAGCGAAAGAATGAAATTAGTATGGGCTCAAAGGAAGGCTAACAACAACAAACGTCTCTAATTGTACTTCGCGTGGTCCACCAGGGCCCATACGTGAATAATAATAAATAATATATATATATATATATATATATATATATATATATATATATATATATATATATATATATATATATATATATTCTGAATTCTGCAGGTTTATTTAGACAAGTAAAATATTACAAACAGTATATCATTACAAACATGGCAAGTATTAATGTAACCCCTTGCCTCATTAAATTATATTTTATATTGTGGTCAAACTAATAAATTTAACGATTTCTACGGGAACAGAAATTATTGTTATTAAAGATCGATTAGGGGGTCTAAAGGATAACATTCGAGGTAAAACCCTAATTTTTTAACTGCTTATTATTCAAGGTGTGAACCCAGAACTAGAGTGGAGAATTAAAAGATCATTAGGGTTTAATAACTGTGGTCCTGAATTCAGACGAACTCTTATGCTTTTTTTTTCTTGTGGATATAACCGTACTTTTCGTTCGAAACTGCGATATAAAAACCGAATAATGTTTAATTTTTGTCAGGTCAAATAAATATATTTTAAATATGGCAACCAGTCGTTATACTTAAACACAGTTTCATTATTTTCATAAAAATAATTATTTGGTGTGATTTATCAAGCTTAGCAATTTGATAAATTCGGCCGAAAATGGTGCTCATTATTTTTACTAGATGGTATATGTTATGCATTTATGATTTAAACAAAATATCATTCAAGTGACCACCGCGACTTTTCTTGCACTGAATGATCCGATTGTTCCTATTTTCGATGACTCGGTGGAGCATATTGGGTAGTATGGCGACTATGGTTGCTCGAATATTGGCTTCAAGTTCATCAAGAGTCTTAGGTTTGTTGGTGTAAACCTGTGATTTAACATAGTGCCAAACAAAATAGTCTAAAGGTGTTAAATCACAAGATCGTGGTGGCCAGTTGCAAGGGCCATTCCGTGAAATTACCCATTCTCCGAATTGATTGCTCCATAAGTCCATCGTAATGCGTGTTGTGTGGCGCGGTCTTTTTGAAATTATAGTTCTTCCGCGTCAATTTCATCAATTATTCCGAAAGACAAAATCCGATAACGATCGCCACGATAGCGATCGCCATTCACAGTGACACAGTCCTTCGATGTTCTTGAAAATATATGGCCCGATAATGCCACCGTAACATTATCCACACCAAACAGTCAATCTTTCGGGGTGTAATGGGACCTGAAGAGTCACTTGTGGGTTTGACTCGCATCAGTAATGTCAATTTTGTTTATTGGCGTAGCTGTTTAACCAAAAATGAGCATCATCGGATAGATTTTGCGATGAAAATCCAGATCGTTTTTCTATTGCTTCCAACGGTCAATCTGCGAACTCCCAACGTAATTGATGGTTATTTGGCTTAAGTTCATGTGCCAATACAATCTTGTATGAGTGTAAACCGAGATCCAAACGCAAAATACGCCAGGTTGTCATCCTGGATAAGCCTAGCTCTTGAGAACGGCGCGGAACAGATACATTATCATTTTATTCAATACTTACATTAATACACGAACAGCCGCGATATTTTCTTTACTACGGCTACTACGAAGTCGTGGCGGTGGCTTTTTTTCATGGAGACTAAACTCAAGTTCAAACTTATCAATTATACGGCGGATGGCTTGCTAAGAAGAAGCAGAATGACGACTGTGTTTTAACGAAATGTTCTTTGAGAAAATGAATGAATTTGATGAAATGTTTGGACAATTTCCAAACGTTGTGGCAACGAAAACTTGTTTATGGTGAAACGGTAAACCTTACTGAAAACAATTGACAACAAATGTCAAGAATATAATATCACATATGGCCGTCATTAGCTGTCAAAATCCGAAAACACTTTACTTACATTATACACTTATACACACTTGCTGTGAGAAACATCTTCATGTAAGGGAAATAACAGTGATAAATATTGCATGGACATTTACTTATAAAAAAACTTTATTGTCAGTGTCTTACGCACAATTTGTCCTGTGTTCAATAATAAAGATCGCGTCAAATGCTTGCACCAACGTTCAAAGGCTTCAAAGAAGGTGCCGAGAATTTCGCATTGCCGTCGTCCCAAAATGAAAAAATTTGGGGAAATTCGTATGAGTCAAAAATAAAACGTCATTCTATTCTTTTATTCTACTCTTTGTTCCAAAGTGAGCTAAAACCAACAAAAGTTGCCTATTTGAACATTGTTTCGAACAAACTGAATGTAGCTTTAGAGAATCGAAGAACTGTCAATACTGATTGGTACGGGTTGATGCAAACGTTCATCCCATTTTTTCCAGAAAAATTGAAGAAGAATGTTATGTAGCAAACATTTCATTTGATCAATATAGTATGTGCAGTTTTGTTAGATGCCTTTTCTCCACCTCTCCGGTAGCTACATAATCCAACGATCACAGAATTTCTGAAGTTTCCTGCCAAAGGCACTTGTCTTGATTAAACGCAATGTCCTTTATTTGTAGGTTAATTTAGGTCGTTTTTTGTCGATTGCTCGCGTTAATTCGCTCAGTTCTTAATTGTATTTCTTCGAATTAAAGGCCAGTTTTAAACGATTCCTTTCCAGTCCCAAGAAATGCATAGCATAAACTTCTTTGCATATAGATGGTTTTTGCGCTGGTTTGAGGGGATCTCGGCGCCTTTATCATGATTTCTTACTGTTAACATTATGATACCCAAACCATTTTCATCACGTTTTTCTATTCGCTTTAAAAATGGATCGATTCCGTTCGGCTTCAATAGATAATCGTAAATAGAAATTTGGTTTATCAAATATTAATCTGTTAACTTATGCAGCACTTGACGACACCTTGTTACTGTTAACTAGTTGATTCCAAAAATTTCTCCGATCTCTCGAGCTTTTCTGTGGGAATCACTTTCAATTAGCGCCAACATATATTGACATTTGCCTCGGCCATTCGTATAGAAACGTGGTGCATCGCTAAGCTGCATTAAAGGTGTCAACAGCACCTTCACCGTTACAGCACATATCTTCTATTACGTCTGCGAAACATTTTTCTCTTTTCGAAAATGAAAAAGCATAATATGTTAAAAAGACTTTTTATTTGCATCAACCCTATATAATCGTTTGCGAGAAGTCATTAGTGAATTTCGAAAATATAATAAAATCGTCATTAATAATCATGATAATGCTAATACGTATACACATTAATTACTGCGTAAGCAACAGAAAATTGCAAGTTAATATTATGCAGATTTTGCGTTGAATGTTGAGTGATAAAAGCAAAAAACTGAGCGGGGACATTCACCAGGTCGACGCTCCAGTTCTTATTACCATTTAAGACATTGCCACCCGTCAAACTAGTTACGAAATTTTGGAATGCCCTTCCGATCTGGCTACAACTTGATAAAGAAAACCATTTATTTAGCAGTTTCATTGCTTTACTTTCATTGCATTACTTTCCTTATAGATACACCAAATGTATTAAACATTTCAGAGATTATGTTGAAAAGGAAAATTGTTTCTAACGTCCCAGATTTTTCTGCTACTTCTTTTTCCTTCTACTTCTTTTGCCTCCTGTGGTGCATCAGTGAGCTTTTCTTCCATTCTTACTTCCAACCGGAACGATCTCCAACAACCCCATGCCAATTGTTGATGGGCAGTTCTTCATCAGCTCTTCTTATATTGTCATGTCATCGTGTATTTGGTCTATTTCTTTTTCTGGCCCCTATTCGCCGGTCTATGATTCTCCTTGATATTTGGTATTCGGTTTTCTGGAATTATCGCCAGGTATTCCACCCATTTGGGTTGTTGAACCCTCTCATCAATAATTATACAAGGATTTGGATATTTTTGATGATTTGAAAGTTCATAAACTCAGGGCTCAAGCATTTGCTTGAATTTGAAGTTATACCTGATTTTCCAATTTTCATTATCATTTACAGCTCTAGAAACTGTGCTGAGTATTCCTCTTTCAAATGCTGCAAGCATCTCTTTTGTTTTCTGTATGAGGGTATATATCTTGCAGCCATAAGTGATACTATCGCCAGAATGAATTCTTTACAGATCTAACTTTCGTGTTGGTTTGTATAAGTTAAGATCTAGGATAGAATGCAGGGAGTAAGTAACTTGGTTATCCTTTTTAATTCGATCTTTGATATCCTTTGTGACAGTATGATATCCCTTGTTAACCCTTGATAATATATATAAAATATATATATATATATATATATTATATATATATGTATATATATATATATATATATATATATATATATATATATATATATATATATATATATATATATATATATATATATATATATATATATAGTAAGATTTAAAGAACTACCGTCCAATAAGCTTCCTATCAGTGGTGTATAAAATTTTCACCAAGATAATATTCAAAAGAATACTAAGAAAACTTAATGACGCACAACCAAGGGAGCAAGCAGGATACAAAAGTGGATACAGTGCAATGAATCACATCCAGGTTCTACAGCAGATCATAGAAAGACACAACGAATACACTATGCCACTTGGCGTAGTATCACGTATCAAATACTTGGCTTTTATCGATTATGAAAAAGCATTTGATTCAATCTCAAAGCGTGCCATAATGGATGCATAGCTTAATCAAGGTGTAGAGAAAGCCCGTGTAAACCTACTAGGATCGATATATGATGAAGCTGCAGCAACAGTCCACCTTGAAATAAATGTCGAGCGGGGCTTATGGCAGGGTGACGCAATATCGCCTCTTCTTTTCTCAGCCTGCTTGGAAAAAGTGTTCCATAATCTGAACTGAGAACAGGATGGAATAAGGATTAATGGTGCGTACTTAAATCATCTTAGGTTTGCAAATGATAACATTCTTCTGTCACAAGACCCAGAAGCTGGAGAACCATTTGGCTTGAAAATAAACCAGAAGAAGAGTCAGGTCATGTTTAATAAATTTGCTGAGGACAAAAGGATTTCTATTTTAGGAAGAGATTTAGAAGTTGTGGATCACTATATAGCATGGGCAGAGGGTTTAAATGAAAGGGGATACCGTCCGGGAGGTAGAACGACGTGTTAAATGTGGCTGGCAGGCTCAACATAGTGTTTAACAGCAAACTATTCAAAAGTCAAAACTATAACAACAGTTCAAAAACTTCGAGTACCACAGAGGAGAATGGAAAGATGTATACTTGGTATTACTAGACGGGATAGAAAGACCTGCACATGGATCAGAGAACAAACGAAAGTGAGTGACATCATTGGAAGTATAAAGCAATTGAAATGGAAGTGGGCAGGCCATATAGCGAGGCGATGGAACGAAAGATGGACCAGTGCAATTCTATACCTCTTGATATATATATATATATATATATATATATATATATATATATATATATATATATATATATATATATATATATATATATATATATATATCGCCCGATGTACCAAGGCAATCCTGCTCCAAAAATTTAGTAGACGTACGTACATTAAATGCATCATGAATATCAGAGTTAATCACTTGCAGTAATGCTCTCACAAAGAGCTACGTTCAGCTTTGAAATTATTGATATCATAAAGCATGTAACAAATTCACAAATGAATGGATTAATTTACTATTTCATCTAAATAATCAAAGATACCGATCTATCTATTTAACCAGACAGCAGCTAGTTGTATTTCTTAATGTTTTTAGAGAGTAAAATAATTTCAAGCGTGGATGTACTAAAACAACATTTAAGTAACATTTTAACCATTCTAAACAGAACACGAACGATAAGGGAAAGCGAAACGGTGAAAAAGCGTCTGTCCGAGATTAAGCGTCGGAACGCTCATTGGGCGTCGGTGCACTGGCGATGATTAAATACTGGCACGACGCCGGCTTTGGGGAGGGGGTGACGACGAAAGCGGCATCGCCATTGATGCCGGCGTCCTTGTACGCGACCTTCCCTAATGAGATGTGCCCCGGGCTAATTAAGGCGCGAGAGAACTGGGTCAGAAGCTGAAATGAAGTTCAAGGAAGAACGATCGAAGTTGGAAAAGGTCGACGAAGTTCAAACTGCGAAATTATCTATGGAATGAATTAATAATTTATCGAGAAATATGTTGGTTAATTGTTGTTTTAACTAAAAAGTAAATTAAACTCACCAAAAACATTTAAGATGCTTTTGGTATCGATAAAATTAAAGCAGATCTTTAGGCATCCGGGTATGGATAATAAAGGAAAGCTTGAACCTATTAAATAAAGAGAGGTGAAAGGGATGACGACAGGTGGACGAGGGGCAATCTAGGAGTGGATACTGCTTGATCAAATACATCCTCGAAGAAGACCGAAAGCAAGATGGACTGATTACATCATCAAGTATGTTGGACCTAAATGATAGAGGAAAGCTCAGGACCGCGTGAGTGTGTGCTGAAGAGCCCTTCATCTTGCAGTAGATGGACACGGAGTGATAATGATGATAATGATGATTATGATGATGATGACAAAATCTGAGTTATGCTATTCCTGTGTTCTTAGCTGGTGTATCTAATATATTTCACTATGCGGCAGCTTCCGCCAAAGAGTACAAATATACAGCAGAATTTAAGGGTTGATAGCTCGTGGGACATGCTGACCGTTAGTGATTGATCGTGATTTAGAGCCACTGTCTAGAAAGATGTTCAATCACTAAATAATATGTTGCTGATGCTTTACCTTGCTAAATTCGGTGTCTAAAGATTATTTTTTCACTATATTTTTTTACAATATTTTTTATCTATTATTTATAGTTACTCTTCAATGCATAATATAAAGGGTTGCCCACAAAGAGTGTCATAATTTCAAAATGAGGCACAATGATAACTACAAGTAATAATCCGGTAATTTTTATTTTATCTTGAAGACACAGTATTGACATGTTTTGAATATAATGTCGTTCAAATGCACTCTCGGCTTCGTCTAGTGGAATACATTCTAGTGACTTAATTTCGATTACCCTTTCACACATATTGTGTGGTATATTTTCAATTGTGGTCTAAATGTTTTGTTTAAGGCCAATAATTGTTCGGAGTTTATTTCTGCAAACCAAAGATTTAACATAATTTCACAATAATGGTTCATGGGCGTGAGATAGGTTTTGAGTCTTGAGCCCAGGAAACTTTTCCAGCGATAAATTGATTGAATCCCTATTTATCATTTCAGGCCAATGATATTCTGTTAGCATATTCCTATAGCGTTCACGATCGATTAACAGTAACACGATTTCCATCATGGTCTTCAAAAAAATAAGGTCCTATCATCCTTTCAGCCCAAAACCGCGTCAAACAGTAATTTTCTGAAGATAAAGAGGTAACTCTTGAATCACTTGAGGATTTTGATCGACTCAAATCCTGCAGTTATGTTTGTTGACAAACCTATTTAGCCAAAAGTGCGCTCCTTCGGAAAGAATGATTTTCTCCAAAGTGGGCGTAGCCTTCCAACTTTCAATTTTTACGCGCTGTTATATCTTTCTATGGGGAATTGACACAATGCACTAAACACAGCAGTCTATAACTGGCATTTAGATTTCAAACAATGTTACCACTATTACATTTCAAAGTTCTGAAACTCTTATTGGAAACTATATATTTTTCAGTTGATATGTATCTTCTAATATTTCTTAAGCCACTTTTCATCATTATTCAAATGTTTGTCACGACTGCGCCTTGTGGTCGATAGTTTATAACGGTGGTTTTGAGTGGAGTTTAAGTTGTAATATATATATATATATATATATATATATATATATATATATATATATATATATATATATATACATATATATATATATATATAGGAGTATATATATATATATAGGAGTATATATATATATATATATATATATATATATATATATATATATATATATATATATACTCCTGGACAAAATTAACGCAACATCATAAATCGTACAAATCCCTATATTTAATAAATTTTATTATTTTTTTATGGACATTGATAGCATTAAAAGTTAAAAAAAAATCGTGAATTAGCTACAATATGTGTGTATAAGAATTAAATTGAAATTATTCTTAAGACCTAATAACAAAATCTTTGAAATTATGAAATGATGAAAGAAAGAAATTAATGGTTTTACTGGGACACTAGTAACGTGTATTCCCTCCTCTACTTCGGATTACAGCATAAAATCTTGAGGAATTTGTTCCCATTCTGTAATAACTGCATTTTCAAGTTCCCTCAGGTTTCTAGGTGCAGGAATATGACATTTCACATTTCTTTTGAGGTAATCTCATACATGTTCGATCGGATTCAGATCCGGGCTTTTTGGTGGCCATTGCATAATTGATATACCAGCTTGATTAAGATAATCGAGTACCTTCCTAGCCATGTGAGGTCGAGCGTTTTCTTGCATGAACTAGAAATTGGATCCCAAAAAATGGCCGAAAGGCATCACATGTTCTGCTACAATATTCTCAAGATAGTAATTAGCATTCATGGATCTCGTACGCAGAGGAACTAATTCTGTACGAGCATCAAAACAAATGCCACCCCAGAACATAACAGAGCCACCGCCAAATGGAATCCTTGAAGAAATATTGCAAGTAGCAAACTTCTCTCCTGAATTTTTTCTAACAAATGGGCAACATAACTCTGACAATATCCCTCGTCCAATAAAAGTGATGCTCGTACTACCTCGTATTCAGTTAAATTCCTTGTTCGATTCATTTTTACAATTGTCTAGAGTAACAAATAAAACAGTCTACCATAAAAACGTAATACTTTCAAAAAAGTAACAAATTATAAGCTGATTTTTAAACAAAATCTATTGAAAGTATTGCATAAAACTGTTTTCCTTCTAAAAAAAATCTTTAAAACTGTAAATCTAAACGAATTGTTTTGAGTGCTATGATTAACAACGAAACAAAATATTCATAGCCTACTATTCATACAATCGATAAACTTTAAAACTGGCATAAGAAAAAGATAAATTAATTTTTTAGATAATTTCATATTATTGCGTTAATTTTGTCCAGGAACAAACGAAAGTGATTGAAAATTGAGATGGGCAGGCCAAATAGCGAGGCGATGGGACGACAGATGGACCAGGGCAATCCTAGAGTGGATACCCCTTGATCGCAAACGTCCGCGAAGAAGACCGAAAGCACGATGGACTGATGACATCGTTAATTATATAGGACCCGAGTGGCAGAGGAAAGCCCATGACCGTGAAAGTTGGAAGCATGCTGAAGAGGCCTTCATCCTTCAGTGGATCGACATGGGCTGATGATAATGATGATGATGCATAGTTAAACTTGCTGAATGTCCAAAATTGTATGTCAACATTGTCCTTATATTTCTAGTTTCCGTATTGTGAATAGATAGAAGTCGCCCGGGACCAAATAAGGGGAATTTCCGGTATGGAAGAAAAATTCTTCTATTAAAATAAAATAAGCTCATTGATGAGCCTCGCAGACACAGTGATCATTTCGGAAAATTTCAGCAACTTTTTGAACGTTTTCTTCAGTTTGAACTGCTATATTGGATATGGTCAAAAATCGTCTTGAATTATGTCTGCGCCTACGAATTCTAGCAAATCATTTTAAAGCTTTCGTACGACGCATTGCTTCATTACCATAAATGTTTTCTGTTACATTTTTTCCACCTTAAAACATAATGATAGCACGATGCCTCATTGTTGTATGTTGATAGATGTTAAAAAGTTCATATCACGCACTCTGTTTTTACGAATAAATAAGAAATGTTAGCGATTAAAATTCATTTTAGATTACTTTTTCATCAGTATATGCCACTAAATGGACTCTAACTGGGTCCTAATTTTATTTAGTGAAATTGTTATGACAATATAATAACTGATTATTTTCGAAAATAATAAAAAATTATTTACGTTCTTTTGGTAACCGATTAGATTAGGAGTAAGCGAGGAGCCAGGACGATGTAGTCTCCGTTTCGATAATCGGCTAATGGGAAACGTAATAGGAAACGGGGAAATTTCGCAGCGATGGTTGGCCACAGACGCGGTACGTTCGGCACTGCCCCGGGGTTTAGTAAACATGTGCGGTCAGCGTCGAGATATGGCGGCCCACGGCCAAATTGCCGTCCAATTTACATGTCTGCCCCGAAACTCGACCAGACGTGCACGATTATTATTGACGGCGTTGCCGCGGCTCTCGATCGCTTTGCGATAGAATGCCGAAACGGAGCAAGTCGGATTTTGATTGGCGTATATCAAGTTGAAATAGCAAATATGGTAGTCAAGGAAATAAAAGAGGTGCAAATATATCTTCCAGTTACATAGCCTATGCATGATTGCATTACGTATTGAATAACTTGCTTTTAAGAGAAAGTCCCGCAATTTGAGGAATTGCAGAACGATTTAATTTGCTTTATATATCCTAGCTATCGTTCATATCTATTCATATTTTTTCAGCATACATTTTTATTAACGGTAATATGTATATATATACATATCGTACATATATATATATATATATATATATATATATATATATATATATATATATATATATATACATATCGTACATATATATATGTATGTGTATATATATATATATATATATATATATATATATATATATATATATATATATATATATATGTATATATATATATATATATATATATATATATATATATATATATATATATATATATATATATACATATCGTACATATATATATATATGTGTATATATATATATATATATATATATATATATATATATATATATATATATATATATATATATATATATATATATATATATATATATATATATATATATATATATATATATATATATATATATATATATATATATATATATATGGAATTGTTTGGGTTCCACAATCTCATGTGGAACAATCTGCGTCTCCGCCATAATGAGCAATGGTTAGTTGCTTGACCGGGAATATATTTAGGGTCATGTGCGAGCTAGCGATCATTTCTTCGACAGTAATTTTTTTTTTGTCAGAAAAAGAACCTGAGCCGTCCGGCAACATTGCTTCTTAAGGGACACAAGAGCAGATTGCAGCGTTCAACTCGCTTTGTCCTTGCAGCTTCGGAAAGCATCTGGCTCACTTTAATTATCTAAGACTTGTAGCGGAGGTCCTCCTCGACGATTCAACCCATAGTTTTTTCACTCACACCGACAACCGATGACAATTTTCAGATGGAGTGCCCTGGATCCTCAAAAATCAGTTCATAGGCCCGTTGAATGATGTCGGGTGTCCTGACAACGCGCTCCTTTGTATTGTTACTTTTTTACCATACAATATAAAATAGCGAAACAATGTATGCACTTACAAAAATAATTGAAATTAATTTTTAAAAAAATTAGCGAAATATATATATTTCCATAAATTAAGATGATGGCGCACGCCATTACATGAAACGATTTATTCAATTATCTTTTTGCCTTGGATAGCAGAATATGTTAGTATTGGTTTAAAAAAGTTGATCACGTTAGTTTCAATCTTTTCGACGATACAGAAGCTAGAAGAATTGTTGAATTTGACAAGAATCAGTCCCTGTCTGAAATTGAAACTGCTTGCAAACAGCCTTATTCAGGAATTAGCAACAATACTTAAAATTACTTGGCTCACATTCAAACAGTGTTTAAAAGAACTGAAAATAGTGCAAAGAGAAGTATTTCCTCGTCGACCATATTCTCCTGATGCTGCAACATCAGATTACTCTTTTCCGATCTATGGGACATTTTTTTCATGGAATAAAGTTACTACTGCGACAGCTATAAAACCTGCATTCGAATAAGATTATCATCAACATTAATCTCATTTTATAAAAATAAATTAAAAAGTTTGTCATAAGGATTGTAGATAAAAACTGTATCATTTAACTGAGGTATAAATATAGAGGTAGTGATGTGAAGTAGAGAGGGGTAGACGATACTTGATAGAAATTCGTTGTAAATATACGATAAGATTTATATCAAAATTTACACTACCACTACATCTAAAAATTGTATGTATTAAAATTTTTTCGACACGCAGTGACTTTTTAAATGCTAACTACATTAAATATATATTTTTTAATTCCTTGGTTCATTTCAAATAATTGATTGATTTGTTCATTGCTTTTTAATATTCCATTTTTAAATTGAATAAAACAAATTTTTACTTTCTTTTCTATGATTTAATTTTACCTTTTTGTGACTACAGTTTTAAAGTCGTGTATGATAATATAACAAAAAAAATCAAACAAATAGGTGGTTCGACGAAGAATGTAAACAAGTTTTGGAGCAAAGAAACAAAGCACGTCTGAGATTACTGAAAGAAAGGAGCGAAAGCAACAAAGAAAGATATGATCGCATCCGAAGGGGAGCCAAGACCATATGTAGCAGGAAAAAGAAAGAACTTTTAGAACGTGAATTAAAAGAAATAGAGGAATCATATGCTAATAAAGAGATAAGAAATTTCTATCAGGAATTTAAAAAAAGTAAAGGCAGTAGCGCTAGAAGACCCCATTATTTGAAAACATTATTTGAAAAAGGCGAGAGAATATGGCTTAACAATTAACGAGAACAAGACCAAATATATGGTAATGAAAGATAGCACCAGAGGACTCTCCCCTAATTTAGTCATTGATTGTGCAGTAAATAAGAAATATACAATAGAGAAAGTGGAACAAGCTGAATATCTGGCAGTAACACTAACGAGTAAAGGGGATGAAGAAAAGGAAATAGAGAAACGACTAGCGAAAGGAAGCAAAGCTGCAGGAATGTTTTCAAAAATTTTAAGGGCAAAGAATATAACAAGAGCAGCTAAAGTAAGAGTGTACCAATCAATACTAAGGCCCACGGTTACCTATGCGTGCGAGACATGGACGATGACGAAGAAGGAAGAAACTAAGCTGGAAGTCTGGGAACGAAAAATATTAAGGAGAATTTTTGGAGGAGTTAAAGTTCTGAATGAATTTAGAAGAAGAACAAACAAAGAAATAGAAGAACTGTACAAAAAACCAAACATTGTTCAGGTGGTGAGAGCGCAGCGAGCTAGATGGCTAGGGCACATAGCGAGGATGTCCAGCGGGAGATGGGTTAAAGGAATTCTAATGAGAGGCGAAGGGGGAAGGAGAAGAAGAGGGCGACCGAGGAAGAAATGGCTGGATGAGGTGCTAAATGATTTGAGGAAAGTAGGAGTGAGGGATTGGAAGACTGATGCTTTGGACAGAAAAAGTTGGAAAAGAAGAGTGAAAGAACTCGACGCCAAGGGCCACTAGGCCTGTAGAGCTGAATATTATTATTATTATGATAATATAACATTGTTTACGAAACTATTGTCACATAAAGTTAAACATTTAAATAAGTGTAGAACGGAACAAACCGGCATTTAACGCGTGAAGACCGGTCCCAGAATTAATTTAAAGTTAACATGTGGACCGGAATATCTACAGAGAAATGTGGTTTCGACAAGATGGTTGCTCAACGCATGCATTATGTTCGTCCTGTATAGGATTATTTAAACAAAAATACATTACCAAACACAGATCATGATCTTTTTGATAAACCTTGGCACCGTAAGAGGTGGTTGTCCGGGTACAGTCAATTGCTTTATTTCATTACCATTATTGGAATAAATCCTTTTTTTTTAATAATAGAAAATCAGAGGGTTTTTGAAGAGAGTTTTGCACACTTCAGTCCGACGCGTAGCTTGCTGCAGCGATAATTCATGAGAGGTGCTTCTACAGATCCTTGACACCATTTCTATACCTTGCAAATCCAGGTTCAGGTAATGTGGGATACTCCTAATTCCTTTGAAAGTTTCGTTGTGCTTGTTCTAGGTTCTGCAGCCGCAGCTGCCTGATTTTCTCCTATCTCCCAAACTTGTGTCTCCCTTCAGCAACTTTTTAAAGCAGAGCTGAGTGATACGTATTGACACCGCACTTTAATCCTTTAGTTTGCAAATCTCATGATTGGCATCAGTCACTTTCAAGCCTTTTTTAAATTTAATATACGTATTTTAACGTTTTTGTTAAAAACCGTCTACTGAATATTTCGCAGTAGGGTCATTTAATACCGAAGCAGAAATGCTTATTTATCGGAGTTAAATATTGAAATCGGACATTTGAGGAATGAAGTATAATCTTTTATTTATAAATTAATAAATAAACTTTTGTTACACCCTAGTAGTTAAAAAAAAAGTTCGTAGTGATTATTAAGTATAATTATTTAGTTGTACTTATACTATGGTAACTATGTTTTTATTCCTTATTTTCCTCTTTATTTCTAAATATTATCGTATTAGTTAGCATCTAGCATATCCATATGTGTGCGGCATTTTATATTAATGCACTCCCGTCGCAATAATCCCAAATGTAAGCGATTTTCGATAAAGTCATTTTGTAGCGACATTTAAGGCAAGCACGACCAACGTGCTTATATATAAATTAGCTATCTTGTGTAAGTGTTCGGAGCTTAATTATAGTAAATCACGGTTGCTAATTTTCGACATCAATTAGTGTCGGAACTATGTCTTATTAGGGAAAACAGTTATATAAATCGTCCGTCGTTATTGGCTACGTGTCAAATAGTATTAGGCTCGTCTGTTTTCATTTCAATTGATAATCTTTATGTGTAGAATCCGCACTAATAAAGTTGTCTGTTATATGATTATTGAATCAATTAAATTTCTAACAAACTATTTTTGTTTGATACCCAATATTTTTGACTGTGCCAAATAAAGTGCAATAGCCAGTACTTAAATCAAACGATGTACGATGTATGTAAATAAAATAATGGAACTGGTGGTGTACGGTTCGATCTGGCAACACTGTTGGTCTTCCCTTTGGAGGGGACGCAGGCCAACATCTGATGTGCCTGAGAAAAGAGAAAACACTAATACATATAGTGATGACCAATAAAATAAGAGCGGCGGAGCCTTAATAATATATTTTATTTTAACTCTTAACTTTTATTAAATTATTTTAAAATTATAATATAATTTATTTTATATATATATATATATATATATATATATATATATATATATATATATATATTTTAGCCCCACGTATAGAGTTTCATAACAAAATTCGCATTTTTTTTTCATTATTTTGGTCTATACACAAAATTATTAAAAGTTTATTTTTTAATTTGATAATTAGTGCGCCATGGAAAGTAAAAACTTGACACATTGTCAATTTAATAGTATCATGTATTCAAATATGCCAATAAAATAAATAGCACTTGCAAAGGAATAATTATTTTATTCTTATAGGAAAACAAGTTTAGGTAATTGATTAAATTTAGGAAAAAGTACACAACGATAATTTCCATAATACAAATAATTAATTATCAACTGTGATCTCTCTCAACCAGTCGTCCGCCTATTTAAATACATTTTTCGATTCTTATATGATTCTGTTTAGCTACTCGTCTAAGTTCAAGGATGCTGACTTCTTGACAGGCTTGCCTTATTCTGGCACAAAGTTCATCGCAATTTCTGGGCCTTGTTTTACAAACTTTATTATTGACCATTCCCCAAAAATAAAAATCGAAGAGTGTAATATCGGGGGAACTCGGAGGTCCAGTTCAAAAGGACTGTCTAGCGCAAAGGAAATTTTTGGTTCAACCATTGACCAATCCTTGAATTGTGGATGGATACACCATCTAGCTGTAAATACATATCCCGTCACACATTAAGAGGAAGATTTTCAATTGCATACCAAACTTTTCCATCGAAGAAGTTAACTAAACGACCAGCATTCAATGATTCACTAAAGAAAAAAGGACCAATTATTCGGTTTTATAAAATCCCACACCAGACATTGACTTTTAGGGAATATTGGCCTTTATAATTTATAACCCAATGAGAATTACCTCTAGCCCAGTATACAGTTTTGGAGCGATACAACCCCAATAGTGGTGTATGCAGCCTCATCAGTAAACATAATATTCTTCAGGAAATGCATCATTTAAAAAATTACCTTGGGCCCAATAACAATAGTCTTAATATTTTATTATTATCACCTTCTTTCAATCTATGTAAGAACTTATAGGGCTTGATATAGACGGTATATAGGGCTTCATTTTGTGACGAACGAAACATCTGATTTTATCCATGCTAATATTCAGTTGAGACGATAAATCTCTAAAGATCATGCATGGATTTGCTCAATTTGCCGCCGATATATCGTTATCCTCAGGATGTGGGTGTATTCTACGAGATTAATCTTTTTGATGGATTTTAATAACACTGCCAGTGTACAATGGAAGCACGTTCAAAAATCATCAAAAAACCGAATTATTTCGATTTTTGCTCTTAAAGTCAATGGCATTAATTACTGTGATTACTGACTATAACTTAACGCAATAAACTTAAAGTTTAATCTGACTGACATTTAATGACACTTTCCATGGCAATTCTAATTATCAAATTAAAAAATAAACTTGTAATATTATTGTTGAATTTGTCTGTTATTTTGTGATAGTTTATTTTTAAACCGAATAAAACAATTTTTACTTTGTTATTTATCATTTCAATTTTTTTAATTTTTTAAATTTGTGTGACTATAGTTTCGTAAAAAAATGTTACATTATTAAACGTTTTAAAGTAGTGTTTGATAATTTAACATTGTTTTACGAAACTATAGTCACACAAAGTTAAAAAACTAAAAAATAAAAGTGAGAGATAACGAAGTAAAAAAATTGTTTTTTTCGGTCTAAACTTCGGCAATAATTTTCTGTGAAGACCAAAATAATGAAAACATTCAAAATGCGAATTTTCTCACGAAATTGGGTATGTGGGGCTAAATAAACAATAGCGAAAATATAGGTCTTCATCTTAAATGTGACACAATGTTTATATATATATATATATATATATATATATATATATATATATATATATATATATATAAAGTAAAAGTAAAGTGTTTGGGTTAGAGGCGCATCAGCAACTAGGCTATTTAGCGACTGGACCTACAGCTTAACGTGGGTTCCGAACCACGGTCATCAGCTTCGGACAAACCCAGGCCAGCACCCCCCTCGGGCTATAAACCCTTGGTTATGTGCCTACCTATAAGTCTATCAGGAAACCTACCGACTGGCGAGTGACCAACGCAGAACACTTCTCAGAAGGCATCCGGCCTTACCCAGCCTTTAACTGGCGTGACTGAGGGGTAATTCGTAGTCGGATTTTACACTCTTGCCTAGAAACAATCAGAAACATTTAGGAAAGATAAACGGACAGAAGAAAGAAAAAAAAACCATCCGAGCGCTGGAATCGAACCAGTTACCGCTGCAGCGCGGATTCGGCAAAGCAGACGCTCATACCGCTGCACCAACGCGACCGGCTATATATATATATATATATATATATATATATATATATATATATATATATATATATATATATATATATATATATATATATATATATATATATATATATATATATTGTATTATTAAATATATTTATTATATAATTTATTAAAAAATAATAATTATATTTTTTAAATTAATAAAATATATTATATTTTTATGTTGTTTCTAAGACATAATTAATTTTTTAGAATGAATTTACCATATATTTAAAAAGCGTATATGGTGTTAGTCTGAATATAAACAATTAGTTTATTTATAATTATAATGTTGATCAGAAATCTTAGAAAAAATAAGAGTAATTTTTATTACAAATCACAAAAAAAACTTTACTTTGATATAATTATGTGGAGTAGAAATTTTTGAAAGTATGTTAAAAATAAACACAAATGTTTTGTTCGTTACATAACATCCTGCCGTCATCTGTTTAGCTGTCGCTGAATGGCAAAATTACAATAAAACTTCCATTTTACTTGCACGAAAAGAAAATCGTTATGGGGAAATTGAATGCCACCAAATTGATTAGGCAAAACCAATTACCTTCCCGTCAAAGTTGATGTAAAAGCTAATACAAGACTTACTGAATAATTTCAATAGCACCTAAAGATATTAAATAGACACGGCATTATACTAATCCGACATGAATGCATGAAAGGAAGTTAAAGTGAACACCTTTGCCATGAGCTTTATTGTTTAGATATAATGGTATCATGAAAAAAGTTGATTAAACTAAGCTTGGATGATGATGAATGATCCTTCACGAGTTGACATTAAATAAATAAAATTATATTTTTAAAGTTATCCTGGTGTATCGTACTATCGTTTTCTGACTACATAATATATTGATTTTGAATGTTGAATTGGGTCAATATGAAAATATCAGTCATGAAATTATCTTCAGAGGAAAAATACCGCTATGCATCGAAATGGCTACAGGACTATACGTTCAATAGTTAAAATAGTGTTGGAACTGGTAATGTGTAAAAGTATTTTGAAAGGTTTAATATATATTGTAATAACAGTACTATGATAGTATTACCAGTATTAATATTATTATTGGTAACCTTATCAATTTTTAAAAGGGTCTCCATGATTTTCTGTAAGTAAAAATAAAAACTAAATTTAGATTAGATTTTTTGTTTAATTACTGATTATATAAGTGGAACATTTACGAAAATATCTGATCTTTGCATTAAACAATATATTTGATTTATATTAAAATTTTATTTACATCGAAAACAGAGTACTCTTTATGTTTTGAAAATATAATCAGATATCATCTGGTTACTGATTGCCATATTCTATCGTGTCATTGATCCAATTTTTGCCAAAGCAAATATATATATATATATATATATATATATATATATATATATATATATATATATATATACACACACATATATATATATATATATATATATATATATATATATATATATATATATATATATATATATTTCATTTAAGATGAAGACACCCCGACATTTTCGCTATTTGAAGGAATACAAATTTGAATTTTTGCACAGTCATACAGATTGATGGGTGACGTTTTTTAAGATACTCAACTGAAATCTGAACTTTAAATACCAAGTTTCATGACAAAATTCGCATTTTTAATTTTGTCCTTATTTTGGTCAGGTTTCAGTTGAGTATCTTAAAAAATGTGACTCATCCACCTGTATAACTGTGTAAAAATTCAAATCTGTATTCCTTCAAATAGCGGAGATATGGGGGCGTCTTCATCTTAAATGCGACACACTGTATATATATGTATATATATATATATATATATATATATATATATATATATATATATATATATATATATATATATATATATATATATATATATATATATATATATATATATATATATATATATATATATATATATATATATATATATATATATATATGTATGTATATATATATATATATATATATATATATGTATTGTTATTTTTCCGGGGGTACATCCGGTTGTCGAGTTGGTCCCTGTCGGGAGTTTGCAGACGTTACACCAAAATCTCAATTTGGCATCTTCGGTGCTTACTATCGCGAGGTTCGTGACTGTCTGGGCCTCGACATTACAAAGGAACTTCCACGGCAATGATCCCAAACACACCGCCAAAAGTGTGAAAACTTAGTTGGATACACACAATATTGTTTATTTATCATGGCCATCTCGGTCACGGGACTTAAATTGTATTGAAATTTTGTGGAAAATTGAACTGGTGGAACTTTAAGGAAAATATCAAATTCCAAAAAATTATTGGAGACTGTTAAAAACATCTATTATTCCATTCCGGTTGAAGTGTACAGCAATGTGCCATAGTTTTGGAAAATAAGGCTATCCAACAAAATACTAACTAATAAGTTGATTTTGTCTAGTTTGTCCTTGTTATACTAGGTTAAAAGTTCGTGGAGCAACACCGAAAGCAGTAAAATAACTATATAATCTACTACATTTTGAAGTTTTATATATCATATGAACATAGGTGACGTGTCAAGTCGATCTGTCAATTCATTCGTACAAAAACAGCAGCTTAAAGTTACCAGTGTTATTTTTAAAATGGAAAATGTTGAAAATCGTGCAGTTATTAAATTATTTGTAAAAAAAGGTTTAAAGACAATGAAAATTCATACTGAAATGGTACATGTATTACGAAAGTCTGCTTCTTCAAAAACAATGGTTTGTAAGTGGGCAGGCAATCTTCGTTCTGGACGTCCAATAGGTGCAACTACTGAACAAATAATTAATTCTATACATGATTTGGTTATGGTTATGGATGACAGACAATTCACTTTGAGTGAAATTGCTAAGGCCATGGACATCTTAACTGAACGGATGTTTCATATTTTGAAAAAGGAATTGGGCTTGAGAAAGCTATGTGCAAGATTTGGGCCGCATTTTTTGAATTCTGATCAAAAACGACTTCGAGTAAAACTTTCTAACCAACATTTGGATCTTTTTCGAAATAATAACATATATTTTAAACTTCGTTTTGAAATTATTGATGAAATATGGGTTTACCACTATGATCCTGAATAACAAACTGCAAAGTGGACTGAGCCCAGTTGTTCAGCTCCGAAGCAGCCAAAATGGTCAAAATCGACCAAAAAGGTTATGGCATTAATTTCTTGGGATGATAAAAGAAATTTTGTTAGTTGATTACCTTCAAGCCGGTAAAACAATAACAGGACAGTATTACTGAAACCTTTTGAATCAACTGGATGCAAAAATTCGTGAGAATAGACCTGGTTTAGCGAAGTAAGAAAATTTTTCATCAAGACAGTGGACCGGCTCACAAAGGCGTTCTTGCAATGGTCAAATTCAAGAAATTACCCTACGAATTGTTGGAGCATTCACTATATTTACGAGATCTGACCCCCACTGGCTTTCATCTGTTCCCAAACCTCAAAAATTCCTTCGTGGCAAGCGTTTTACATCAAATGAAGATGTTATAGCAGCCATAGGTGAGTATTTTGAAGATCTTCCTGAAAATCACTTCAGAGGCGGAATAAATGAATTGCAGTACCGCTGGCAAAAATGTATTGGGCTTAAGGGAGAATGTACGGAATAATAAAGCCATTTTTTCAACCATAAACTTGTTTTATCATTTCCGTTCCACAAACTTTTCAATTAACCTAGTACCATCAATTCTTCTATTGGTACCTTTGGTGTGATGCACTAAACTTGAAGAGATTTACCACTAAACACCAAAACACTTTTTTGAACCGCTCGAACTGATTAAATCATCTCCTGATGATGCTAACATGGTTGGCGAAACGTGCGTCGAGCAGTTCAAAAAAGTGTTTTGGTGTTTAGTGGTAAATCTCTTCAAGTTTAGTAACCTAGTACTACTTTATTCTTTTTTCTATGTGCTGTTTCTAAGCATTCTTATTTTTGTGACAAAGCTATTTTTTATTGAAAGTTATGCATTTTTTTGAAGTTTACTTTACATTATTTTTTGTTTATATTCATTTGATGTCAGTCGATTATTTCATTTGGTTTGAGATATAAACTGTTCTGCTCTAGTTTATTCATTTGTTGATATAAAATAAAGATTATTAAGATTCAGTTCTAAAAAGCAGTTTAAATCATCTCCCGATGACCCTAACGTCAACCTAACCTAACGTGGTTAGTGAAAAGAGCGTAATCATCTGGTTTGTAAACAGTTTTAATCATTTGTATTTGTAATTGTAAACAGTTTTAATCATTTAAACGTCAAGTAGTTTCAGTGCAATTTGGCGTCAGTGGAAAATCTATTGAAAAGTTTTTACCGAGAAATTACTAAAATGATGTTGGAATAAACTGACTCAGGGAGATATTGCATAAAATACCCATGAAACCAGAAAATAAGGTAGGAGAAAAAAACTAATAAAAGTCCAAAAATATCTAATTATTAACAATTAATTAATCTATTTTAAGAATTATTTCCGTAATTAGCTGGGATAATTTCTAACATTTTTGATGATACAGTTTGTTGCCATGCATATATATCATACATTTAATGAAATTAATTTCTTCGTGTATGTTTCTAAATATTTACAATTATGGTTTCGAATATCTAATTATAGCTGCACCTACCATTTTATTTTTAAGTGACGTCAGCACACTATTTAATTAAACCTTTCTTCAAAATATGTTTCATTACACTGAACTATAACTTTATCGATATAAGGATCCAAAAAAACAAATGAAGCACTCAGCTGCTTGAACCATTCCAACTAACCGACATTCATCGAGCACAGCAAAAAATTTAAATATCCCAAATTGTAACCCTTCAATTCTGGGGTGTGGCCTTGAAATCGTCGGGTGGGGGTTAATAATTATGCGGCCCCTACAAATTAAAAAAAAAGAGTGGAGCCCATCTGCATGTACGTCGTTTTACGTTAATTTCTGTTCGGCCGGGGTAGGCACGTGAATAATAATGAGCGTTGGGACAGAAAACATCCGCTCTAAAGGGACCCAAAGGAATAACCTGAAGGGACGTAATGTCTACAGTAACTAGGTCGGTAATGGGTTAGGAGGAAATTAATTATGAAATGGTCCGATGGAGTTACGCTGTATTAAAACTGGGTTATACGGTGCGGAATAATAATTATGAAGATGGTAGTTGCAGGCTGATTAATATCCTGAAGCGTCATTTTAAAGGTTAGCTGTAAAACATTATACTAAGATATAACAAAAGTATATATGTATTTTCCTTTATTTATAAATAAAGGATTATACTTCACACCTCATAGGTTTAATCATTGTTCGACTTTTTGCTCTGACCAATAAACATTCCTTCTTCCGTACTAAAGAAATTTCATTGCGAAATATTCAGTCGAAGGTTTTTTAATAAACACCTTAAAATGAGTGAAATAAGTCGCGAAATGAAAGCAATTTTTTGGCATTATTTTAAAAAAGGCTTCAAAGCGACTGACGCCTCTGGTGACATCTGCGAAGTAGAACGGGAGGCATGATTCTTGGAGTTAGGGAAAGATCAGGTCGTAATAATTCAGGTTCTACTTAGGTCAGTTTGAGAGAGTACACATTGTTCTTGCCGAAAATATCCGGCTTTGGTTAAGTATAAAGTTATCCTGTGACAAGAACCTAACCTAACCAAACCCAAGGCCACAGACTTATTTTCCCAAAGCACATTTTCTAATTAGTTTCAGGTAATACAATCTATTCACTAGTGTTGCATTTAAAACTTTTAAATAATTATATTTACCAATGCCATATCATCGTAAAGGTGAAGCTTATGAAATAGTTATGTGTTAAGTAAAACCTAATAAACCATTTTAACCTAAAACATAGATACTTTCTTTTTTATTCAATGTTTTTGGTTTTTTAACAATTATATAGTACTTTTTCAAGTTCTTCGCTATAGCTTGTTTTTACTTTTGTCGTGCTTGCCTTCTGTATACCATTGCACTCAGTTATGTTCACTTTTATGTCCAACTAACATGAGAACTAGACAAGGTTTTGAAAAACTCGAAATTAAGGTAGTCTACAAGAAGCTAGTTAAAGAAGTCCTGGGAAATCCAAAGGAGAAAGGAGAGCAACATAAAAAATCGGGGATTTATGAAATTAGTTGTCAAGATTGTGATCAATGTGAAATTCGAAATTTCGTTGATGAACCACCCACGATAGAAGATTATAAATAAAAAAAGACTTTTTGAAAAGTACGAAATGTTTCGTATATTATCGACAAATATTTCGCGAACTTTCCTCATATATTTTTAAATCAACATATAGGGTTAAAGATGAAAAATCAAAATCCAATACCCATACTACATCCTAAACATATTTTATAAGTTCACGCATGATTATTTTGAATAATTATTTGCATAAACCTTTAAAAATCAGCTCATGGGCGCATCCATAAAGGGGTTGCCGTTTCGCACAAAAGCTACCAAATCTCTTCGGCAAACCTGCCATTGTGTACCGATAATAACACGCATTTTTCTTATCCAGCCGACCGTGGTTTATATCATATATTTCTTGTCTGATGATAAAAAAAAGGGTTGGCATATTCCTAGTACCCACGTTTAATAAATCGCCGATTTAAAAAACCGTTACACCAGTTGTAGTGTGATATTTTCTACCTGTCTGAAAAAAATATTAACTTACATTTTCGTCAGTTTTATTACTGATTCTTCTTTATTTCACTTTCATGTAAGCCCTTCCTTTTGTGAATCTTTATATATGGTATATTTTGAAAAATATACGAGATGTAAAGTAACGAAGATTTAACTTTAGATTTAGAAATTGTTCCTTTACATCAAATTGTTTTGACGTTAAATATATGTCTTTTTGAACTTGCTGCAGCTAATTTGGATGTATTTTAATACCAGGAACATGTATTAATCAGTGTTATAGAAGATTTATATTGTATGGTAAGCTGAATTACTAGGGTGTAACAAAAGTATTTGCGTTTTTGAGGTACATAGTTATTTGCTGTTTAAAAAATTTGTACCTGGAGGTTGTTGATGAGGAAAATGAAGAACCGGTAACAGATAAGAAGAAAATGCTCAAATAGCAGAACCTACAAAAGAAGAAGTAGAAGAGATTATAAAGCAACTCAAAAATAATAAGGGTTCAGGGAGGAATAGAATAGCGGCAGAAAAAAAATTGCAGGAGATGAGCTAAAACAAAAACTGTTTGAACTGATCATTACAATATGGAGAGAAGAAAGAATGTCATTAAGTTGGGACAATATCACCTTTATACCTATCCTAAAAAAACGTAGACCAAACACATTGTAATAATTATAGAGATATTCCTTTGTTGGATACTTTGTTATAAAATAGTAGCGATATTAATCAAAAAGAGGTTAGAAGGAATAATTAATCTATAGATAAGGGAATACCATAAATATCAAAAGATTGTATAAGACATTATTAAAACCAACTGCATTGTATGATGTAAGACATGAGTACTTAACAAGAAAGAAGAAGAGAAACTGTTAAGATGGGAACGTAGATTAATCAGAAGGATAACTGGAGGAAAACAAGACTGCGGTGGCTGGGCCATATACAGAGAATGGGGGAAAGTAGAGTAGTGAAAAAGATTCCGTGGGAACGAATACAAGTCTTTGGAGGTGAAAAACTTTTCTTCAGGTCTCAGTTTTTTTTTCCGCAAAAAGTGAGCCATGGACCGGAACAAGTGGTAATTCGATGGAGCAAGATCGAGGCTGTATGTTCGGTAAGGAAAAAGTTCAAAGGTACTTCGTTAATTTTTGAGATGGTCATATGTGAAGTGTGTGGTCTTGCGTTGTCTGGCTGCAGGAAGACTTTTTTACGGTTGACCAAAGCTGCATATTGTTTACGGTTGACCAAAGTTGAGCCGAATAGTGTTCTGAATGTATCTCCATGCCATCGGGAACCAAGTCAAAGTGAATTATTCCTTAAAAATTGCACCAAACACATACTATGACGTTTTTGACAAACCTTTCTCGTCTTGATGCCGGAAGAGCTAATTTTCCGGGCGTAATCCACTGCTTTACGTCATTATGATGGTTCAAATAAACACATTTTTCATAGCACGTAACAACCCGTTTGAGGAACAAAAAATCAGTAGGGTTTTTTTTGAGGAGAGTTTTACACACTTCAACTGACGCGTGACTTCAACGTGGCGACAGTTCATGAACGATTAGACCTTCTACAGATTAGACCTGATCATTATTCCTAGACCTGGTCCTACTTTCAAAACTCATGTCTCTCTCCCGGAACTACGGTGTGGATTGATACGGCAGCTTCCCCTTTTACGTCGCAGATCTTACGAGGAGTGATAGTAGCTTTGCAGCCTTTTTTAAATAATGTTTTAAAATTGCCTTAATTCCGCGATTTATTCATTTATTTTTACATTTTTGTTAAAAATCGTCGTTTGAATATTTTGAAGTGGAATTACTTTAATACTTGCAGAATACTTGCGTCTCGTTAAATGTTCTGCAGTCATTCATTCTACGTGGTACCTCCAGTGCTGTACAATATTTTGACCCATCTAACAACGTTTGGAACTCCAAATTTCCTCATACTAAATGGATGGTTATTTTATTGGATGGGACCAGTTTCTCTCTACCATTTTGTTTTGGCACCATTTATTTTCATGATGTTTGTGATAGTTTAGGTTTGGCTGTTATGTAGTGCATGTAAGATTTTCTATGTATAAATATAAGCTAACCGAACGCAATGAAACTGTTTAATTTACATTAAAAAAATAATTCAATTAGGTGAATTTAGGCGAAAATATCATAATCGCCCGGCGCCTCATAAAATGATAGTTAATAGCTTATTCAAGCAATTTCAAGAAATCGGAACAACTGAAGATAGGTTCCGCATCAGAAGCCCAAGAACAATGCGAAGAACAAGCGAGTCTCCATGAATGTCGATTAGAGAATGTCGATTGAGAAGTGCCCATGTTTTCTTATAAGATTCAAACTGTTTAAGACTTGCACATAATAATAAGCAATCATAATACTGAAAATACATAATGATCCACTGCCATCAAATGCACAATTTTCATGCAAAATTAATAATGAGCAATGAAACTCATTTTCATCTAAGTGGTCAAGTGAATAAACAGAACAACCTTTTATGGGCAAAAGAGAATCGTAGTTACTTTTATTAAATTCCATTACAAACTCCACTTAAAGTTACAGTATGATGTGGTACTCAAGCTCTATCATTAGACCATATTGTTTTGAAGAAGTGGAAATACAGTTACAGTCAACGATGAACACTATACAGACATGATTAAAACTTTTTGGGGCCTCAATTGGAAGAACAGAGACTGGAGAATATGTGGAGATAGTGTATATACTGGAGATTGTGCCACAGCAAACCCCTCATGTGAAACAATCAACATTTTGAAGAATATTTTCCCTAGTCATTTTGAAATGAAAATATTTTTTAACCCTCTAGATCTCCTGATTTGACATCTTCGCATACTTGTTATATGTATTTATGAGGAAAGTTCAAGGACATATTTTCCTTAACATAGGAAGGATGTTTAGGTCGTTTCAAACAAATGTATTTCTCTATAAAAACATGTTATATATATATATATATATATATATATATATATATATATATATATTTGCTGTATTGATGAGGAATATTTTAGATGCTTTTAAAAGTTTTTGGAAAGAAATTTTTTTTTTTTTTTTGTGAATACGAAGGTTGCTATTTATGTATCTGGAATAATAAATAAAAACAAATATTTCACTGACAAAGGTTTTATTGTTTTTCAAAATATTCTACGCGATACTCGATAAACTTTTGCATACTTTTAAACCACTTTTCATAGCACTTTTTCCATTCCGATTCAGGTATCTCCAAAACATGCGTATCAACCGCTTTTCCTGGCGTCGAAAATCGTTCGATATTTTGACCGGTCAAATATTGAGTTGTTCGGTCCGAGGTGTGAGAGCTCGCATTGTCATGATGAAGAATGATCCTACGTCGTTGGTTGTTTTTTCTTATTTCCTCTAAATAAACGGCTATGCACCATTCAGACCTGACCGTTCTACGCGAACAACTTTTGTGGGACCCATACAGTTGACTGTTGTTTACTTTCTGGCTCATATGCACAGATCCAAGACTCGTCACCTGTATAGGTGTTATACAAGGCTTTTGATACACCACAATTGTATTATTCAAATAACACAATTGTGGTGCATTGCATGTGCTCAAGCATTTCTTTGCACCAATCGATATAAGCGTTTTTGTTCGATTGTTAAATTATGTGGAATCCAATGTGTACAAATCTTTTTCACGGCTAAATGTTCATGTAAAATCTTGTGTATGCTTGTCATACTAATACCTAGGACGCTCTTGCTTTATCAGTTCCCGCACAGTATCGATGTTTTCTGCCACAACAACCGATTGTGGACGATCTTCCTTAAATTCACCCGTGAACGAACGACGGCTACGTTTGAATTCATTAAACCAGTGTATACAGTTGTTTTTAGATTGTGCTTCATCGCTAAAAGTCTAAGTGAGCTGTTGGATGCACTATTGTTGAGATAATCCACGTCAAAAGTCATAGCAAATCATCGTACGATAATGCTCATGAGTTTATTCCATTTTTTGACTGAGATGAAACGTTCAAGTCACTAAACAACACAAATAGCGTCCATATGATAAAACGATCTGAATACGTAAACAGTTAACAATGTCAAACTTTACGACGTATACATCAGATGGCGCCTAGCAACACCATTGTTGCCAATTCCGAATACATAAATAGTAACCCTCGTATATTTTAAGCTCAGAGAATAGATAATAATAACTAGGGTGAATCTGGAGAATAGGAATTCTGCACGAAAATGTTCGTATCAGTGATACCAGCCATTGAAGTGTGTTTTGACTTTATCATGGTGAACGTATTTTCGTGATCCCAATAATAATCTGTTAGTTATGATGGCGTGCTCACCTGGTAAATAAGTAACATATGGAAACTGTCGCCATGACCTTGCGGACAAGAAAGTGAGACGTAAGTTTGGTGGAAGTATTGGGCCATTTTGCCGCCATTCCATATGTTACAGTTTTGACAATAGATCAAACTGATAAATCCCTTTTACCGAGATCAATCACCCAACAATCTTTCAACCTTGTTTGAAGCTGTGTTACTAAGGTTTTTAATTACTTGGCAAGAAAGAGTAAAATCACCTAATACGCCGGTCGAATCATTTATGTATTGCCTGTTATAATAAATTTTTTTATAGATAGATTTTATGACAGCTGTAATTTTAATTATGTCCAATTAATAATATTGCAATTAATATCTGCAAAAACCACTAACGCACACTATACAATCGTACCATAATTGGAAAGGACAAACAAAATGTATCCAATTATCACCAATGCAAAGAAAAATTACAATAAACACAATTTCCAACGATTACAACAACTTTCCCTCATTACCTAGCAGCCTCCCTTTTTCGTTTAGTTCATTAAACTTCAAAATGTGCAGAAAGTTGAGAATGAGAGAGAGCCGCGAGACTGGGTCACGGTCTAGTTTACACTTCCTTCGACGCTGCTGCTTTAATTTTAAAACGGGACGAGAGAAACTCATCTCTTAAAAACAGTGGTGGGGAGCTATGAATGAACGGGAAAGACCCCGCCGACGTCGGGTGTGGCAGAGGGGGCGGGGGCGGTTCTCATTCAGTCTGAGCGCTAACGAACTTTATCGTCGACTGTGCTTTCGGGCTTTCCGCGTTTTCCTTATTACTCACCGAGCCGAGGCACTCGTTATCTCGAAAGTCTTAGAGAAAGTTCGGTGAATTATAATTCGCTTGGGTTAGGTCAGTATCAGGTTTGAAAGGAATAATTGAATTTTTAATACTGAAATGTCGTGTTTTGAGGAACTTTCCGTCTGCTTTTTTTCTTCACCGGATTTTTTTCTTGTTGCATAATTTAGAGGAAAAATGCCTCTATTTGCATCACAAGATAAGAAAGAATTGCTATTTTTAGGAGATATAAATACAATGATCAGTTAACACAACTTATAAAAAACACTATAAAACACTATTACAAAAGGCTTAAGTTTTCGAGTATTTAGTTCGCCAAAATGCAAAAAAGTGTTGGTGGGAAAACTCAGATGTGCACGGTGAGATACAAAATCATGTGGTAATATTACAGTAATGTAGTACATTTTTTGTTAAAGCATTCATATAATTTTCTGATTTTTTTTTATATGTGCCAAGATTTGAAAAATTGGATGGCTGTTCTTTACTGTACTCCAGAAAAAGTTTTTTGGTATGCGGTGATATTTGAATCAACAAAATCTTTGGAATCTTTTCATATTAGATATAATATAACATAATATAATATAACATAATATAATTTAATAAGATAATAAATTAATTTATGATAACTTAAATAATATAATTTTATGATAAAAGAGTTAAAAGAACACATTTTGTTTGAATATATAATTCGAAAGCTAAGATATTACCATTTTGATAACTTAAATATCACTCAAATACGTCAAAAAATATATCAAATTTTTGGTATCCCTCTGGATAGCCGTTTAAACTGGGACAGCCATATATTGACTAAACGTCTACAGGCGTAACTCTTGCATAAAAAATATATTAGTCATGAGTCGTAACCACTAACTAAACACTATCAACAAATTGTTGAATTATAAATCTATACTGAAACCTAAATAGGTTTACGGATTTACCAATTTCCAGACATTTTTGGATGTTGATTCGTCTAATTTCGCTAATTGCGATCAGTATATCAACCATTCTGTCAGAAAGTATTCTGTACGTAATCGCACATAATCATTTTATAATCTTTTTTTTTAACATTTGCTTCAAATATTCTTGTAATATTTACAACGAATCACATATATCTAAGTTATTAAGTTAGTTTCGGTCAATTTATAGAATAAATATTATGGAAATATTCCGTACTGATTGAGATTTTTTTGCACGACATCCTTGAATACATTTCAATCTCAAACCTGTTAAAGCACCGTAGCTCTATACGTGGCATATATTTGTGAGCTTCCGCATATATATTTTAGGCTCTCATAAAACAGGTAAAATTAATGCTAATCAAAAATATTTTCAGATGAATGTTATGTAAAAATCAGTATTTCAGATGTGCAATTAGGTTGTGCGGTAACATCGAGAAAAATCAAAACTAGTTATAGAAAACTTTCACCGAAAAACAAAACAAACTATCTACTTTACCAACACGCACTAGTAAGCAATAATTGTATTTCTTCTTTGTACATTTTTGATAAGTAGTTTATCTTTGTATGATGAAAAAGTATCGTTGAAAATGATGTTTTTTTTTTAGTATGTCTATCATTCTATGAAATATTTAATGCTTAAGATAAGCAAGAAAGTTTTGAATAGAATGAAAAAGGGGGTCAGAAAGGGCGATGCCATGTTGATGATGGAAAACTTCCTCTCGAAGTTCGTTCGGTTCTTCTGTAATTATTTGTAATAATGAATATATTTTATGATTTTCAGATATTTCATTTACAAACGTTCAGCCTGTTATGTACATAGCTCACTGCATATGGCACGCTTAGCAAAAAATTACTTAAATATAAATTATTAACATTCTTAATATTTCACTATAGGGAGTAAAAGAAAGTACTTCCGCAAATTTAACCAGCGATTCTTCACATTATTTTAAAGAAACATTTTCTTTACTAAGGTCAAAAACCTCCCGAAAAAAAAATTGCAAAGTTATTAAATAACCAATCGAAAGGAAATATGAATAAACACTTTAACCTTCATGAGGGTGCGCGGTCATTTGTTACGGAAACAGTCGCGCGTAACTTTAGACTTATTAAATATATTTCGGATTAAGAAACTTATTAATTTATTTGTGAGATTGGGAAACTTGATTATGGATCACACTTTATTTATTTAGACACATTTACTTTAAATTAGGAAACAATTTGGTAACGAAAATGTTGCTTAAATATAAAGTAAAATTGAATTTATAAAATTATACTCCAGATCAAATAATAAAAAACACAGCAGTTTTTATTATTTACCTGTATGTATCTCTTAATTTTAAGTATAATTATATGTATACGCGTTCTCTTTGGATTAGGAAACATTTTAACAGCACAACTCTTACGTAAACGTTAAACGTAAAATTAAATCAAATTTATAAAATTTACAAGATTGATAATGATAAATTTTTATTATCTGCCTTATTTAATTCGTTACCTTAGGTTTAGTTTTCTTTATCATCAATATCTTCATCACGGTAGCATTCAACGAAAACGGTAACGAAAGGTAGTGTGGTCGCGGCAAATATTCCCCAGACAAGTCTCACATTGTGTCTTGGATTGTCTCCTCTTTTTAGCAGGACCAATTTTGCAGCTTTTTCTGCATGCCTTCTTCGTTAAATGAGTTTCCTTCACGTATGTTTAAGTGGTCCCAAATTTGTCTTTTGAGTTTTCTGGGTACCATTTTAACTAGGGTGGCCATCGTAGCTCTTCTCTCTATATATTCTTTTATCAGCTGCATTCCCAATTTACGTAAATATTTTCGCTTTTTTGTTTCTATAACTACTTTATTTGCCCTGGCTTTTATATGACCGTGGCTTTTAATATGACCGTGGCGTTTATTCCTGCAATATCTAGAAATCGAAAGTTTGTCAAAGGTCATCTGTCATGTGTTGTTTTATCTTGACGTCGAATTGTCAATTTCACTAATTGATCTTCACCTGCGAGCCATTTCTAGTAATAAAAAATAGAATAGAAGAGTATGAAAAATAGAAAATATGAACTTTATTAGACGCTACTGGAAAAAATGCTATCGCGAAGAGCGTCGCCCGTAATTTCTCCGACATCGGCCGCGCGTAAACTATTCGACGTTTACACTGCGATTAAAACAAGCGCTGTCTGCAGGAAGGGGTATATAATCTTTTGTCTACCTGGTGTGCCTATAAGAAGCTACTAAAGAGTTGGGAAATACTTGTGAAATAGTTGTAAAATTTTACTCTTTATTCGACACTGCGCGCCCGCGAGAGGGTTAAGCGAATATGTGTAATAGCAAATTTAGCAAATATTTCTTGGTTTTTTTTTAATGAGTGTACTACAAATAAACTAATAAGCATTATTAAATTAGTTTTTTTAATTAACAATCATGTCCTTTTTATAACCAAAAATGTAAGCTCTCCAAAATTCTGAAGAAGCTAGGCGTATTTATGGACAACGATACCCAGAACTCCTGCGTCTAACTCGGCGAACATTTGTCCAAGTTTCTTAAAGACTTTTGACTATGGGTAGTATGGTTCCAAAATTTCAGGAACGTGGGCACCAGTGAGGAATCGGTTCTGAAGTCAAGGACAAATTTTACATCTTGTTGAAGATGATTCTGCCAGAAATACTCGAAGTGTGCACGACAAGTTGGAGTTGTCCACTTGTTTGTATATATTACATTAAATTAATAAATTAATATCAAAACTATTTAAACTAAATTAATAAATAAATAAAGAGCAATTATTCTACCCTACTGTTATCATGTACAAAGGAAAAAACTACTCTTACCCCCTGATTTTTCTCCCAGACAAAAATGTTGTGAAGTGTTTATTGACTATAACCAATGGAATCCAAATATTTTTGGTTCAATATTTTATCAATTGACGAAGCTTCTGTTAGGACAAATGGAATTTTCATAATTTCTACAGCTGGGCAGATGAAAATCTCCACGCAGGTACTGGATAAATAATTCCAACATGAATGTTCCATTTTGGGTGAAATCGTGAAAGATCAGTTAAGTGGTTTTGTTTTACTCCAAATAATAAATGAGCAGGAATATTTAATTTTTTAAAGAAATGAGTTGCCAAATTGTTCACAAAATGTTTCCATTTAATTGTGTTTGAACTTGTGGCATTTGTATGATGGCGCACCAGCTCATATAAGCCACCCGGTTGTCGAGTACTTAAATAATAATTATAGGAAGAAATTGATCCAATCCTGTCATTTCTCTTGATCTTAATCCTTTTGATTTCTTGTTTTGTGGACATATGGAAAATCTAGTTAATAAATCTGAAATAAGCGATGAAAATCACAGACTCAAATGGTGGACATTTTGAAATTTAATTTAATAAAACAATTAATGTGTTTCTTAATTTGACGCGAATGGTTGAAAACTAATTATGCTGTGAAAAATTAGTACTAGTAATTTCAACTTTAACGACGACATTAAACGACAATAATGTGTAAGATTTCTTTTTTTGTAACAAATCAGATATATGCTGAAACGTATGGAATGAATGGCTATAGAAATATTGCATTTTATTTTCAAAAACCTTAGTTGGCATATAAAAAAAAACTAAATTCCGTTCGATTGAAATAAACACGACGATGTGACGTTGCCAATTGTTAAGAAAATTAAAAAAAAAATGGTGACCTGTTTTCTACGGAAATGGTTGCCTTTTGGATACATGTTTTAAGGAAACTTTTTGTGCAAAAAAGGTAAAGAATCATCTACTAAATTTGCGAAAGCACTTTTCCTTATATCTTGTGTATTGGTCTTTAAATTGTAGTTGATTTTGTTTTATTTCGACTGAAATGGTCACATATTTGTTTGAATAAAATGAAAATCACAATAACACATAATGTAACAGTCATCTCTGACTTTTCGGTATATCTAGGAAATATTTACCAATGCAACTGCTCAACTCGTCGGTTTTTTTTTTATTATCTCAAAACTCGCAATATATACGAGAGTTGCTATTTATGTATGCGTAATAATAAATACAAATAAATATTTCGCAATGAAAATGGCTTTATTATTTTTCAAAATTTTCTCAGCTATGATCGATACAGTTTTGCTTACCTTTGGACCAATTTTTATAGAACTTTGTCCATTCCACCAACCATTTCTTCTGGTGTCGAAAACCGCTGACCACATTGTTTATTCTGCACGCACGGGAACAAAAAGAAATTGTTGGCTACCAAATAAGGACTGTACCGTGGATGATCTATCAATTCGATGTTTTGACTGGTCAAATATTGAGTTGTTCGGTCCGATGTATAAGAGCTCGCGTTGTGATAGTGAAGAATGATCCTGCGTCGCCGGTTGTTTTTTCTTATTTCTTCTGGCAAACAAATGGTTGTATACCATTCAGAATTGACCGTTCTACGATTCTCTACTGGTCCTGAAACCAGATACCCATTACCCCAATAGGCCCCAAACAGGCGACCATTTGCTTCGTACTGCTTCTTGCGCGAACAACTTTTGTTGGATTTGCTGTTTACTTTCGAGCTCATACGCATAGATCCAAGATTCGTCACTTGTAGAGACGTTATACACGGCTTTTGACGTACCACGATTGTGTTTTTTGAGGATTTCTTTACACCAATCGACATGAGCCTTTTTTTGAGCGATTGTCAAATTTTGCGAAATCCAACGCGCACAAATCTTATTCACGGCTAAATGTCCATGTCAAATATTGGGTAGGCTTGTCGTACTAATGCCAAGAGATATCTCAATCTCACGGTATGTCACGTGACGATCTTGCTTTATCAGTTCACGCACAGCGTCGACGTTTTCCGGCACAACAATTACTTTTGGACAAGCTTCTTTAAAATCGTCCGTGAGCGAACGACGGCCACGATTGAATTCACTAAATCAGTGATATACAGTGGTTTTAGATGGTGTGTCATTGTCAAATGTCGAATTAAGTTGATCGATACACTGTTGTTGACATAATCCACGTCGAAAGTCGTAGTAAATCATCGCATGGAAATATTAACGAGTTAATTCCATTTTTTGGAATTAACTCGTGAATGAACTTGTGGAATTAACTCGTAATAGCAACCCTCGTACAGAAACTCAGATATCTTCTGAATATTTTTTTGTTGTATAAAAAGTTCTAATCATCGGCTGACTTTACGGATTATTTGATCATCTTTGAACAAAATATCCATAATATTAGTAATGTAGAAAGGGATTGGAATTTGTTATAACTTTACAAAACGTAATAATGTAATGTTAACCAACTTAATTCTAAATATGTCTACAATAAAGTGTAACTCTTAAGTTATTTTTGCCTAATACCCCCACACTCTTTTCTACTCTGGACTAGCTTCTTCATCCCCTTTCATTGAATGTTTCTTTGTTCTGCTGTATTTTCACTTCATCTTGCCTGATTTTGATAGTATCTATATGGTACTTGCACTCTCGCCTCTTATATTCTTCGGGTAAATATTTCTTCCGACACTCTATTCATATCACCTTACTATTTAAATGAATAACAGGGCGTTTTACTCTTTTGTAAGAAATTCATTGATTGATCTGATTCCATTACACATTATATTCTATACATTGGTGATTCGCAGGTTATAATGTATCGTCTATTGTTACTGTTAGTAGTTGGATGGGTGGCCTTTCGATATGAGGTCAGTGGTCAATGGTCATTCGATATGATATTTTAACATGCACGAGTGTAAAATTCAACAAGGAATGGCCTTTCGGTTAAGCCAGTTCGAGACTGGGTAAGGCCGGATGCTTTCTGACATATATTCAACGTTCATCATTTATCAGTGAGTAGGCCTATCGAGACGCATAAAAATTAGTACGAACCAAGAGATGATAGCCTGAGAAAGTACTCAAAAGTAAGAGTATGAAATTCAATAAGAATTCACCCTTCGGTTACGCCAGGTCGAGACTGGGTAAGGCCGGATTTTTTCTAAGTGATATTCTACGTAGGTCATTCGCCACTCGGTCTCTCGAGGCCTCTCGAGAGACATAAGGATTAGTACAAACCAAGGATTGACACCCCGAGGAGGTGTTAACCTGGGTTATCGACGTCTGATGTTTGGACCCCACTTTAAGCTTAGTTCTCTATATAACCTCAATTGCTGATGCCTCTTTAATCGTAAATCCTTTACCTTTCTATCTCTGTATTTTTCACATCTTAACAAAACATCTTATTTCTGATACGTTTATTTGCCTGCTATTTAAATAAAAATAATATTAGTAAAATATTATTTTCGATAAAACATTGTGAACACGATCAAAATCGATAAAAAATTTACACCCTATTAGGGATCTTAATTAAAAAAATGTCTGTTAACGTCAAATAACTATATAGACGTCCGGTGGATGTTATTCCGATCTTCGAGTAGATAAAAATAAAAATGGATCCACCGGGCACCTGTTCGACCGGTTAATAAAATATTATCAGACCGGAATAAAGGACTGCTACCATTAACGAAACGTAAAAATAACTTATCCTTTATTTCCTTTAATACGGACCCGTACTGCATGTCATAATCCATTATACATTTCACATGCCGCGTGTTGAACTAACCTGAATATGAAGAAGAAAAACACGGCAACCGGTAAGGAGAATGTCACATTCAGAAAATATATGAGACAGGTAGTTTATGACACTGGAGTACCCTACAAAACTACTTTTTAATTAACTTGCAATTGCTTGGTGTGTAAAAATGTATTCTTGAAATTATTATAGCAACTCATGGGGGTTATTAAATACATTGTGTAACAAAACAGCAGATCTCAGTTTCAACAAGAGCAATTTGCTTTGTTCTATAAATAATAAGTTTTGTTAAACCCAGAATTTGTATTATAAATAATTATAAATAAATACACAATTTATTTAGCATATGCAGCTAATAATAACAAAATAAAATCAATATACAAAAAACAATAAAAGTAAAAAAATTATAAGTAATCTTAACAAAAGAAAATACAATCAAAAGGCAATAATTAACACTGTTCTAATGATAAAATACTCTATTGGTTCAAATAATAATTTAACAGTCTATTAAATACATGCACATTAGGAACGCTCTCCAGGTGAGTGGGCAAAGCATTGAAGAAGCAAACACCTTCCCAAAACAATGTCATCTAGAGATCAGTAGTTTTCACAATTGGTACATCATAATTGTTCCTAGAATGGACATCGTAATAATGCATATTTACTCTTTGTACCAAAAAGTACTGAAATAATGGGGCAACAAATTATGTTTTATTTTATATATCAATGGAGTGTTCAATAGCCCTTCAATAGCCCAAGCAACTGAAAACTAGTTCAATGACCGCAACATTACCTCTATCGGTATATACCTATTATAGTTAAATAGTACACGCCTAGCCTATATTCTGTTATATTTGGCGTCAACCAATACTTTCCTTATTACATGATATCAGCACAAACATACAATGAGTAAAATGGGGCAATATTTATTGTATACAATCCTCTTTGACCAGGGTAATAAATGTGACGATATACGACTAAAGAACCCTATTTTTTTCCCCAGTCTTTCTACATAGATAACTGACATGATTACAAAATGTTAGCTGAGGATCCAACAGTACTCCTAAGTATTTAATTTAATTTACAATTTCAATATCACAATTGTTTATATTTATTTTGAACCCTAACTCATTAAATCTTTTGCAGTTTGCTTTAGACCGTATCACCAAGCCTCTTGTTTTCAGTTCGTTTAGACATAGCTATCTAAATAATATTTCCAGTTCACTATTCAATGTTTCGACCATTTCAGGCAAATTATACCCAGATACAGATATGAGAGGATCATTTGTAAAAAGACTAATAAAGCATTTATCCAATATTGTAGAAATATCGTTGAAATATTTCAAAAACAGCAACGGGCTCAAAACACTACCCTGAGGAACTCCCCAAATACTTTCCCTCTTTACCGACATTTTTCCTTCAACCCTCGTTCTATGATGTCTGTCTGTTAAGTAACTCTTGATCCACTTCAAGGCTTTTAATCTTACACCATAACTTAATAATTTTTTACACAGTATATCCCGGTTAATAGTTTCGAATGCTCATTTTAAATCTATAAACACTCTAAGCACAGTTTTTCTGTACATGTCATGCATACTGAATAGCCGTCTCACAAGAATGTTTTAGCCTAAACCCTAATTGAATATAACAATTCATTAGCAGAATATAACAATTCATTGGTTTCAAAATAAGTTCTCAACTCTGTACATACAACAGTCTCAATAACTTTATCAGCAACAGGTAATAAATTAATTGGTCTAAAGTCACTTGGTAGACTAGGCTTTGATATTTTCGGAATTGTTACAATAATGCTGGATTTTAAGTCCTCATGAAATGTATTCGTTTCAAACTTGTATTAATTAAGTGCAATAAAGGATAACCGATGAGACATTTTTTTTTATTAACCTTATCGTAATTTCATTGTCACTCGTACTTCGTCTTTTTAAGCTAAACACAACATTTTGTAATTTATTTAGTATTACATGTTTAAACTCCCTGGAAAGAAAAAACTCCCTTTTTCCTCCCAGGAAAAATCCTGAGTCTTGCAGTCCCGCTCTTCGATACTCTGTTCTACTTCATTCAAACTATGGAAGTTAAAGTTATTTAAGTTCACCTCCGTAGGTCCACAGTGGCCGTCAAAGTCGATTCGAGAAAAATCGGCACGCCCCTTACCATTGCGTAGAAATTTTTTTATTGTTCTCAACATTTTCCTCCCGACCCCTCTACAAGCATCGATATTATTATTAAGGTACTTTTTTTGTCTAAGTCGCATTATGGACAGTGCAATATTTCTTTTCTGCTTATAAATTCTCCAATCCTGTTCATTCTTTGTCAAAGAAAATCTATATTTCTATACTTTCTAAAATCATACTTTCAATGATAATTTTAAATTGTTATATAATAAAAATTATTCTAAAACACTAAATCTTTTAGAGAGCCTAATTTTGGATATTTTGCTAATTGACCATCCGGACTTGAATGGTTCACCGTTATTAAACTTATATTACCATCCTAGACGTTGAAAAAAATGGGTTTCGCCACTATCATCTTAGTATTATTAGGTCGATGGACAGTTTAGGTTGTTATTACTTTTCTTACTGTTAGTTTAACATAGTTTGTTTTTGAAAAAGGCACTGTGTGTCGAAACAATTGTTATACATACAATTTTAAATATAGTGGACATTTTAGATATTAATCTTTGCCCATTTATTTAAAATGAATTTCCATCAACTATCGGCTACCTCAGTTAAATTTAATATCAAATTTCTTGCGAGTCTCTCGGGTAGGGGTTAACCGACCACTTTCAGTCTATTTGCAGCATTATAGCATTAGTAGTCGCGAATCAGTAGAACGGTGCAAAATATGTGTTCGCCGTTAAGAATATTACAAAAATATTAATTGTATGTAACAGCTTAACAGTCACTTTGTCGCCAATTCAATATCAATTGTAATGATCTGGCAATGTCTAGACATGGTATCAACACATGGCTCAAAAACTTTATAGAAACTCGTTCTGTATTGAAAAAGAAGTCTCTAGGTAAAGAAAGAACTTTAGGTACCCCTGTAACCATAGAGAAAGTTTGTCCTCAGTGGGTATTTCAGTCAGGAGTTTACGACGCGCTTTGTATGAAGATGTGAAGTTACACTTATTCCAAAATCCATATAATGCTTATGCTGACAGTTCAAGATCATGTTATTCGCCTAACAGTGCCTGGTTCTTTTGGATGAAAAGCCATTATCACGACTTGTTTCTGTCTGATAAATCACCCTTTTAGGTTTTGTGAATAAGCAAAATTTTTGATATTGGTCTGACGAAAATCCTCGCAAACTAAACGAGAAACCCTTGTTAACGTACCAAAGTTACAGTACAGTAATATTTTTTGGCATTATTGATTTTTGTTTTTTTTCGAGACGTTTTAAATCCAACAGTTTTTTCCATCCAGCAGGTTTCTTCTTGTCAATGATATGTCATCATTGAGTTTGAGTAAAATGAGTCGACTGTTCACACTGCTAGGGTATCAATTGTTACTCAATCATGTCAATTCCAGATATAGGGATATTGCCTTGTCAGCGAAATTGTCAGGTTTAACTCCATGAGATTTTTATTTATAGGTTATTTGAAGAACAATGTTTACGTTGATCCCACGACAGACAACTTCTACTAACCAACTGTAAGTAATGGGTAGGTGAGATTGGAATAGTGTTTTGGAGAAAATAAGGTACCTTGCAGATTGTATATTTAAAAAAACGAATCCTTTTTTTCCTTCTGTAACGTGGTAGATTTTTTTTTTAATATCCCAATCTGTTACTGAGTTTTGTAATAACCGAACTGCGTCTATCAAACAGTACATAGTCGAATTGAACGCAACGACGGTTTTTTTACAGGTCGCGACCCTTTTCTCAACAAATCTTGTACATAATTAATACTGGAATATTTTCGAGTCCTGACAAACTGGATGGTTGGAACTACTACCCAGTTCACCCAGAAAAGCCGCAATTGTGTAAACTGGATTGAATTTCTTTCAATAAGCTTGATTTTCAAATGGTATTCGTTCTTGCTGTTAGATGTATTTTCAATTAAATCTTGAGATTGTTGAATTTCTCCTTCTCTTCTATGGCTCTATAACTCCGTACGGGTCTTGGTCTCCAGAATCTTGTTTTTCCAGCTGTTCCTATCACCAGCGGTTTTTTTGGAGTTATTCACTCCGATGTTACGAGCCTCACTCCTGGCGCCAGCCTCCCACCGTAGTTTGGGTCTTCGTATTTTATGTCTGCTTCCTGACATTGCATTAAAGGAGTTCTTGGTTTGGTTAGTATCATTTATTCTTAAGAGGTGCCCTGCTCATCTCAGACGTGTGCCCTTTATGTATGAGACGATGCCCTGGTCTTTGTCTCGCTTGTAAAGTTCATGGTTATACCTCTTTCTCCATGTGCTATTTTTATAAATTGGTTGATAGGTTGTTCTCAAGACATGTTTCTAATACACCTAGACCGTTTTGGTCATTTTTGGATAGGATCCTGCTTCACTGCCGTATGTTAATACAGGCCGGATTAGTGTTTTATAGATTTTATTTTCTTAGAGATGCGATAAAATTTTTGATCTTATGGTTCTTTGAAATCCATAGTAGCATCTGTTCGCTAACTGTTTGCGTCTTCTAATCTTGGCAGGCATGTTGTTGTGCATATTTACACATGAACCCAAGTACTTGAATTGCTCAACTCTTTGTGAGGTAGATTTGCCAATTGTAATGTTGTCAGGGAGATTATTGAAATATTGTTACGTATTCAAAATACCATTATTGAACTTAGCTCAGAGTAAATAACTTTGAAGATAAATAAAGTTGATGTTTTAAACTGGTGGTCCAACGGAAATCGACGTTTTTTATGAAGCCTGACTTCATTAAGTTCGGAAAATAATATCATTCAAGAAAAGTTCGTTGTTACTCTTCCCAAAGTTTCTTCATCGATTTTTTCAATTCGTTCAATAAAGCGGTTTTTAATTATTCCAGTATGCAAAAACATGAAATATATGCCTAATTGCAAATGACCTCAAAAATATAAATCAAACATGGAAAGGTCCGGTGAGCGAGGAGGCCACTGACACATAGCGAGATATTTGTTCGATTAGGCAATACAGTTAGTTCGAATTGGGGTCAATGACATCCGATGTTGAAGTGACGACTGAAGAGTCGTTGCGGAGACGACACAAACTCACCACCTTTGACAAACGTATCGTATGCAAAAATGCAGTGTTCTCAAGTCCACAGCAGCATAATGGGTACTAAACACTACCATAGAAATAGTCTAAATTAACCTTATAGTACTACCTCATACGATGATACAAAAACGTACGTTTCCAATGGACCAAGTTCTATTACTTTTATGGACATTTTAAAGTATCTAATTTACAAAAGTCATATTAGTAATTTACCATTATTTAGTTACTTTTTTAATTTTCTTTTCACATTGTTGCAAGGTTGAACTGGTGCTCTCTTGCGTAACATCTGATTATGCTCATCATTGAATTCGAAATCATTTATAAGATCTTTGAGTTTAAAAACCGAATCACTTAGAGCTCGTTCACTTTTTTTCATTTTGTCCATCCGCTTATTAAAATCTCGCGTTCTGCACAGTTATCATCAACGGTATTTCGCCGTGCTGGTTTTCTTCGTAAACGAATGCAATAAAACGCACCGGGGCACATGAAATACCCATCAATCAACTTTAGTCGCATCGTACAAGGCTGTAAACGGACTGCACATCCATTTGCGCGGACGCGGGACCTATCAAACGTTTTTCATCGGTATTGTGGCTCGTAACTCATCCGAAAACATGAAATGTACAGGAAATGCAGGTGTCGAGAGGAAGGACGTGAGTCGATTCCGAGATAACCAGGTCTGGGAATTTTTTACCCAGGGGTATCTTGTGAAAATAGCTATTTTCAATTAATTAGCACTATTAGACTCTATCATATCGACTAGATATCTTAGTTAGACATATATTCTGATAATTAACTTGTTTGAAATGTTCCTGAATGATTAGTGTACATAACTGGCAACCGATACTGAGTTAATCAGGTAATTAATCCATGTGTTTTATTGAACTTTTGCATAATTAAGAAAATAATCTACCTATTACCCAAGAGAAAGTGAAATTTAATTTTGCCACCATCTCATAGCCTATTTTTTGTCTTACATTATCTTGTTAGTTATGCATTCCAAAGTTTCAATAATAATCAAGTAGTTGACAAATAATAACTAGAAAATAAGTTTGTTTTATTTTTATATACTAATGAGTACTTTTGCCACACCAAATAATAATTTTAATCAATTGCAATTTAACTGACGTAAAAATTGCAAAAACCAAAAAGGGGAATTCGATATTTATAATTTTTGCCGATATTTATATTTTTATTTTGATATTTATATTTTTAATTTAAGAAAGAAATACTTTTTCCCAGTACATTTGTTGAATATCGATTTTTTTTATTCAGTTTTTAATGGATATTTCTTATTATAAAATGTTAATGTAAAATTAGAATTATTACTGCCTAACTTTAGTAAAGTTTAAAAATGAGATAGACTAACATTTAATAATGAAGGCAATTTATATCGCATATTATAATGAGATGTCAAGAGTGGATTAATGGAGTAGTCATCGAATGTGGATGTTGAAAAAGTACGTTCAAGATCGATGTTTAAAATTTTTGGCCGTCAGTGGAAATTTTTCGATAGTTCAATATGTAGCGAATGGGATATGTAGCGAACAAAAACCAGATATGTTTACATATCCCCGAATCCTTTACCAGCGCATATTCCCATTTGGTCATACATTTTCAACCCTGAACTCTGAAGATTATTTGCCATGTCCTGTGTTCGATGACCACTGAGCATCGATGGTAATGATTCCAATGGTGTCGAAAATAACAACATTGAAACATCGAATGGCACCAAGAAGAAATTCTGATTCTGTTTCAGTGTGCATAAAGGTCAAGAAAGAGTGAGATGGTGACGTGCTGAAGTGATCAACATCAGTTTATGAGAGCTGTATAGTCGTCTACCCTTACCCGGTTGGCATACCACATTTTTCAAGATAATTAACTTCATATTGCCAGACTTTCTTTGAAATTCTTAAAAAATGTTTTTGTCGATATGTTGCAATCGTTAGCAAATTCTCCCGATCCACTGCATTCTAAGAAAATTTCTTCAGCCTCAACAGATTTTAGAGGCCAAAAGACACAAATTATTGATATATATATATATATATATATATATATATATATATATATATATATATATATATATATATACATCATTTCGTTAAACTGATGTCAAGAAGTGTATATAAAGAGTTTCCCAATAAGTCCGATAGGATTTGAATTTGAAATAAAACACAGAAAATTCGGTTGAAAATGGTGCTTGTTGTTGTATTAGATGGTATATTTTATGCCATTTATGATTCAAACAAATGACTATCAATCAATCAAGTGATTATTGTGATCAATCAAGTGACTATCTCGACTTTTCTTGCACTGGTTGATCCATTTACGCGGACGCGGGACCTATCAAACGTTTTTCATCGGTATTGTGGCTCGTAACTCATCCGAAAACATTAAATGTACAGGAAATCCAGGTGTCGAGAGGAAGGACGTGAGCCGATTCCGAGATAACCAGGTCTGGGAATTTTTTACCCAGGGGTATCTTGTGAAAAATAGCTATTTTCAATTAATTAGCACTATTATACTCTATCATATTGACTAGATATCTTAGTTAGTCATATATTCTGATAATTAACTTGTTTGAAATGTTCCTGAATGATTAGTGTACATAACGGGCAAACGATATATATGTATATATATATATATATATATATATATATATATATATATATATATATATATATATACATATATATATATATATATATATATATATATATATATATATATATATATATATATATATATATATATATATATATATATATATATATATATATATATATATATATATATATATATATATATATATATATATACACCATTTCGTTAAATTCATGTCAAGAAGTGTATATAAAGAGTTTCCCAATAAGTTCCCGATAGGATCTGAATTTGAAATAAAACACAGAAAATTCGGTTGAAAATGGTGCTTGTTGTTGTATTAGATGGTATATTTTATGCCATTTATGATTCAAACAAAATATCAATCAAGTGACTATCTCGACTTTTCTTGCACTGGTTGATCTGATTGGCTCAATTTTTAATGACTCGGTGGAGCATATCGGTTAGTACGGCGACTATGGTTGCTCGAATGTTGGCTTCAAGTTCATCAAGAGTCTTGAGTTTGTTGGAGTAAACTTATGATTTAACATAGCCGCAAAGAAAATAGACTAAAGGTGCTAAATCATAAGATCTTGGTGGCCAGTTGCTAGGGCCATTCCGTGAAATTACCGATTCTCCGAATTGATTGCTCAGTTCATCCTTGCCAAGTCCATCGTAATGAGTACTATGTGGCAAGTTGTCTTATTGAAAATATAGTTCGTCCGCATCAATATCATCAGTTTTCGGAAAGACAAAGTCGGATAACATGGCACGATAGCGATCGCCATTCACAGTGATGGTCCGTCCTTCGGCGTTCTTGAAAAAATACGGCCCGATATGCCACCGTATCTTAATCTACACCAAATAGTGGTTATTTCGGGATGTAATGGGGCCTGATGAATCACTTGTGGGTTTGACTCACACCAATAATGACAATTTTGCTTACTGATGTAGCCGTTTAATTAAAAATGAGCCTCATGACACCATAACACCATGACGACCATGTTTTGAACGAAATGCGCTTTTAGTAGCAACAAAACATTTCGAATTTTAATAACAGTTTTAGACATTCTCAAATTCTCAGTTTCAAAGTAGTGTTTGAGAATGTAAAATCGTTTTATGAAACTATTATCACACAAATTTAAAAATAAAAGTGATAGATAACAAAATATAAAATTGTTTTATTCGATTTATAAAAGATAATATTCTAAAAAATTAAATATGGGATCTTAAAATAGAATTTAATGGTTGAATTAAAGGTAAATAAAATAAAATACAGACCATTTCCATACAGTCTTTCGTTTGCTTTAATCATGGACCAATAATTTTGAACGCTTCAGTGAGTGTGATAATTTTTACCGTACCAGATTTTGGCATAAATTGCAAGCGAAATAAGTTAAGCTTTAGTTTTAATAATTTGATGATGTTAACTTAGTTAGCGAAATGCATATCGAGTAAGCCAATGGTTTCAAAATTTTCAAATACTATGGAGGGTGTAAAGGTAATAACTTTCGTAAATTTAACCAACGATTCTTCACATTATTTGAAAGAAAAAAGTTTCACACAACAACAACAACAAGGTTAAAAAACCTAAAGTTTTCACAAAAAAAAAATTGCAAATTATTAAATTGCCAATCGAAAACCTATAATAAGGATTATCATTCTAAGCTAATATGTGTAAAACTATATTTGGCAAATATTAATTGGCTATTAATTAACCAACAAAATAAAAATAAATTAACGAAGATTGCTAAAATAATTTTTATAAATTAAAAATCACGCCATACTTGAAGTGGTAACGTCACGTTGACTAAATGAGGTGATTCCCATGATAAAGGGCGCTTGCGACAAAAATTATTTCAGCGTGTGAATGTCTATTTAAATTCAATTTAAAACTAAAATTGTATTCTGTGCATGAATATCACGATATTGATATTGCTTCTTATTTATGAAGAAGCTGCTGCCAAGTAGATTCAAAATATATCAGGACGTTTTTCAATGTCCGTGAAAACTGGTTAAAACGGTGCCAGGATTGCATAGATTCAAATTGTGGGCATTTTGAGCATTTAATTTAATAAAATATTTTAATACTATATTTTCTAATATGACATGCATCGTTTAAAATATCTTATGATATGATAAAGTATTGCTAATAATTTCAACTTTGACATTAAGTAACTTTTATGCGTAAGTTTTGCTTTTTTTATAAAAACAAATCAAATTTATACTAAAATATATGGAAGGGCGTAGAAGAAAATAGTGCTGCTGAAGTATTTTTTTTTGCTTTTCCCTTCCTCCTTTTTACTTTTCGTGCTATTGAAACCCTATACAGGAGGTGAACCAGGAAAATGAGTTAAAGGAAAAAAACTGAACGGAAATAAAATATGGTGTTTTGCTGTGAAAAATTGTTTACTGTGATAAATGCTGGAGTGGCAGCACCCCAACGCCCTCCCTAACGAACCGCCAGTGAATAAATGGCTATAAAAATCATAATTTATTTTTATATAATACCACCTTAAGGGGATAATGAAGCAAGAAACTCAATTTTCTTAACAATTGGTGATGTTAATAACACGCACAAAAAAAAGAAACAAACTATATAACAAGGACAAACTAGGCAAAATCAACTTATAAGTTAGCATTTTGTTGGATAGCCTTTATTTTCCAAAACTGCGGCACATCGTCTAGGTATGGAGTCTATAAGATTGTGGCAAACTTCAGCCGAAACATAATTTCAACAGTCTCTTATTGTTTTTTGATATCTGGTAATTTATTGGTATTTCATGTTTTCCTTAAAGTTACACGCGTCTTCAAAATTTTTCACAAATTTTCTATAGGTTTCACATCTGGTGACTGAGATGGCCAAGGTAAAAAAACAATATTGCTGGTGTTCAACCGACATTCCACATTTTTGGAGGTGTGTTTGGGATCATTGTGGTGGTCGAAGTTTTACCATAATGGCATATGCTCGTCGCCATAAGGCAACATAATATTCTGTAAAATGTTTAAGTAAATGTTTTGGGTCCTGTTTTGTTTTATATAATGAATTGGAGTAACCCACCACCATGTTTGACGCAACCAATAACATTTTTTGAATTCAAATGTTCATTCACTCGGCACCGAACACGTATTCTTTCATCATTACCAAATAAATTTATTTTAATTTCATGGGAACATTTTTCCAATGTTCTCTATTTAAATTATTTCATGCAAACTCCTTACGTTGTTTTATGTCTTTTTTATTCAAATAGGGAACTTTCTTTGCAATTCTGCCATTATAGCCAAATTGTTGCAAATCTCGCTAATACTTCTCGTACTAATTGGTAACTGTAATTCCCGTTTGGCAACCGTCGAAGTAAAAAAAGGATTTTTACACACTTCGCGAATTTAACGAGTATCTTCTCGACAAGAAGTTTTTGCGTTTCCAGCCTCGGAATTGCAATGAGATCTTTTCAAAGTTGGACAAATAAATGTATAAGAAGTTTTCTGTTTTCGCAATTGCATAATTAGCCAACGTTCTTCGTAGCGTTCTTCGTCAGTACAATATTTAGTGCAACCCATTGTATATATATATATATATATATATATATATATATATATATATATATATATATATATATATATATATATATATATATATATATATATGTATTCGATTTTTGCCGGGAGTACATCCAATTGTCCAGTTGGTCCCAGTCGGGAGCTTGCAGACGTTTCGCCAAAATCTCATTTGGCATCTTTGGTGCTTACTGTCGTGAGGTTCTTGACTGTCTCGGAGGTCGAAGACAGTCACGAACCTCGCGACAGTAAGCACCGAAGATGCCAAATGAGATTTTCTGCAAGCTCCCAACAGGGACCAACTCGACAACCGGATGTATTCCCGGAAAAAACCCAATGCATGTTTTTCCATCCGTGAAGCAGTACGCACAAACATACAGTGCAATAACTGTACAATAACTGTATAATATAAATATATAACAAAAGGGAAAATATATTACCAAACTTAGTTTTAAAAAATATTGTAAACTATATCTAAAAAAAATTAGATAAGAGAACATGAAAATGTGGCCATAAAAATAGAACCAACTAAGAAACAAGTACAATACATACAATTTAGCAGTTAACAAAAGTACTAAATAACACATTTTTTTATAGAGCTTATAATTCTTTGACACATTTCTAATGGTCAAATTGGGAAGGCCACGGCAGTAAATCCACTTTATTATTTGGTTTAAGACTTTAAGGTTTAAGAGATTAAGAGATTGTTTGGTTTTCCTAGCAGTATGTTTCGGATCATTATCCTGTTAATATTTCCATACCGGCGGCATATTTTATTTTGTAAGAGGCAGCATGATTCCCCGAAGAATGTGGATGTAGCCAATTTGGTCAATTTTTTTTATCCAGTGAATTGGTCCTACACCATATTATAAAAAAGCTGCCCACAGCTTAATATTACCGCCTTCATGCTTTACAGTTTTAATAGTATGTTTTGGTAATTATTCTTGGCTCGGTGGTCTTCTAACACATCGCCTACCATCAGAACTTATTAAATTAATTTTTGTTTCATTGCTCCATGAAATATTGCGCCATTTCTTGATTTCCTGTTCACCAAACTAATTTAACAGATCTTGAACAACCTTTAAACGTTGTTTTACATTCTTGGCGGATAACAAAGGGACTTTTCTGGCTACTCAATCATGTAAGTTAATTGCTTGAAGCCTTCTTCAAATTGTTCTTGAACTTATTTCTAACCCCAGTTAATTTTTAATTTCGGTAAACGATTTAAATGGGTCGTTTTTTGAAATTTGTACAATCTACTTGTCAGTATGAGGGGTCGTTTTTCTTTTAGCACCACGGTTTTCGTGAACTGGTTGTTTTTTAGGGTATTTTCCACTATTTTTTATGAATGACCGACGATCCTTCCCATTTCCTTTAGTGGCTCTGTTTCTTTCCGCAATGTTAAAATCGGCAAAATTATTATTCGGCCAAGTTCTTATTTATATATTTAATTTCAACGCTTGGAATAAACAAAACGTATCGATAAATTAACAACAAAACGTGAAGAAACAATAATTACTGCTTTATAAATTTTATGGCTCTATTTTTATGATCACATTTTTATATTCTTTTTTCAACATTTTTGTTAAATATCATATTTACAGTATTTTTTTAAAACTATGTTTGATATTATGCTTTTTGTTTTTTATTATATGTTTATATCATACAGTTATTGTACTAATTACGTATGCTATTACAACTTTATTTGCCAAACAGTGTCTTTTATTGTAACGGTTCTATATATAATTAAAGAAATGTATACAGATATAACATCATGTCTAAAACTTTTATTATTGGTTTAATTCTCAACAATTTTTGATTTGTAATGATATGTGGAACTGTCGACTGAATGAAAAAAAAACCAAATATGCTTTTCTAATGTTATTTTTCTAATGGAAACAGAAGACGTATGCAAAACATTTGCGTAGGATCGGTTGACGTATACATTACTCCTGAATTACGTATCGAAAACATTATTTTGAAAAATAAATGGCAAAGAAAATTTATGCTCCCGATCCAACTCATTAAATTCCTCAAAAACTACCTATAAATCTTCGTTACTAGCAGCGGAGCGTGTATTCGCTCGATTTTTCACAAAGCAATCTCTCGAATGAATATTCACAAACACACATTTCTGATTTATGCGCGCCCATATGGGAGCGCGAGGAAAAAATGGTGTGAAATACACGCGTTGCGAGAACTGATGGGGTTAAATCGGGCCCGTAATAATCCAATAATACAGCTGCTGTTGCTAATGTTTCCTAAGTTGTTTCTCTATATCATAGAAATACCTCTTTATACCCATTATGTCATTCAATTTTATATTTAATGATATTTTTAAGACAAGAAAACTTTTTTTCTGTTAATTAAAAAATTATCGTTTAAATATACCATTATAAAATATATTTTGTTAATATATGTATATAAACAATTAAATTGTTATGGAAATTTCATATGTTTAAAGAATTTTTGGAAAAAAACTGGAAAAATATTCAAAAACTTTTATTTATACATTACCCAACAATGTTATTCAATATAATTCATTCGTGAATAGCTGAGTTCCTCCAGTTCCTTCAATCTTCATATCTATTCCGTTTAATATGTAAGGATTAATGGTCAGTTTAGTTAATGAAATGTTAGTAAACAGAATTGGTAATTTGCTTTGGTCACTAAAATGGACTATTATCAATGTTCCCTAGAGTCGAGTGAACGTGAAGTCTGGTAAATTAAATTTAAGCTTTTTGGTGATGCATCATCTAGATATTTCATGATCGATCAGCATTCAACTAATGGATTTAAAGTCGACCACGTAGTGGGATACGGTATCCTTGGACATTGAAATGAAACAAATGCTTATGATATTCCTTAAAATTTCAACTGAAGGTAAAACAAATATAAATTTGTGCAAATAAATGCTCATAAGATTAACGTACGGCACTATACATATGTGTAATGTATACATCATCATTTTTGATTCTTTGGTTTTTCGGGTCGTGTGGCTGCTCTAGCTTCTGAGAATAGGTAAACGTACAACGCTGATTGGAATACAATTGTTTGCTTACCCAAAATGATCACTTAATTTGTTAAAAAGAATTGAAACCCTCGCATTATCTTTCCTAACTATGTGCTCTCTAACGCAGCTGCTTAGACGCTTGACGCTTTGAAGAAACATGATATAGAACTGACGTCTCATCTGTCAGAAAGTCCTGATTCATCACCTTGTGATTTATTTGTGTCAGAATGAAGCACGAAACCATCTATGTAGGTGAATTTACAATATATATATATATATATATATATATATATATATATATATATATATATATATATATATATATATATATATATATATATATATATATATATATATAGTGTTAGATTTTCTTGGACTGCGTCCAATATGACAGCAGTAGCTGAGTGTCATCACACACCCAACCGTTGGGTTCCACAATCTCATGTGGAACACACAACAACCTGCGTCTCCGCCTAAATAAACATTTTTGTTGGTTGCTTGACCGGGAAGGAGCCCCACCTATCCCTTCAACTGTGGATAGGATCTCTCTATTCTTGATGGTATGGTATATGTCGGTGCCCTGATGAGTCTGAACCTCGAGAGACGAAACATATGTCATCCAGTTGAAGGGATAGGTGGGGCTCCTTCCCGGTCAAGCAACCAACAAAAATGTTCATATATATATATATATATATATATATATATATATATATATATATATATATATATATATATATATATATATATATATATAGCTTTTTGACTTCTTTGGACTGTGTCCAATGAGATAACAGTAGTCAGCAGTTATACACCCCCAACCGTTGGGTTCCACAAATCTCATGTGGAACGCACAACAACCTGCGTCTCCGCCATAATGAGCATTGATTAGTTGTTTGACCGGGAGGGAGCCCCACCCATCCCTTACATTAGAGGGCACATGTTTCGTCTGTTGGTGGTTATGGTGGTTAGACTCATCAGGGCACCGACATATTCTCTCTCGCCAAGAATAGGGAGTCCCTCCCCACTCCTGACATCTGTTGACTCATTGGACAGTCAATTGGGCAGTCAATTCAACATTGCTCCATTGCTTATATATATATATATATATATATATATATATATATATATATATATATATATATATATATATATATATATATATATATATATATATCAATTATATTAACCAGACCAACAAGATGACCAATAAGTGTTCGTACTCCACAGAGCGTTGATGTTGTAGGCGAGTCTGTCTTACGGAGCCCACGGCGTTTAATTCTTAAGCAAGCAGATGCGGTTGAAATGTCCCGGGATAGTGTTCGCAGAGAGTTCTTCATTTAGATTATATATTTCATCCATACCAGCTGCAGATAGTGCGACAACTGAAGGAAAACGATAATCAGTTGCGACAGAATTCTGTCAACAAATGATAACAAACATAAACAATGATGATGAACTTTTAAGCAAGTTGTGGATGTCCGATGACGCCCATTTTTATCTCACAGATTACGTGAATAAGCAGAACTACCGTTACTGGACAGACACAAATCCTAATGAAGTTCATGAGCGCCCTTTATACGTTAGTAAGGTGACAGTATGGTGTGGTGTTTTATTACATGGAATCATCGGATATTATTTTTTGAAAATGAACAGGGGATCACAGTAACTATTAATGCGGATCGTTACGTGGAGATGTTACAATCTTTCGTTACACCTGAATTGAAAAATTTTCCACACGTTCAAGAAACCTGGTTCCAACAGTATGGAGCAACATCATACACTGCACGGTAATCAATGGAAGCTGTACGAGAATTGTTCGGTAACCGTGTGATCTCAAGATTTGGTAACATTGTGATTTTTTCTTCTGGGGCTATTTCAAGAGTAAACTGTACACGACTTGACCAAGAATTCTGGACGAGTTAAAACATAAAATTTAGTAATAAACTTGAAGAGATTTACAACTAAACACCAAAACGCTTTTTTCTTCAGGATCAGGAGACATTATCATCTCCTAATGATGCTAACATGGTTAGCGAAACGAGCGTCGAGCAGTTCAAAAAAGCGTTTTGGTGTTTAGTCGTAAATCTCTTCAAGTTTAGTATTTCACACCAAAGGTTCCAACAGAAGAATTGATCAGAGAATTTAGGATTAAATTCACAGCGGTCAATGAGGAATCTCAACAGCAGATTTCAAGAATGCATTCGTACAGGAGGACGGCATCTAAAGGATAATAATTTAAAAAAAATGACAAATTCCGTTATTGTTTCTTAAATGGCAAATTTTGAGGTTTTAATTACTATGAATAAAATGTTTTTCTTCCATCACTCTTGCTTTTATTGGATTGTTAAAAAGTTTCCGTTTTTTGTGTCACCTTGTATATTTGCATTTTTGATGTTATCCAAGAGGCTAACAGCGAGGAAGTTGGGATTAACTTCATGTCGCTATAGATGTATTGTCGCTCGCGTACTTGATTGATACGTGATATAAAATTTGATTTGTCACGGACAAAAGAGTATCAGTAATTATTCTTAGGATTTTGAGCTGGACTCGTAGAATGATTCTATATTAGATACACTCGGAATACCCCACAGTCGTATGCCGTAATTTCATTCGAATTTGAGGATCACTTTGCAGACGGTTAACTTGCTAGCCAACGATAGTATGGTTTTTCTACCAATTAACTACTAGAGTTTGGACGAGTTTAAGCCAAGTTGTTTTCTCTTCGCAAATATGTGTTGTTTCCAGTTTAGTCTTTGGTCAAGTCTTATTCCAAGATATTTTGTACAGTCAACCTGAGAGCGTTGATACCCATTAAGTGTAACACCCAGCGCTGCTTTTTTACCCATTTCTTTATATTATCTGCAGCTTCTTGAAGTTTCTCAAATGCATTTTGTAACGTTTCGGTTTTGCCCCCGTTACATATGTGCCCTCATCCTCCCCAAAACGAAGGATCGTGTTTGTCCAACCCCGATCTCCGACAGGCATCACAGAGTCTCTGCTTACATCCGTATGGGCGGCGACCTCTCTTATCTGTCTCTGGAAACACGCCGTTCCGGGTGCAGATTCCGCCATCCCTATCCCTTCTAAAGACCCTTGTATTACCGTCCCGCTTGGTACGACCAGCGCTGCTTCCGTGAATTAATCCGGCATTTGCGAATCTGTCTGCCGCCGATCTGCAGCAAGGCGTGTTCTCCTAGCCCTTAGTATCGACAACCACGGTGAGTTTTCCGAGTCTCAAGGCACTTTTGTGATTCCTTCTGTTGTTATATTTAGGGTCTACTACAACCTCCATTGCAACCACGACACACCACTAAGCATACCGTACTGATTCCGTACGTTACCAATTACGTCACCAGTTGTGACGATCGAACCTAACTTGCTGTACCATTGTACCATACATCTTTCCATCATTACATCATTACCATTATTTTTGTTTATTCTTGGCCATTAAAACCAGCTCATAAATGTGATGCCGGCAGGCAAAATTCAACTAACTTTTTCCAATTTTTTTCTCTAAAAGTTTACAAAAACCTTTGCTTTCACCTTTCAAAATAAGAACGTATTAGATAAATTTGACAAATATATATTTAATATAATATTTTTGTACTTTGTCAAATGTATCTAAAATACATCATTACCGTTGCCGTATTAGCCGAACCGAACATCCCATACCTGTAGGCTGTATTACCACAGATATGTACTTAGAGAATAAACATTTCCTTATTGCGGGTGGCATAGGCCTCCACTGGCACCCAACTTTCGATTTTCTCGTAGTTATTGCTAAGCATCTATTTTCTTATTTTTTTACACATAATTATAATTAGTTTATTAGTTAATACATACATCTAATTTTATGTCAACGTTGTTTCTGTGCACCTAAAGCTCTCACCTACGTACCCAGCCTCGACATAAAAAGCTAGCCCGGTAAGGTGAGTACGTTACAATATCTTGGTACCTTGTTTATTGTCATAACTGTGGTGTCAAAGGTGGCTATGAACGTGTTTTGTGTTGTTAATAAATCAGCAATGAAGATAGTCAAATAAATTTCTTGATATACTCCTGATTTTATCGGATAGATTCCAATTACTTCTTCTTTATATTTGACAGCGAAATATGGGTTCGTTAAGGATCATAACAATATCTGATAGTATAGTATGGTGTAATAAATTTGGATTTAAGTTTTATAGTAAGCCTGGGTGCCATACTCTATCGAAGGCTTGTGAAACTTGTAAAAATACAACCAAGCAGTACTTTAGCGTATTACAGCGTTATTAATAATCTTCACTATCAGTGTCCTGGAATTATATTCAGTTCGTCCAGTGACTTTAGCAACATTTGGAACAACTTTTCAAAAAGCTTTGACAAGATAAGCAAAAGTGTGATGGGTCTATTTGATGATGCTTCCTCCATCGGTTTACCAGGTTTTGGAAAAGTTAAAATTGACGTATATTTAGGAGTAATGATAAATGCCAAAGATTAAAGGGAACCAAAACCAACCTAACTTAACCTATGGTAGTCTGTAAACCTTAAACAAATAAAAATATGATACAGGGAAGACAATATGCCAGGAAGAATATTAAAAAAAGCAAATGAAGAAAATGTTGGAAATAAAGATGCTAAGATAAATTTTACTGAAGGAAACATAATAAAAAGGGAGTTGGAAAAAAGTTCTCTCTGGCCTATCTCATTCACCTCTATCCTAATATTTCAGGTTCATTAAACAGTTGGCTCAGTTCCTATTTAACTCTTCATATCCATATATTTCCGACATTTTTAACTCGACGAATTTCCACATTCCCAAAATGTTATCTTTTGATGCTCTCACTATTCATTCTTCACTCGCAAATGTTACTTTGCTTATATCAGGGTATTAATTTTAAATTTATTGATGACATGTTTCTTAAAAATCTATTAAGGGAACAGACATTCACTTAATAGATATTAGTAATTAGTTAGCTAATAGCGGTTTTCTGTTATCAACCGTTCTTAAATTTTTTATATATCTGAATATATGTTCCGGAAGACTGGAAACATACATGCAGATTGAAATGTTGAAAATATTTTAATAATACAAATATTTTTTTTTTAGTTTGTGTTGCAATTTTTATAGTTCATGCGCAAATGCTTTCATACTATAATGAATGCGTGTCCATTTTCTATAAAAATGTTTCTAATATTTCATAAGGTGTTAATTATTCAATAACCAGTAATTTTGTGTTTATCTTCTGTCAATTTTTTCACCCTTGCCTATTAAGTTTCATTCAAATTAATGGTGTTTTTCTTCGGCTGTGCAAATAAAACACTTAAAAAGTCAGACTGCAACACGAAACCAAACATCCGATCAAGCAGCTCGTACCTGCCCTTAATTGTGTCAACCCTTTTGGGTGCCTTGAATAAACACCCTACGAATCGTATCCGTTCCCCTCAATTTCGTGTCATTTTGATATCCCTTACAACTGTTTACTTTAAATTGAAGCGTCTCTAAATTTTATTATTAATATGATATCCTTTAATTTTTTTTCTGGAAACAATATTTCTGTATAGCATACAATCCTTCAAAGTTTCGTACAGAAAATGTTGCTACTTATAATGTTTATTTACTTACTACTTATTACTCATGAAACCTTTCCATCTCACGTATTTTTAAATATTTATTATTATTGATATTATTTGTATACAACTTATAAAATCATAGTTGTATTATGAGTTAGTTTTCTTAGTAACGGGAGTAAACTGGTTGTAAAATTATTCATGTTTATTTATTTTATGACAATTTTTCTCATTCCATAACATAAAAAAATAGTTATAATATAAAAAATAGTATAAAATAACATGAAAATATTTTAGGTACCTTAGATTTAGACGGATTTAGACGAGTCATATAAGGATGGGCCAAAAGATTCATAGTTTAATGGATAAATGGCTCTGTTTCATGTAGTTGTTAAGTTCTGTTGGAAGAAGGTTTGAAGGACTGGGGCTTTTCATTTGGGCTGTTGTTAAATAGATCCATGGCTAAAAATATGATCGTATAGTTAATACGCCTTGTAGTAGACGCCTAAAATTTGTCACTACACCTAAATATAAAGGGTGTGACAAAAATCACGCTACCATTGTAATTATTTAGAATTTTAAAAAAATCTGATATTTTTTCTTAATATGTTTATTTCGTTTTTAAATTTTGTATTAATTTTTGAAAATTATGTGAATCACATGTGAGCCATTAGTAACAATGCAACTTTGTGTTCTTGATAACACATTTTCTATAACTTTTGTCAACATATCAGGTGTTAATGCAGTGATGCTTGCACGGATGTAGTCCATGAGTTGCTGTATGGTTTGGGGATTATTAAAATAAATCTTTTCCTTCAAAAGGCCTCATTAAAAATAATACGGAGCCATCAAATCAGGATATGATACCATTACAGTATTATAATTGCTTATAATTGTTTGTTTGCACTAGATCTTGAATAATTTGAATCTTATAAGGAAACATGTGCAAGTCACTAAAAATTTTACGTAAACTCTGTGGAGTTCCCAATTCCCCCGTTGTCGGCGTTTCCGGAGATTCCTCTACAGTTTGCTCCACAGTTTGCTCCACATGTGCAATATTTCCAGCGGTTTGTCCTATTTTTGGACTTCTGATGTATTGGTTTATCTCCAACTATTCCGAATTCTTGAAATTGCTAGAGTGAATGATACAATGTCGTTTTATGAGGCGTCGGGCGTTTAAGATATTTTCACTCAAATTTACATCGAGTTGCAATAATTAAATTACTTTTTTGAATTTAAATTTAACACTATATAACTTGCATGTCTGCACTGCACAACAACTAAATCCGAACTGTCAAAAATATAACGATATATCAAAAGAAATTACGTGACACTTCGTCGACTCATTATTAGCCGAAAAAGAATATATCAAAGAAAATTAAAATGAATAATGGAATATTTCATAAGAACAATAAACGTTTTCAAAAGTCCATGGCATGATATATTATGTCGATATGCATATCTGGAGAAATGATAAAATAGCTTAACAAAGAAAGCAAACGATATTTTTTAGACCTTCTGAATCATATGCAGTGAAAAAAAAGACTGCACTATATTGGGAACTGTAATATTAATATATAAAATATATAAATTAAGGATATAGTATGAATATCAACAATTTTCGAAATATTCTAATAGAGAATGCTACAAAAATTTTTTTATGGTTTTTTTTTATTAAAGTTAAATAAAATGTCTGAAATGATATTAGAAGACATCCAATGCGGAATAAGAAATGAATAAAAGATCAATGTTAATCGTGAAACAAATCATTGAAAGTCATGAGAACAAAAAAAGCAACTACATATTTGTTTCATGGATATGAACAAATGATAGGTTGGAATAATTAACGTCTGAAATAATTGCAAAGAAATACATTTGAAAAGTACCAGTACAGTGTCAACGAAACAGAGTATAATGAATGGGATATGAAGTCTGTACAAATACATGCAGGAGTTAGACAGGATTTAAACAAGGCTTCATAAGGCTATAATATTGTGTTTAAATAACTGTTTAAATAAGGTTATGTTTTGTTTTAACAAGGTTATGTTAAATCAAGTTATTAAAGAATACAAAATGAAAGCCAGAAGCTCTAACTTCGGATTTAGAATTATTCTATGTAAACAAGATAATATTGCTAATAGAAGTTTTAAAATACTTTCATATAATTTAAACATAAGGGACTTGTTAACTTCAATAAGGAAATAAATATCCATAAAACAAAAACGGTAATTGCAGAAGACGAACCATAAAATATGATGAAAAATATTATGTCAATCTATTTAAATACTTAGAGACGATATATATTATATATATATATATATATATATATATATATATATATATATATATATATATATATATATATATATATATATATATATATATATATATATAGTACAGGGAGTGTAGACCATGAAACTAATAACAAAATCAACACAACTGGTAAACTATATAGTGCTACAAAGACAATTTTCTAGGACATTAAAGAAGTCCCCTCAAATATCAAAACAAAATTTGTAAAATATAGTTATATCAATCTTTATCTATAATCGATCAGTTACATCGATTTAGAGTTACTTTCTCGAATTATATGTTTTTATTATGAGACAATAAAGCAAATAAAATAACATTGGAATGAGGCTCGCGAAAAGAATGCAATATAAGATAGAATACGAATTCAAATGTTTAAAGAGCATCTTCAACTAATAACATAGTTTAAACTAATAATACAACTTAAACATACAACGGCATAAAATGAGATTGCTGGAATATGTACTCATATTACTGAAGTACTGAAGATGACTGATGCAAAAGAGAGGAGAGAGGAAGGAGACAAATAGAAATAGACTAGCTAGTGATACAAACCGATGGAAACAAATATGGAAAATAACATTAAAAAAGGTAAGGTTTTTGGTACCAACCTAGGTATCAAGGGTTTCAGTATTAAGCTAACATTATTCAAACTTCCTGGTTTGGCCAAGGGTATCGAATAATTATCTTGATAGCAGTGCAATTTCTCACCAGGATAATGTTGTCACATGACAGATAATGCAGTCACATGAAACTGCATACGATATATTAAATGTAGATGATTAAACCAATATTTTGTGTTCTACTGAATAATTTTCTCTCCGACACTTTTTTATAAGAGAAATTGCAGTATTTTGTTCACCTAGAATACTCTTTAAGAGTATAACTATATCTGTCTGTCATAATTTATTTTAGTTAGGAAATTAAACAGCCTACTATACGACAGTAAAACTCCAATGTTATAAATTTACCCTTTTCGCATTCCGTCAGCCTACTTCCAGACACAAAACCGTACACAAGGTCCCCTCTCCACTCCCTCGACCTCCCTCTATCGCCGACCGTCTCCTCAACCGCCAACACCCCCCACCCGAATCCCCATGACACTACACACATGAACAGCGTGTATGGCGTTCGACATGTGCTCCCCCACCTCCCCGCTGGTGTGTGTGCGTGTGTGGCATACACGGGGCGTAACTATGGAAACGGAGGGTAGCGGGGGCGGCCATCATCCCTTAGCTGCATCGATAACTGTGCCGTGTTCGGTAGGATGCTGGGGTTAAGGTGGTTATTTATATAGGACGTCTAGGTTAATGGCTGATATATAAAAATATATGTTTTAATACCTTTATTAAAAATATTAATATTCTGTTACTACATAAAAATTAAACTGTGTTATTTAATAGTGTGTCAATGAGAACCTTCTAGCTTCGTCGGCACTATTACGATTTTTCACACCCTCTAGTTTAGTTCGTAATATATCTGGCAGCACTGTTTCCTATTTCATTGCTCCTAAAGTAATTTTATTTTGTTTTGATCTAATGTTAGCTTTCTTATGTTAGAGTTATATTATTACGAGGGTTATTATTTATGTATCCGGAACTGGCAACAATGGTGTTGCTAGGCGCCATCTGGCATATACATCGTAAAGTTTCACATGTTTGATTGAAAGTACTCGGTACGTTATGTCAGACGGATGGTCAAAAAATGGTAGTAACTCATGAGCATTTTCGTGCGATGATTTACTAGGACTTTCGACGTGGATTATCTCAACAACAGTGCATCGATCAACTCACTTTGACTTTTGGCGATGAACCACCAACTAAAACCACCCTATATCATTTTTTTGGTGATTTCAATCGGGGCCGTCGTTCGCTCACGGACGAATTTAAAGAAGGTCGCCCAAAATCGGTTGTTGTGCCAGAAAGCATCGATACTGTGCGCGCTATATCGTCATGTGACGTATTGTGAGATTGGGGTATCCCTGGGCATTAGCATATCAAACATGCGCAAGATTTTACATGAACATTTAACCTTGAAAAATATTTTTGCGCGTTGGATTCCACAAAATTTGACAATCGCTCAAAAAAAGACTCGTGTCGACTGGTGCAAAGAAATTTTCAAAAAATTCAATCTGGTGCGTCAAGAGTCGTGTATGACATCTACACAGGTGACAAATTTTGTAACTATACGTATGAGCTCGAACGTAAACAGCAGTCGACTGCATGGGTCTTTCAAAATGAACCAAACACAACAAAAGTTGTTCGCGCAAGAAGCACTTCGAAGCAAATGGTTGGCTGTTTTTTTGGGATAAATGGGCTACAGCGTCACTAGAAAATCGTAGAACAGTATTCAAAATGCATATTTTTGAGTTACCTGCATCGGAATGGAAATAGTGTTATGAAAAACAAGAAAAAGACATTTTCAGTAATAAATATTTGTGTTTTTTTTTATTATTCCGGATACCTAAATACCAACCCTCGTATGATCAAAAAGTAAGGTGTCCTGTAAAAACTCACGCGCTTTGCTTATCGTAAAAAAACATATATTTTTTAAGATGATATATATGACGGTCCTTGACATCTGACAGAAACTTTATATCATTTTACTCGTTACGTAGAAATTATTGAACCTTTTGTAATTGTTAATAACTTTCGTAGGCAATTTTTTTAATGGATTTACATTCATTTTTTCCTAAGAAACGAGATTTCTTGTAATGATAAATTAAATAGGTTCAGAAAGTGTTACCGTGATGAAGCTTTGCCAAAAATAAATGATTATAAGTGGTACAAGGAATTTAGTGGTGAACCTGTTTTGGAAAACCTTCCGCGTCAACTACTAAAGAAAATATTACCAAAATCAAGGATCTTGTACTGAGTAATCGCGGATTCAGTATTAGAGTTTATTTGAAAAAACCCGTTCAATAAGAAACCTATAAAAAGGAGCTAGTATTGATAATAACTTATCAAACTTAACTTAGTTGACTTATTAAACTTTATAAACGAGATAATCAGTAGGTGAATATATCCTTAATAAGTACTGTGATAAATTAATAATTTTATTTATTAATGAGAATCATAATGTTGAGCACATTTAACGCCATGTTTTTTCCTACACTATATGTTATAATTTTACCAATCTTGCTAATGTTGAATATATAATGTAATTAATTGCAAGAAATTTCATTCATTTGCGTAAGAAATTTAATTCATTTCATGTTTGCCTGACGAAAACAACAATCTCTAGATATTTACCAGAAACAGAAGATTGTAAACATAAAAAGATAAAAAGTACATTAATCCATTTTTGTCGAATTAAACTCCGAAAAATTCTTATGACTTTCTTTAACTTTTTTTGGTGTGATTTCAAAAATAGAGTACTTTAGCCACAGTTAATTTATATTTCCTCAACGATAACAGACATGTAGATGCCCTAATAAGATATCTAATGTATTAAGAGAATGCACATGTTACATTACATTTTTTTTTCAACTGATGATTTTGTCTCACTCAATTAATTCATTTTATTTTATCAAATTTTAGGCCATTCTGACATTGTGCCATTGCTGTATCGCTGCAAGAAAGGTTTTTCGATAAAATAATCATGAATTTTTTGAAACGATGGAAAATTATTAATAAACAAAGTAGTTAACAAAGTAGTTAATGGAAATTAATCTCCAAAAATCTCTATTATTTCAACATTTTTTCTCTGAATAGAAGACATTTTACGATCAATGAGAAAGCGTTTTAATATGATATAACTTGTTCAATTTCAAAATTAATTTATTATTAATTAACAATTATCGCAAGTTATAAATCCCTTGTTATTGTTGTTTGTTTTGATTATTAGTCACATTATTAATATACAGGTTGTGAGGGAAAGTATTTTGTTACATGAAGCCAAGGATTTTGAATATTTCATTAAAACATGTATCCAAAATGCAGGCATTTCTTATTTATTTCAATCTATCGGATTTTTTTTGTTGCACTGGCCTCTTAAGGTATTACCGTCAAAGCTCCTTATTCATGGTTCCGTTATTTGCGTTTTCAGAATTTGTGGATTAAAAAATTGTGACCACTTCTTGTATTCAGAGCTGAAAATGTCTTTATTCGTGGATCTAAAACTAATATTATATTTTTAGAATAATATGTATTTATTTATTTATTTCCAGTTGCCTTTCAAAACAAACAAGTATTAAAATATTTATAAACAAACAACGGCATCTTATTACCGCTTGGCCGAAAACTCTTTGACAAATAAATCGTCGCCGTCGTACGCGCTTGGTTGCACGTGACGCTATGGTTTTTGATAAAAGTCGCTTTCGCACGAACGGTGCCAAATCTTTTGTTTTATTGCTTCAAATTTTAATTCGTCGTAATAATTTAGAATGAATAGCACATGTCTCTTCTGCTTTGTTCGCGATTCATAATGTCGAGTAAAAGCTAAGGAAAATCGTGTTGCCGTTTAAGATAAAAATAGAAATGCTTGATTGATTACGCCTGGGCGAATCGTTTCCATCCATATCACGTTTTTTTAATGTCAATGAATCAACTGCACGATCCATCAAGAAATCAGAAGACAAAATAAGGAATTCTACAGCTTCAACCTCACTATAAGCAAAAATTGTTCGAGATTGAGCAATTGAAAAAATAGAAGCTGCATTAACATTATGGATTGAAGACTGTAGCCTGAAGAAAGTGTTTCTAAGTAGTGCTTAATACGGAGAAAGCTAAGCGTCTTTACGCACATTTTAAAGAACCTGATGAACATACGGATGTAGGATTTCTAGTATCGTAAGTTACAGGTGCATAAGTTACAGGTGCAGGTAAGTTCAAGGTGCCACAATCAATGCATAACATCAACATTGTTGGAGAAGCTGTATCTGCAGACACACCTGCAGATTTTTTAAAGTTAATTGCTGATGGTGGATACAAACCTGAACAAGTGTTTAATGCAGACGAAACTGCCCTATTTTGGGAAAAAATGCCAAACAAGACTTTTAAATCCAAAAGTGAAAAGTCTGCCACTGGTTTTAAGGCAGCAAAATATAGAGTTATATTGCTGCTGTATCCTAATGCATCAGGTATTTAATTAAACCACTTATGCTTTACAGATCGATAAATTATCGTGCATTAAAAATCAATTCAAAAAATCAAAAAAAAATAAAAGAAGGCTAACCTACCAGTGTTTTGGCGTTCAAACAAGAAAGCGCGAAAACATAAAAGAACCATTGCAAGAGCTGAAACCATACACATTGAAATCATGCTGGAAAAAACTGTGGCCTGATTATAATTGTCGGAAATGATGAAGAATCCGTGCAAATTCAAACATTACTCAAGTTTTGAATAGATAGAATCAAGTGATATCCAATAATTGCTTAAATCATAAGATGAAGATTTGACTGAAACCGACTTAGAGATATTAAACTTAAAAAACCTTGGTGAAGGTTTACGAATAGCAAATGAGCTTTGTGATTTCTTCATGAAAGTAGATCCGTATATCGAAAGAAGTCTTGTTTTTTAAAAGCAAATTGTTAATCCCACAGCCGAATATTAATCCGAATTGAAAGGCCTTTTAAAAGTGATAAAACAAGAAAAAATTACTAAATTCTATTGCCTAAGGTTGATAATAATTACTAATATTGTTAGAAAATATCTTATTAAATTGCTTTTACAGATATTATATATTTTTCATTTTATTTTGTAACCTTGGAACATATCCCCTATAATCTCCTACAATTAGCCATTCCGTATTCACGGTTTCTGTATTCGCGGCATATTTACGGAACGTATCTCCCACGAATAAGGAACTTTGACTGAATTTAAAATTAAAATGTAATATTTTATAGCCATTTATTCCGTACGCTTTACCAAAAATTTGGTTTGTTTTGTTACAAAAAAAAAAGATAAACCTATACGTTATTGTCATTAAATGTCAATGATGATGTTATTAACACTAATTTTTCACGCCTTAACACCTTTTAAATGATTCACTTCACATTAAGAAATACATGATTAATAGTTTTATTAAATTAACTATTCATCTCCACCAACCCATTCCGGGTGAAAAAAACATTGACGATTGCTAAAATATTGATGATTGAATAAACCATTCAACTTAGTTTAGTCTGTGTAAAGAATAAGCGAGTAAGAGTGCTTGTACCTTTTACACATCATAAGAATTCAATAATGCTATTGTAGTTTTCTTTGTTCAATCCAATGGGAAACTCCAACTTCTCGATCAACATTTCGAGTATTTATAGTATCCTCTTCAACAAGATATAAAATATGTTCTTCCACTTCAGGACCGATTTCTTGCTAGCGTCCATATTCATGAAATTCTGAAACCATACTACCCGTATCGAAAAGTCTTTAAGAAATGTACACAAACGTTTGTCGAGCTGAAAGCGATATTTCTGGGCATCGTTGCCCATAAATTCGTCTGGCCCCTTCGGAATTTTGGAGAGCTTCTCCGTAAATGCAAAGCATATTGTGATATTCGTCTGCAAAATATATTTTTGGTTTTAAATCAAACTAAAATTCCACGAATTACAATGAAATATATTTTGTCGCTGTATGTATGTATGTTCGGAAATAATTCCGCGGTCGATAATATTAGAATTACTGGGTTCTCGGGTAGAACCGCGTTTTAGATTTATAAAATCTCGACGTTTCGGCTTCCATTTTGAAGTCATTTTCAAAAGAATTTAGTTGATTTATTCCAAGGCCTCAATCTGCCTACTCCCCAGAGTTCACAATCAGAAAAGGAACCTCGAAACACAATGATAAACCATCACGAACCTGTTGACACGATCCACGACAGTTTCTACGACTCCGCGCAGCTTCTCTACATTTGCACAGATCCACGATTCATAGCATTATGCGCGAAATTTTACATTTTCACCTTTACAAAATTATTATTATGCAAGAGATGAAGCCCAATGATCCAGCTAAATGAGTCGGATTCTGCAGGACAATAAAAAATAATTTTAGGAGCCTCAATAACATATGATTTTCTGCAAATTGCAGATATTGGGCTCCCGACAATCCGCTGAAACTGCATCAGAAACCATTACACTTGCCTAAGGTTGTCGTTTGGGCTGCCATATCAAGCGAATGAATTATCGACCCTTACTTTTTTGAGGATAACCGTGGTCACATCCAGACTAATAATTTCGATCGTTATTACCATATGATCCGGATTTTTTTGCATTCAGAAATAGAAAACTCGATTGGCTATAACCGTAACACATTTTTCCAACAAGATGGATCAACTTTTCACGTCACGAATGCTTTTTTAGCAGCTCTTCATGATTTATTCTTTGAAAGAGTGATTAGTCGCCGAAAGGACATTAACTGGTCATCGAGGAGTCCAGATTTAAGACCTACGGATGTTTTCCTGGGGCTATGGGGTTATGGGGCTACTTGAAAAGTAAGGTTTTCAATCCACTACTACCCAAATTAAATGTATAAAAGCAAAGAGTAACAGACGAAATCCATGCGATTCCAAGAGCAATACCCCAGCGAGTGATTGAAAATTTCTGTGCCAGGCTAAGTGAGTGTGACGAAGCGGATGGTGCGCATTTACGGATAGATTTTTTTTATAAATATAAATTTAAAAACTACTCTGTAATTTAACAGCAATTAAACAAGTTTGAATTAATCCTGATGTTTTATTTTTTAAGTATGAAAAACGAACACCATTCCCACCCTTATTTTGCCAAATATGCTTTTACAGATATTTGCTTATTTGCTTAGGTTTTTGGACCATGTTGTGAGAAACATTTTTCTTTAAAATGATGTGAAGAATTGTTAGTTAAATTTACACGACAGTACTTTTCCTTACACCGTGTATATCAGAGTGTAAGGGAATTACCAATTTTTGGGTCAGACCGTTCCTTCAGACGATTTCCTGTGTTCAGGTCGAGCCGGACTGATGACAGCTATAAGGCCAGAAATCGGTCTCGTGTACTACTTTCTGACGTTATGGCGGCTGAAGGAACAGGCAGAGCACCCATGTGGAGTATAGATGAAATTTTTTTGTTATTAATATTTTTCTCGACGTGTCGAATGCAGCCTTTTTGAGCATATATGAAGGGTGACTTTTTTAGTGGGTCCGAACTTCCATTAGGAATATATATATATATATATATATATATATATATATATATATATATATATATATATATATATATATATATATATATATATATATATATATATATATATATATATATATATATATATATATATATATATATATATATATATATATATATATATATATATATATATATACATTAAGGATGGATCGCGGCCGTATCTTGAAAACTATTTATCCCACAGCTTTGGGAGAAAAAAATTGTACAAAAAATGATCATGAGAAATTCACCAAAAATATTTTTAAGCTTCTAAAACGACCGCAAGAGGGCGTGACAAGCTAAACATTTTTAAAAATCTTTTTTTTGTGGGTATTTTCAAGTGTTACCGAGTAAGAAAAATTGTCAGTTATAATTAGCAAACTGTCTCCTACAACTTTGTTTTGTGACATTTTGTCGTAATTTCACGAATAGAGGAGTGGGGGGGAGTTTTACCTATTGAGATAAAAAGTCGTCTAATGTCCGTTTGCCTTAACCGATTTTCCTCAATTTGGATTCATTTAAAAGGCAATTGCTGGGACAATCAGATAATCGGGAGATAAATTATTTAGTTTATAAAAGAAACCGCGAGGTGGCGTTATATTCAACAATAGTTTTTTTGAAGTTTTGTTCAGTTTTTTCAAGTGGAATGGTACAGCTTTTACTACATGGCAAGAAAGGTAATTTAAAGAGCAATCGTCCAGTGAAAACCCGAAATCGATATCTCTGACATGTCAAGAGATATTTCGATTTTTCTGAAAAAATCAGTTATTATTTCATTACTAACTGCATTAAGTTAAAAAAATATTAACCTAATGTTTGCCTTCCTTCACACTTTACCCAGGCTTAGGACTGGTCCAAATTCTTCGTGCCATATTAATTTGGAGCGTGTTTAAAGGCCAACGGGCCAACAAGGAAGATAATAATAATAACAACAGTCAAATAAAATTAACAGCACAACAGTCTAATAATTAACAGAATCTGAACTTTAACGCCTTTCTAAATGTTCAAAATGCCTTCCATCCTTAGAAATGCAAAGATTTATTTTTCGACGAGTACTAAAAACGGCAGCTTCAATTTCCGCTCTTGAAATGCTGGTTATTGAATTTTGAATTATTTCAATCATGTTTTCTCGTGTGGTAGGACGAGTTTGAAAAACAAGGTCTTTTAGTCTTCCCACAAGTAAAAATCGAGGACTGTCAAATCTGGTGAGCGCGCCGGCCACGAAAATAAACTACCCCGTCCTATCCAACGATTTGGAAACGAAGCACCCAAGAAGTTTCGAACCACCTGCGAGAAGTGGGCAGGGCATCCATCATGCTGGTACCACATTTGTCTTCTTGTTTCCAACGAAACATCTTCCATTAGTTCTGGCAGTCCATTTTGTAAAAAATTTAAATATGTTTCACTATTCAAATGTCCATTAAAAATAAAGGGACCAATAATTTTGTCTCCCAAAACACCACACCATACTTTCACACTCCATCTATTTTGGTGGTTGATTTCTAACATGTATTCATAACAAGTATGCGTTTTGAGAATTGTTTATTTCCACTACACATATTTTTTAACCAGTGACAATAGTCTAACCATCTCTCGAAATCGTTATCCAAAAGGGCTTGGTATAAGACAACATGATAGGGTGCAGCTTGTTATCTCTTAAGATTCGATGAACGGATGCCTTGCTAACACCTAATTCTTCAGATATTTGTCTGATACTTAAATGGGGGTTGGTTTCAACATAAGCCAGAACATTTACGACATTATCTCCATTACGAATCGAACGTAACCTGGTGCGGACAGGATCTGGATGCACAATTCCTGTTTCTCGTAAGCGTCTTGCTAGACGTGTAATCACCTTCTTCGAATAATGCCTTCTTTCGGGATATTGACTTGCATATTGCCGCTCTGCAATACATGCATTTTCAAAACATTGGAAATACACCGCCAACATGTCATAGGCCTCGTTATTCGTAAAAGGCATTGTTAGATATTATTATAATAATTATTAATAATCAATAAATGCAATGTTGAAAATGTAATGCATTTCAAAACTGATAAGTTAATTTGACTGTTTTTGTTTGTTTCCATGGTTCCCTTCTTACACTCTTTGTGTAATGTACCTAGGAATTGCATGCGTTTATTTGAAAACCCGAAAACGCATAATTTCATTCATCCATTCATTTAGTTTAAAAGAAAGAGTAGGTATATTTATTATTGACTGATTTCAATATTCTGTCAAGTATTATTTAAGCATCACAAAAGAGAAAATGCAACAATTGGGGAAAGGCATTTTTTCCGCTTATGTAATTAAATTAGAAAATATTATCAAGGTCAGGATTAGAACATTTATGATGATTGATACTGAATAGATCATTTTATTTTTTAAATAAAATTGTTGCGGTTGCGATTGCGACCTAAATATTATTATTACTAAATTATTATATATAGATATATATATATATATATATATATATATATATATATATATATATATATATATATATACATATATATATATACATTTTCAAGTGTTGTCCGCTTCGATTTTGGAGTTCTTCGAGTTGGACTCGAAGCGGACAACACTTGAAAATGCCAAATGAAATTTTGGCGAAACGTCGTGACTCTTCACAAAATGAACGGATCGACACCCGGAATGATTTAGAAACATTGAAAGTTGGAGCTGTTGGTATTAATATTAAGAGGTGCAGCATCGCAACTTTCAATTTTCCATTTAAATAACATAGGATTTTTTTTGACTTTGGAATTTTATAGCTGTTCAGTGGAACATTACTGTGGAACGGCTATTACCTAGCTTTGCAGGAAATTGAAAATTTCTCCAAAAAGGCCACTTATAAAATTTCAATACATTTACTTTTTCAAAAGTTATTCGAGGCTAAAGTTGAATGCATAATACATTTTTTTTAAATTTTTCGACGGAACTATCAATTTTAAAAATGTCATTCGACCTAAAAATGTTATTCGACCTTTTTTGTAGATCATTCCATTTCCTATAAATTTTCATTATACATTTTTCAAAACTCCGTAAGGATCGTGAGTAATGTTCCGCTGAAGTGCTATAAAATTCCAAATTAAAAAAAAAAAATTGTTATTTACATTGGAAATTGAAATTTCCGATGCGGCATCTCTGAATATTAGTATTAAGAGCTCTAATTTTCACATAATTTTTTTTTCGTCATTTCTAACAATATTATCCATACCTTTAAGAAAAAAAAGTCGATTTTTTTGAAATATATATATATATATATATATATATATATATATATATATATATATATATATATATATATATATATATATATAGAGTGTGCCAAATCATCATGGAAATTTACTATTAAAATCAGTGTTCGATGCGCCAAACTTATAGACCACTTCGTGAATTTTATGCTGCAGTTAATCACCCAATCGAGTGATATATTCGTCGAATTACCTATAGATTCCGAACGCATTTCTTGCTGCAGAATATTAAAACAAAAACAAGACAAAAAACTCTGTGATGTGAATGAAAATATGGCGTTGTGCTGGCAGTGTTGATTAAGATCCATATTTACCAATTCGTCGTGGTTCGCAGGAAGTTCGGAGGAATTTGTTCGAGGAACCGACCTGTTAATTTTCTACCAAGGTCATGTGATTTAACGCCTTTAGATTATTTTCTTTGGCATTGTATTAAATCCTATTCCACTAAACCAGCAACTATTGATGCCTTGGAAGCCAACATAACTTGGACAATTGCGGACATAAGACATTTGCTTGAAAAAGTGGTAGGAAATTGGACTGACAGAATGCGCTTTTTCAGAAGTAGCCGCGGCCGATATTTGTCTAGAATTGTTTTTACATGGTATGGCATTAATGCATTGAATGTCATTTTTTTACAAATTAATATATATATATATATATATATATATATATATATATATATATATATATATATATATATATATATATATATATATATTCTGTATTAATGGTAAAAATTAGTATTTGTTTTATTATATGAGTGATTTACTTTTAAAGAATCAATCCGTGCAATGATGGAATTGTAATTATTTAGGTGACATAATAACAGAGAAAATTATAAAATATTCATTTCTTTAAAACTGAACTTAGCGTATTTTGCATCCAACTATTCTATAGGGAACGTTTATTTTTTTTACTTCCAACACGTATTGGTATTTTAACACACTTTCAAGTTTTTCGAACGCGTTGTCCCTTTTATTCAACTGCCTCTCATGTGACAATAAAGATCCCTTGACGAGCAGACATTGCCAATAGTAATTTGCATACCTCTCAATTTAAATGTCGTTCAAACTCGACTCACCACGGTCTACCTACAAAGGTAAAAAAACAGCCTTTAGCGAGACAGGACAAAAACGACACAGTTAGGGCTGCAAGTTTCTATTCACACGACATAAAAAATTTGCATAGAAAAATGCAAAGTCCGTTAAAGGGTTCTAAGATTTGCATACATGCAACCCTTTAGGTTTCCCGTTTTTTTTTTACTCTCCGGCATAGTGGCAAGGGGTAAAGCTTCACTGCCGGTTCACACGCTCAATACGGCGATGTACCCCTGAATTCTTTCAGGTAGACAGGTAAAAAGATGAGTAGCTTTGTTAACTTTCGCTTTTTTAATCGAGAGTAGGTTTAGTTTGTTCGATCGAACTTCAAGGAGTTTGAGATGGTTGTGAATTGGTTTAGGGTTTAGTGGATAGTTTTGTTGTAGTGGTGTTGTTAGTTTGATTGTAATTGCTAATAAATGTCGTCTTTATGAGCAAGTGATGGTTTCCGTAAAAGATCAATATTTTTCCATTTTTTTATATTCTTTTTTATTGTGAAATTTCTCTGGTCAGGTGCGCTTTTAGGTTATTATGAACACATGAATAAACATAAGAAATAAACGAAGAGAAAACCAAAATAATGACTATCGACCGTCATAACAACAACATCAAGGAAGCCACAATGGCGAGCCGCATCACGTCGTACATCAGTTCTCAGTAACCGAAATTAAGCGACGTCAATCACGGTTAATATCTGGAAAGGAGGTTAATATCTAGTTAGTATGGATCTTCTAGTTTTTCCAATATGGATTGGATCACGATGTGGACACTAAACACATAAATCCCCGATTTTTTATGCTGGTAATTTTTCAGGAATTTTCTTAACTGTGACAAGGTTTGTAGACTACTTTTTTTCAATAGTTTGTCTAGCCCTCTTGTTAATTGGACTTCAAACGATATTACCACGAATTTGTTTTTACTCTGTTCCCTTTGCAAAATCGAAGGTTATTTCAATAATCTCCGGAACTTATCTTTTCGAATTAATTTATGTACAATATTAGTTAATTAATGGCTGTAAAAAATCAATGTATTGTTATGTAGGCGACTCATTCATAGCAACGATTATATCTTCCATGTAAGAAAAAGAGTTCCTTGAGGTTTAAAAAAAAAATCGAAATCCGGCGTTGTGAATACTAATGAAAAGAAATGTTTCATCTCAATTTTCTGCCCTTTTCTACTTCTTCATACATTTTTTGTATATCGTATATGATCACCAAAGGAAATCGTTCCGAATAATTGTCGTGAATTGTGTTGATGACTCTGAATCAATGTGATGTATCCATGTTTCATCAACTGACAGATCTTATCAAAAACTTTTCCGAATCTGTTAATGATTGTCAGCTTTTCTTTAGTGGTGATTTACTTTATGCATTTTTAGTCAGCTGTTAACATTTTAAGTACCCAAACAGAAAATACATTTTTAAGATTCAATTTACATTCTGTCAAAAAAGTACCGAGAATTAATCATTTGAAAAGCCCGCTTAAGGAAATTGTCAAAATTTTTTTTATCGCCAAGTTGGTACAACAGTCCTCTATACTGACGCGGAGTTTGAACATCATCTGTCATTTAGTTTGTTTACAGTGCTCGATTTTGTCAATTCATTTCAAATGTGTTTTGACATATTTACAATGAATAAAAACATCGAATAAAGAATGTGTCTTAATTTTTGCATTGCAAATGGAATTTCGTGTGCCGAGCCGCTGAAAATGTTGCAGAAGGCTTACAGTGAATCGACTTTATCAAAAACACGTGCATATGAGTGGTACAGTTAAAGTGGTCGAGATGTGGTGAATTTGCTTCGTTCTTGTTGGCCATCAACGTCTTCAACTGAAGTTAACATCGCTAATGTGAAGAAAATGGTGACTGAAAACCGTCATTTAAGCTTGAGAGAGATAGCCGCTGATCTTTCTGTGTCTCACGAATCAATTCGTACAATTTTAAGAGATTGTTTGGGCATTAAACGCGTTGCCGCTCGAGTAGTGCCACAAGACCTGAATTTTCTTCAGAAACTCAATCGCGTAAAGGTCGCTGAAGCCATGCTAGAAGGAGTCAATTCCAACCCAACATCCATACAACGCATTGTAACTGGTGATGAAACATGGATGTACGAGTTTGATATGCAAACTAGCCAACAAGCTTCGGAATGGCGCCTTCCAATTGAGCCGAAACGGAAAAAACCACGTCAAAGTCGATCAAAAGTTAGGTGATGTTGACAGTTTTCGTTGATTATCGCGGTGTTGTGCACTCAGAATTTTTGCTAGAAGGTCAGACGGTAAATAAAGAATATTATCTGAGCATTATGCAGCGTATGAGAGAGCAAATTTGTCGAAAAGGCCAGATTTGTGGAAAATCCAGAAAATCGAAAAAAAGTCGATTCCGGAAAATGCGTTTAAAAAATATTTTGACAATTGACTTATTCGTTGGTATACGTGTAGTATTTCGGAAGCGACTTATTTTGAAGGCGATACAATAAATTTGGATTAATAATAAACATTTTGTGTTTTATTGACAAATTCCCGGTACTTTTTTGACAGAATGTATAATAAATAAACACTGTCTAATAAAAAACCACACCTTTCTGCTATAAATTTTACTGTAACCATTTCATTATTAAGTTGTAACCAAGTGAACATTTTCTTTAATCAAGACTGTTGACCGTGCTCTAGTACATGTTTACATGATGTATTATACGAAATTTGAAACTCCGGAGCAGGTTTTAACTACTTGATATAATGCGGTATTATCATCTAAAACCATGGTTATACTGAATTTTTTGGACCCGTAAACTCTTTTTGCAGACATCTACATATTTTAGACCTCTCATTTCAATTGTATCAATCTTTAAATCAATGCAAACACTGGACATTCAATTATAAGGATTGTTCGGCTATCTTTGCTGGCGTCCACGTTTCGGACCCGTACTATAGGTCTAATTATTTTTGAATGTATCTTTATTTTTGTATTCCTCGATATTAATTTAGATTTCAAGATGTTCTGTAGAGCGAAAAAAATTGTTTACAGCCGTTATTCTTGCTGAAGCATCCTCTCACATTTGGATACTCACATTGTTCGTCTTAAGTAATTGAGCCTAGATATTTAAAACTATTAACTTATTCAAAACGTTTTTCATTTGTTATTAGTTCAATATCAATTTGTTGTTTCTTTCATTATTTAGTTGACTTTATGTATTTAGTTTTTGTTGACTTTAATCTTAGACCCATTGGTGATGCCGCTTCCTCCAACTATCTAAATATTTCTTCTTCTTTCTTTCTACACATCTTATCAATATCATCTGCATACTTTAAGATTGTGTAGTGTTTTCTAAATATAAGTAATTTAGTATTTATTCCTATTATCCTTATTATTGTCTCCAGTGTGAAATTGAAGAGAGTAGTCGATAGTGGATCATCTTGTTTTAGTCCTTCCAAAATATAGAATTCTTCTGAAGTTTGGTTTTGAATCTTTACTTTGACTTTGTTATCCTTTAAAAACATTCTTGTTAAGTTGATGAGTTTCTGTGGCATTTTTAGTTCTTAGATCCCTATGTGTAACTTCTTTCTAATTATTAAGTACGCCTGCTCAAAGTCTATGAACAGGAGGTACTAGTCAGTACTATATTTGCAGAAATTGTGTATGTATTTGTAGTATTTGTCTGAGTACAATATTTGATCGATAGTTGCTCGTTACCTTGTGAATCATTCTTAATATTACCGAAAAGGTATTTTCCTCTATTTATACATCTAGTCGTCTTTCTAGTGATTTGCTAAATAAATTGCATAAATAAAACAAACTCGTCTAATTTCCACTTATATTTTTCTCTAAACCATAACTCGTTTCGCTACACCGTAGCTTATTCGGGTAGTGGACAAAGAATTGATGATTCTTTCATTTATTTATACAATATAGTATGAATTTCCATCAAGAAAATGCCGCAACCATCTTCATTTGCTGAATATTTTGTAAGTCGCATTTAATAGCGATATGCCTCTATAGTTTTTAAATTCTAGTTTATAACTTTTTGTATATACTGGGCAGATTATTCTTATTTTCAAGTCATTTGGTATTTTTTCTTGTTCCCACCCATGCTTTATTAGCTTGTAAACTTTTTTTTGTATTGCTTAAATTAAGATTCATCGCTACATGCCAAATATTTGTATTATTTATAAAAGGCTATGTTTTCCTTCCAACCACATAAGACATGCTTGAATTGTATCACAAAGCTGCTAAGGGGCTGAACGCAGCGTAGCTATTGCTGGCTTATTTATAATTTATTACATTTCAGGTACAATAAATCGTTTTTTCAGCAACTCAATATCTCGATTATATCTGAAGAATGAACTCATTTGGTTACCTTTTATTTTTAAACAGTTAGATATATTTGTAAAACTATTGTTTTTTCAAACTTATCGTAATTTTATAAATTAGAATTGTTGGAATAGTTGGGTGTTTCCCTTATTTTGCATTTTAGTTCATTTCAAATTCAGTGTTAAAAGAAAATCGGTTTTTTGGTTCGCGCTAAATTATATAGTTTGCCATATCTGTTTTTCTTTTTCTCTAAATTGTAATTGTATGTAAATTTTATTTAAATAATAAGCTAATTGCCAGTTTATAAAAATTGTGCGTGCCCACTCGTTTCAACTTCTTAATTATAATTTTAAATTATATATTATTATTATAATTTACAACAATTTGCAAGTTTCAGTCGTCATACGTTGAACCTCTTCCTAAGAAACAAAACAAAACTATTATTAAAAGTCCTACATGTACTATTTGAAATTGAACAAACTGACAATTTTTTTGCACATTCGAATATATCAATGTATATATTGTATACATGCACTTTAGTGAGGCATGAAAGCATCTCTCTTATAATGGGTTGTCCAATAAGATTGTCAGAACTTTAAAAGGGGGCGCTATGATAAAAAGTGATAAACCGGTATTTTTTATTTTATCTTTAGCAAGAAATAATGGCATTATCTTCTGAAAATAATGTCGTTCAATTGTTTCCGTCATTTTCGTCTACTGGAATGCATTCTGAAGATCCAATTTTTAATTAAGGTCACGAATTGTTTTGGATTTATTTCTGTAAACCAGAGATTTAACATAACCCCTCACCGCACCAAACCGGGACTTTCTGAGGATTAAGAAAGGTGTAAGTTGTGGATCATTTGAGGATTTTCATCGGCAGTTATATTTGTCCACAATTCCATTAAATCAGAAGTGCGCTTCTGACTTCATGGTTGTTAAAAGTCGGGGTCGCCTTTTAACTTCCAACTTCTGCACGCTGTGAATTGTGTCCCTCTCTACTGTGAATTGAAGCAATGTACTGAACACATAAGTCTATGAGTGACATTTGCAGTTCAAACGGTGTTGCCGCTATTACGTTTCAATGTTCTGACACTCTTATTGGAAAATACTATATTATAGTTGGTATAAAATTTGCAATTTATTCTCAACATAATAAATATTTAATGTGGTTTAAACAATAGAATTGAATGCAGCATTGTCGCATGTACTGTCTATGGGAGCTAGATATCGTTCAGATCAAATTCTGGCAACACTCATACTGTTAACATTAATCATCGATACTTCTAACAATTATC